>JAMPIV010017764.1:0-357744 GCA_024509875.1 Oreohelix idahoensis | reverse complement strand
CAAGAGTTGATATATTGGGGTGTTAATAAAATCATTTTTATATAATTGTGAATCTTTGATAATAATAAATAAAATAAAAATGAAGAAATAAATAAAAATTGGTAGCACACAGCTTATTTGTGCTAAAGTTGCACTAAAAGATTGTGTAAGCATCGTCTATCCCGTGTATTTGAAGCATAAAATAATCTGGGTATTTCTGGGTCATCTTTAGAAGAAAATCTGGGATTATCTCTAGAACTTGAGTGGCAACCTTGATTGACACTGTCTCTCGGGAGTTATAGAATTTGAAAACAAAGATTATTTATCTTTCAGCAATAGGACATTGATGAAGTTGTGTTTATAGTGGTTTACAAAACTGTTGATAATTCATCATAGGACATTTCTTAAGTTTGATTGAAGAAGTGGTTGGTTCTTGATAGTGCCACTTATCTGGATTCCTGACAGCAATCCTGGTCACTCCCTGATTTCTTCACGTGAAAGAAAAGGGTTGGGTGTTAGGTGTAGATCTATCTCAGGGGTTGGAAGTTCTCTTTCCCTGATCCAGGTTTCGACGTCATCGATGAAGACGGGAGCTCCTGGTAAGACTACCCTAAAAGAACTGGGGAAGATATAACACGACTTCGGTAATCCTCCATTTGGGAGAGATTAATTATTAAGTCTTTGGGTCGCCCGTCCCTCAGACTTCATAGTACAGACCCATATTTGTCTTTTGTACTGCTGCCCTACAGTTTATGCATGTGAGACAAATACCATGTAAGCATACTACACATCATAAGGGTATTTACCAGTTTGCTTAAGTCAATAAATCAGATATATCAACATGTACAGTTAACCACCATCACTAATAGTCCTTCATAACACAGGGTGTCTGCTTAATCTCTACCAAGTTCACCAAAGTATCGCAATAAATCAAATCTCTTGTTACAATCAGTATTCAATATTTCTGGTTTTACTCATTATCCAGAACTGAAATGTACAATCTTACAAAGCCATTCATACTTCTGTATTAATATGATTATCATTATTAGACACCTTGGTGGACAGAGGAAGTTAAAGAGAAAATAAGAGAGAAGAAAATGGCATGGAAACAATACTTAGGAGTTAAAAAATCAGCAGGAAAAACAGAGAAATATAGAGAATATGTGATACTCAGAACAGAAGCAAAGAACAAGGTGCTAGCAGCAAAACAGAAATCCTGGGAAGAATTTGGAGAAAAGCTAGAAATGGATGCGCAAGAAAACCAGAAATTGTTCTATAAGACCCTAAAGAACAGGGGGAAGGAAAAACAGTGTCCTCTTAAATTTATAAAGGACAAGCAAGGCAAATTGCTTACTGCCCCGAAGGAAGTAATGGAAAGATGGAAAGAATATTTCTCAGAACTCCTTGATGGTGAGCAAGGTCAAGCATCAGAAATGATCACCACTAGCACAGAAGAGAACACCAAGAGAACACCAATGGTGGTGAAGATGACATAAATATGGAAGAACTGAAGGCAGCACTGGAGAAAATCAAGATGGGCTAAGCAGCAGGGCACGATGGTATAACACCAGAAATGTTTAAGTACATGGGAGCAGCAGGCGACCTATTACTCTTAAGGATCCTACAGGCAGCGTGGTGCGACAAGACCATACCAAAGGATTGGGAGATTGCCATCATAACACCGATTTTCAAAAAGAGTGACAACCGACAATGTGGAAACCATAGAGGCATATCCATTCTGTGTCTCAGGTAAAATCTACTCTAGAATCCTAGAGCAGAGACTCAGACGCCTAGCTGAGCTTCAATTGGAAGAGGTCCAGTGTGGATTCCGACCAAACCGAAGTACTCAAGATCTAATCTTCACACTCAGACAGCTGAGTGAAAAGGCTCTTGAGTATAAGAGTGAGATCCATCTCTGTTTCATAGATCGGGAATAGGCGTTTGACAGGGTTCCCTGGAGCAAACTTTGGGACTGTTTGGCAAGGAAGAACATTCCAGCACCTCTGATTCGTGCTATACAGAGCTTCTACAAGTCTTGCAGAAATTATGTGAGGACAGCAAACCATAAGTCAGAAGAGTTCAGGACCACTACTGGTGTAAGACAAGGTGATATCCTGTCACCTTGTCTTTTCATACTCCTCATGGACGATGTCATCAAGGCATGTAAGGATAGAACAAGAAAGTATTCAGTGGGGTACTGGAAGATGAGACAGGTCTGTATTTCAGAGCTGGCATTTGCTGATGATGTTGCCCTGATTGCTAAATCAGAGGCACATCTCCAATCCAACCTGCAAGTCTGGATGGAAGAGCTGGAGAAGAGAGGGATGGTCATAAGCTGCTCTAAAACAAAATCCATGGTGATATCACGAGAAGAAAGAAGGCATCAGATTAAGCTGGGAGAACATGTCCTGGAGCAGGCCGACCATTTTAAATACCTCGGAGCTGTTATAGACTGGAAAGGAGGCATCAAAGAAGAGTTGGCAACTCGAAAAGCAGCAGCTGGGAGACTTTTTCAGGCCATAAAACGAAGATTCCTCTGCAAAAGACGAGTTGGTAAGAAAACAAAGATGGATGTATATAGCTCCACCTATGTCCCAGTCTTGACGTATGGATGCGAGTCATGGGCAATGACTACAACCCACAAAAGCCAGATCCAAACCTCAGAAATGAGGTATCTGAGGAAGGTGGTTGAAGTAACAAGAAGAGACATGGTCCGCAACCAGACGATACGTCAAGGCCTAAAATCCCACCCCCCTGCAGACCCAAGAAGAACAGTCCCAACTAAGATGGTTTGGCCATGTCTGCAGAATGGGAGAAGATCGGCTACCACGACAAGCATGGGACACAAAGAGCCAGGGATCCAGAGTCCGCTGGGACAACATTAGACAATCTTTGAAGGACCGAGGACTAGAATGGAACCAGGCCAGGAGGAAGACAGCCGATAGGATAGTCTGGCGCTCTCTCTTCCAAACCTCTACACCTCACGGTAGAAGGGGAATGACTACGTAAGTATTAAATTAAGATGTACTAGTGAGAGGTAATCAATTTAAAGTACAATGTTTGCTCAATATATAGATATATATATATATATATATATATATATATATATATATATATATATATATATATATATATATATATATATATATATATCTTCTTCTTCTTCTTCTTCCGTCCTTAGCCAAAGACCGACCAAGCAGTCAGAGGCCATCACGCCTTGTGGCGTCTTAAGGGCAACAGCAGATTGATTTTCTCTGTTGTAGTTTCCCATCACGCCTAGCGGCGTCTTTAGGGCAACAACAAATAGATCCATCTGCCGTTGTTTCCGTAATCGGTGTGACAAGCCAACGGGTGATCAGCCCATTGGGCATATATGTATATATGTATATATATATATATATATATATATATATATATATATATATATATATATATATATATATATATATATATATATATATATATATATATATATATATATATATATATATATATATATATATATATATATACATCTTAGATAAATTTATTTACAATGCAATTTAATATTAATATTTTATTAATTGTAGTACAGAAAGTAGGGCATCGAACATTAAAACAAAGAAGGGAATGAACTAGATTTATTAATATTTTAATAAGGAATTTTCGGCATAGCCCTCTCCCGCTGCCATTTAAAAATGCGATGTTCCCAGAATTAAAGGTATTTTCCCCGTAATCCCAGGGAAAAACCATGAACAAGATTAATAAAATTCACTTCAGTCGTAATCTGCCTAAGATAGGAAATCGATCATTTCTTTGAAATTGTCACATAATTTGGTTCACTCTCTTTTCCTCTCCGGCAGTATTGAACTACCTTTATTGTGCGCACTAATTATGTGCACTATTCGATTGTCGGCACATTCTATTTTCCTACCGTGCGACTGTATTTGGTATTGTCGAGTCAATGTTTACACTCTTTCCATTCATTTGTGTCATGGTTGTTTACCTGAAAGTTGATACAAATGTAGCATAATTTGTCAACACATGCTTCGTTTAGGAAGGCAAGATGAAACGCAGTGCAGACTAGGGGTTTGGCATGGTGTGGCATATTTTTTTCTTTTGCTTTGAAGGTACCGCAATACAGGCAAGCTTTGCACCGCTTATCGGATACGTTAAGGGAAAGTGTGGGCAGGGCAGAGAGCAGAAAAAACATTGCGATCTGAAAATTGCATTTTCAGGAAAGAAAATTAAAAGCTACAAGAGTATGCAGTGTATAATACTGATGAAAATGTTCGAATTTGTGAGAGGATATTTTGATTAATGAAAATCCAGAAGGAAGATGCGAAGACGTGAGTAGTATTAAAGAAATTTAAAGTTTTGCTTAGTCTTCACATCTAGTACGATCAAAACGATAGACTTTAGAAAATCCTAATAAATACATGCCTTAACAGATTTCGATAAAAATCATATGAAATGATAGCTCCCAAATAGGAAAATAAAAGTAGGTGGATAAGAACGGGACAGTTGACAGTGTTTAGTGGTACGGAGGAAAAGTTGGTGGGAGAAATGCACATAGTCACTCAGAAGGATGGATTTATAAGAAAACCGATGTCCCCAGCGTAGTAAGCTCTCCGATACGTTCGCGCTCACATTATATAAAGGATCAGCGCTGGGTTTGAAAATACACACTGACACAAAATCCGCCAGAGTGAGAGACTGAGGAGAAAAGTAGCTGCCAAACTAATACTATCCTATCTGGATGCAGTGCAGGCATACTTCACTAGAAACCAGTCATACACTGAGCTTATATCGATTCTAGAGGGTATGAAGGTTTACTAAAGCTTTTTGTTGTGAATAATATCATTTTATTTCAGGTTTTGTTGAAACATTGAGTCTATTAGGCCAAATATGTATGCTGGTTGAAGATTGAAACCAACCCTTATAACCTAACCAGTGCTTGTCAGGGCTAACCTAACCAGTCCTTGTCAGGGCTACATAACCATGCTAGTCCTTGTCTGGGATATTATAACCTACCAGCAAGTACATCATTGACTTGGGAGGTATAGGGTGGAGGCAAAGGTTGCATCATACCCATGTGATCATATTATTTGATTTATGTATATTATTATTTGACATGTTCCACAAGTAGACACTTGTCTATCATACTATACCTGAACTTATACTGAACCATGTATCATTCATCAAATACGCATACACTGAGACAAATTCGCCTCATGGACAGTAAGGAATATGTGTGCTCAATACCACAGAATAGCCACATATTACTCCTTGTTCCAGGTTCATATTCGAGTCTTGAGCTGAAGTCAGAAGCCAGTCAATCCCGCTGCCTATATTCTCAAGGAGCACAGTGATTGAATCTGTACCAGACCTTAGTCCCCCATAGCCATTGGGTGGGCTAAAGGAACAGACTGTCAGTAACAGTGTGGTGTGTCACACCAGTAAAAGGACATTGTATAGTAAAAGATGAGTATAGTAAAACTCATTCCGGTGATTCTGTGAGCAGTCAAGAACGATAGTCTATGATGATAAACGTTACTAAAGTCCAGGATAGTTAAAGACTAGTGCCAAACTTGTGTGGAAGACATTTTTCTTTATGTAATTCAATTGAAAAATCCAAACTTATATTTTATTAAGTGGTATACATAAATGTACAATCATCAGCTATACTTATCCATTGAACACCATCTTCAAACACTCACCATTCATTACAAAATTAGATAGAAGTAAATAAAGAGGATATATTAATTGTATTCAACAGCATTATTCAATTACTAAAGTTGAAGTTGAGTTTTGTTGAATTATTATCACTTGGGGTCACACAGCAGGGTGGCACAGTAAGGTCTGACTGTTCTGTTCAGTTCCAGATACTTTCACAGCCGTGACTATCGAGTGATACCAGTGTACTTCTCTGTCAATAGGACCTCACACATTCTGGAGAGTAGTATCCTATTTCTTCTCCAACACTATCATCACACATCTAAAAACCCGTACGCTACAACAAATCATACTAGATTGGCTGGCAAGGTCATTTTCGTGTAAGTAACCCAGTGTTATGTTTTACGGGGAGCGCCAGTCCATTATCGAAACTGGTGACAGATTACATACACATGGATAATGTAAGAAGCTGTAGGGGTAATCATTACCGAGAATTGACGGAAATACCAACTCCATATACGGAGATTGACCGTTTGAATAGGACATACTCACAAAGTCACAGAGGGATTCTATAATAGAAGTAATACCCCAGACGCGTGTTCGAGGCATCTTTATTTAATTCCCAAGACCATTCTACTGAGCGAGAAGTCTAGTTCCCAACTAGTTTGGGGTAAGTTGTAACATATTTTTATACTTTGAATTTGACATGTTTGAACTTGCTGATTACAAGGTATTACAGGTCCTTAAGAGGCTAGCAACCTCAGCACGTGAAAATGATGTATTCAAGAACCACCACAGCAAAGCGCTGGTGGTTGCTTTATGCGGGTTCTCACAGGGAACCAAAAGCAGAGGTTTTATTTACATTTGTTCCAAAGTAATTGATCATTCAATTTGATATATGTGGTTTTTACAAATTCATAGTTAATTTAGTTATTACAGAAAGAAGTGCACACTGGTGAATCAACATCTTTAATATATCTATTTTTACATCTATAGAGCCAAATAATAAGAAGAACTTCACTCTTAATTCAGTTGGGGGCTTGTACAAGCTAAATTAAATTATATAATACCTATTCACAAAAGTTGTCAGGCAGATAAAAGTTAACATTGCTAAGACATAGCTACCTTCTGTATACCTCCTCTCATCCTCGGGCTTGTGACTCTCTTCCATTTTCACAACTTCTCCGCCTCCGCCGTTTGTGCCTAGACGACGATGACATCTACTTCCAAGCCAATGAGATGTTGGATTTCTTCCGTAGCAGACTTTATCCGGAACATGTTCTCATCTCTGCTCTCCAACGTGTGCTCCCCACCTCTCGTCAGGAGGCCCTCAAACCTTACTATAAATCCACTTCGGATAGAGTCAAATTAATCTTGACCTATCACCCTCACAGTACTGCAGTCAAACAGATCCTTTTCCGCCACCAACCTATCCCCCAAGCAGATTCTAAGACCCAAGAAGTATTCGGTGAATCACCTTTGGTGGCATATAGACGCGACAAGAACCTGAAGGATCTTCTTGTTCACAGCCGTCTTCCAAAGGAGAATGCCACTCACTTTGGCACACTACCCTGTTGTCGGACACGATGCAACACGTGCAGGTATGTCATCTCAACCCACAAGGTGTCTTTTCCTGAGGCTACTGTTGCTGTCATTTTCGACGGAGTCATCTGTCAAGTTATTTGCTTATGTTTGTATCATAAGAATAATTGTGTCTTTACCTGCGATGTCAGGTTGATTAGGGGTTGTCTTCCCTTGTTTATTCATTCATTGTGTTTGACCTTTAGGGTCAGAGGTTGACAGTTCGGCGTAGGCCTATGGGAAGGTTTTTTAAGCGGGAGTGAGATATACTTCCGGGAAGCCGGGAGGTCCTGTTTTTCTGAAGGGACCAAGAGTCCATTGTTTTTCGGGGAGAATCTTCGAAGTAACTGCTATGGCAGTTTTCCCCAGTGAATCTCTGTGCGTCGGGATGACGACAGAATTCCTTGTTTAGTTCTGAGGATTCATTTTCCAGGTAATACCGACCTTTATGCATTATTACGCTTTTCGGTGGCAGAACATGTAAAGGATTACCTAGGGTGAACAGCAGCTCACTGATCCGCCATTTCAGAACTTATATATTTGTGCTCGAGGTAGCCATCCAAGACTGTTAGTCTTATATTGTCCAGAAATCCAGTGACGAAGATATATTGTGGGAGCCGCAGATTGGCGGAATTCATATCTACAATAAGTATTACTGCAGGGTTGATGATAACCTATTTAACAGAAGTACACGGCCGACGTCAGAACGAGGCCTGTGCTTTCGGCTATTATACTACAGCCTGATATGTGCAATTGGCGGGGAGTGCCAAGTTGCACCTATGTGTCATAGTAACTAAGGCATCTGACGCGTTTAGTCAGAGACGCCAAGGGCGACGCTACGAACTGTCATTATTGAAGAACTTTGCTATTGACCATGCACGTCTATTCTGATGTTTACCTTTTTGAATGCCAAATGTATACCTATCGATGTCAGGTCAGCATGACCTTGTTACACTGACTGTTCCTGTTGATATTATGTGTGTTCCCGTCAATAAATGTCTTGAAACATGCCTGCAGTGTCAAAGCATCCTTGATTACTGCATGTGAGAGTATGGGTTGCGGGATCTACATCTATACGAGCCTAAACACATTCGCGTCTTCATTCGCACCCACACTCAATTCATCATACGCTCGCACTACACATCTAACAACATGTATACTGTCTTGGGCCAGTGATCACCTCAACAAGAAAAAAAAGACAGTTACATTTCTGGTGGACCAGTTACGTGGGCTCTTATGATACATTTCTTGTCGCCAATGTGGCCTAGAAACTTACATTTCTGATGGACCAGATCTGTGGGTTTAAAAAGAACAGAGCGAGCATTTGACATTATTGTTGACATTTATGGATCCAGAAATTTACATTCCTGGTTGGCTGTTACATGTATGATGTCTCCAGTTTTGTCGAGAAAGTTACAAGAAGGACAAGTACACATTACACTTCTGATCTGTGGGTCTAAGCTACACACGGGACAGCCGTAACACACAGCGCTAATTCTACACTTGCAAGTTTTGGCTACAACAGGACAGATATAGGTCATCAACGGTTGACCCAAATAAACAGTACGAGCATTTATATTATAATGCTACATAAAGCATAACAAGACATGTACTGAAGTTAACTACTAGGCATTTGCTACGTGGACCATAACTGCATAGAAGGCGGGTTCCTATTGTAAACAGTACTGCTGGTTGTTACACGTTTCATTCAACAACAGACTTTTCTAGGTCAGAGCATTCAAGCTACATTGTTGGAGGTCAAGTGTCTGTAAACAGTACGTGGAAATTGTAAACATTCAATGTGCAAGGCGTAATTTGAGAAGGTCATAGTAACTTTGGTTCGTAAATACCACTTTATGTTACAGTGGATTTGACGTTCAGTGCGCGTTTGACATTTCGTTTCTGTGTTCGCAAGGAGCAAGGAATTTATTTTAGTTTCAGCTGTGACTGAACTTGTTCTGCAACACATTGAAATTGATTGCTATATGTTTATGTTACTTCTACTGTTTTGGTGTATTTTTCTGCGGGTTTTTCGGTTGGTGGGTCTTACGGTAAATATGCCACTTGATCGAGGCTTACTGTAAGCGTTCTGTAGGTGCAAATTTTCTTAATTTGGAAATTTGCTAGTGACAATTGGTCGCTATTGATGTTAGCTGTGATGTAATTGTACTTAACGTTGTTTTTGTAATATTTTGTCTGTTTTTCAGTTTGATTGTCGATTTGTTTTGTTTGTATTCTGTAGGTCTCTCCTTTCTTGTGTATTTCTCTACACATTTTTGGTTAAAACAGTGTTGCCATTTGTATTGTTTTGTATTTTTGTCTTTGTATTTTTTTTTTTTGGTTGTACTACATTACTGTCATGCACAGTCTACATACACATACTTGGTCATGTTTTGATATTATTGATAAGGTAGACTCTTCATATAGAGTTTGTTAAATAATATTATATAAGATATTTATACAAGTTCTTTGATAAAAGACTTGTTATCTACAAAGATTGAGACAAGGTGAAATACATATTCAAGTTCTTTATAAAAAAGACTTGTGCCCATAGTGAGTGGGATATAAGGGAATTTTTTTTTTCCACAGGTACTCAGGTGATTTTTTGGGTACATTATAAACAAGAGGAACATACAAAGTCTTTGTCTAAGACTAAGACAGTAAAATAAAGTGAAGTGAGTATACAAGTCTAGCATTTCAGACTTGTCTCCCATTGAAGTGGGATAAGGTAATTTATTTAATTTTTTTTCAGGTTTCTGATCTCAGTAGACAAGATGTCTACATTGGACTACTTTATTACACAAGGGAGAGCCCTTGATAAGACTGGTCAACAGTTAGAACAATGGGCTGTTGCTCAGTATGACAAAGCATTAGCTGCAGAAGAGAAAAGAAAAAAGAAGCTAATAGGCTGAACAAAAAGATTAGAAGAGAAGCTAATATTGCTGCTGAACAAAAGAAATTGCAGATGCAGGTGGAGGAAAGGAGATTTGAAGCTGAACAAAAGAGATTAGACAAGAAGCTGAACAAAAGAGATTAGACAAAGAAGCTGAACAAAAGAGATTAGACAAAGAAGCTGAACAAAAGAGATTAGACAAAGAAGCTGCTGCAGAGGAGAGGAAAGCTCAAGCTGAGGCTGAAATCAGAAAAATGGAACATGAGGAAAGAAAACAGAAGATGGAACTTGATGAAAAACTCGCAACTTTGGAGTTAGAGAAATTGAAATTGGCGAGTACGGGTGCTCAGCAAACAACTTCGAGTACGACAAGGGAGTTTGTTAGTAGGATTAAATTGCCTCATTTCAATCCTTTAAAGGATGACGTAGCAGATTATCTAGATAGATTCCAATTTTTGTGCGATACGCATAACATAAAAAAGGAAAAATATGTTGAACAACTGATGCCATTTTTTACAGGTGACACAGTGACTACTCTTATGACAATAGACGAACATGAGAGGACTAATTATGATGTTGTCAGGGCAGCATTGCTAAAAAAAATACCAATTAAAACAAGAAGACTATCGTCTTCGTTTTAGGACAATGTTGCCAGAAAATGGAGTAGATTTCTCTGATTTTGTTACAAAGATACGTCGTACATTTACACGATGGGTTGAGTTGTCTCAGATTGAGAAAACATATGAAGGTCTAATGGACTTATTATTGCGAGATAAGGTTTTGTCATCTGTTAATGATTCTTTTCTTGCATTCCTTCATGAGCGTAAGCCTAAAAACTTAAAAGAAATGGAGGAATACTGTTGTCAGTATGCCACAGCACATCCCCATGCTACAGTTAGCAATTCTAAAGTGAAAGAAGGGTTGCCAGCTGCTTCGGCAACACCATATGGCCCTAATTTCAAAAAAAAATTTCAGGGTGCTCAACAAAATTGGAATAGGGGAAGTAATCAAAATTACACTCAGAAGCGGAGTAATCCAACACATGATGGTTCTTCGTCTATGCAGTGGAGACAAGATGGTAGTTCTCGTAATTTTAGTGGTAATAATTTGAGACACTTTCGCAAAGGCTATCCAAATAATAACTATTCAAATTTTCGAGGTAATCATTCTCGACGTCAAGATTATGACGATGGTGAATTTAGAAACCGGGATTCAAACCGGAATGATGATTACAATAGGCAATATGATAACAATTACAGGGGAAATGATAGTCGAAATAATTACAGGGGAAATGATAGTCAAAAAAATTACAGGGGAAATGATAATCGAGGTAGACCTAGGTTTAACAAGAAAAGACCTTACCAACAGGCAAACTCTGCGCAACAAGAGTTTGATGGAGCCTGTAATACAGCAAATGATAGTGGTAACTCTAGGGCTATCACTGGTTGTGCTTTCGATTTTGGGAGAGCAACTGAATGCCCCCAATGCTTAACATTGTTTGACTCATCAACTGTATCTACGCTAAGTTGTGGTCACCCTCTTCCTGCTCTACCTGCTACAGTTGCGCATGATGGGAGAGGATCTCTCATCTTAGATAAAGGTCTAATAAATGATAGGCTAGTCTCAGTACTTTTCGATTCGGGATGTACTACCGTCGGGGTTAAGGAGTCTCTGATAGATCCTTGCTGTGCCACTGGAAAAACAATCAAATGTGTTACATTTGGTGGTACTATGGAAAGCTATCCTACTGCTATTATTAGGATTGACACTCCTTTCTTCACAGGAGATGTCCATGCATGTCTTCTTCCTAATCCTATTGCGGATCTTATAATCGGTCGTATTCATGGGGTTAAGGAATGCACCCCGCAACAAATTTCTAGTTGGGAAGAAAAAAACATTCAAACGGTCAATGCAGTGATGACAAGAGCTCAAGCTCTTAATCCCCCAACTTCATCTGATAATAGTAATGAAGTTGATAGCCAAGACGAGCACTTGGTGATTTCCCATGACTCGTTTGTTAAACGTCAAGAAGAGGATCCTTCTTTGAAGAAATACTTCCTTCTTGCAAAGAAAGGGGATCCCAATCAAAATACGAATCACAAATCGTATATTACTATGAAGAATGGTATATTGGTACGAATGGTACAACACTCGGACAAGTCTATGCATTCGCAAATTCTTGTGCCTAAGTGTATGAGAGCCTTAATTCTTCGGCATGCACACGATTCTCAGTGTGCTGGACACATGGGTTTTTCCAGAACTAAAACTAGAGTCCTTGCGTCCTTCTTTTGGCCATTCGTGAATAAAGACATCCGAATTTATTGCCGATCTTGCAAAATTTGTCAAGAGGTCAAGTCTAGGGGTCCGAGACATGCTGCTCCTATTCAGGCTGCAGATATTCCGATTCGGCCGTTTCAGAAAATGGCTATAGACATCATTGGTCCGTTCAAAATTAAGTCAGCCAGAGGACACCAATTTATCCTCACTTGCGTGGACATGTGCACGCGTTGGCCAGAGGCTATTCCTCTGAAGAGCATATCAACTGTCGATATCGCTGATGCTCTTTGGCTCGTATTTTCTCGTCTGGGATTCCCCGGAGAAATACTGTCGGATCACGGCACTCAGTTAATTTCGGACGTTATGTCTCAGGTAATGGCTACGCTAGACATTAAAAGGTCTCTCAGTAGTATTATCATCCAATGTCCAATGGATTGGTAGAACGTCTTAACAGGACACTAAAGAACTTATGGAATTGGCAAGATAACGGAGGATCATCCTGAAGATTGGGACAGGGTTTTATTCTGCAGTCCTCTTTGCCTATAGAGAGGTTCAAACAGAGCATACAGGGTTTTCTCCTTTCGAACTTGTCTTTGGCGCGCTAAAATGAGCCAATTAAACTGTTACACGATACAACCGAATAAAAATAAAGAATAGATGATACACAGATCTGCAATCAATATGTATAAAGAAAAAGATTATCGAATCGTCAAAATGAGCAACTTTTCATGCTTTAGGAATTTGCGAAAGATAAACCACCAAGACAATCGATACTAAATGAAAAGACGCCTGAGAACAACAATGTCCAGAAGCAAAGCATAGCGACTACCGGATACCTAGAATACATTTCTTGGAAGAAAAAACACTATATGAGAAAATTTCTGATGTCGACTAAAATCAAGAAAGGAAAAGGCAAAAACCTTAAACTATAGCGGCAAGTAACATAATTTATTGAATCTTGTCCAACTTATAAGCTTATTAAATAAAAAAAGTGAAGACAAAAACTCGAAGAGATAACAAGGTCATTTCATCAATGAATCTGTCTGCCGTAGTGAAGCTGAAAATGCTTTTTGACAAAACTTACCTCTTAGTAGGTGCCTTACTATCAAATTCGTGGAAAACAACAATGTCTTCCAACTGCTATGGAAAACACCTGTTTCTAAGTATTAGGGAATTCAATACCAATCAGAAAAAGGATGTCCTTAAGAGATTCTGAGCACTTCATGGAGGTCTAAACAGACATGGAATCATAACCCTGATTTTAAAATCCGATCAGAGTGAAACCATCCACAACCACTTTGCCTAACTTGCGATTTGAAAGCACAAGACGAGATCAAACAAGCGTTGAAAAGATTAAAAAATTTTAAAGCTGCTGGAGTTGACGAAATTTCAGGGGAAATGATTAAAGCAGTTAATGACAACAACCTCTTGAGAATTTTAGCTATTATAAATGAAGTATGGAGAGAAGAACAACCACCACAACAATGGAAAGACAGTATTATTGTAAAGTTACCGAAGAAAGGTGATCTATCAGACTGTAATAACTGGCGTGGTATATCTCTATTATCAGTACCTGGAACATTATTATGTTGCATGATGTTAGAAATACTTAAATTGCATGCTGACGAAAAGATCAGAGAAGAACAAGCGGGTTTCAGGCCGAAACGATCATGTATTGATCAAATATTCACACTAAGAACAATTTTAGAAGAATCAGTGGAAAGGCAATCGCCACTTATTATCACCTTCGTCGATTTTCAAAAAGCCTTTGATAGTCTACACCGCCCATCATTGTGGAAGATACTTACAGTATATAGTTTTTGATAAAAATAGGAGAATATAATCATTGCGATATATGATAATGCGAGATGTTGTGTTAGAAAAAATAAAGGGAATTTGGTAGAATGGTTTACATGAAACAATGGTTTGAGGCTAATCAAGGCTAGTATTTGGATGTCACCACTACTTTTTGGAATAGCTATTGATTGGGTTATGAGAAACTATACCCACAATGAACAATTGGGTATAAAATGGACAAATGGAAAATTCCTGGGGGACCTGGATTTTGCAGATGATGATGTAGCATTCTTAAGTTCAACACCAAGACAATCCCAAGAAGCAATAAATAATTTGTGTCATCTCTCGGTTAAAATAGGTCTCCAAATAAATGCCTCTAAAACTAAAGCTATGAACTTTTCTAACTATACCTTTGATATCATCTTGATCGCGGAAAAACTACAGAAAGTTGAAAGTTTCAATTATTTAGGCAGTAAAATGACTCAGGATGGTGACACAACAAGAGAGAAATCATACTAGAATTACTTTGGCAGCTTCTCCTTTAGATGATCTAACATTTGGAAATTACGATCATTGAATATACATACCAAGCTTCGTCTGTTTAATTCAAATGTTATCTCAGTGTTAACATACGGCTGTGAGAGTTGGAAAATAACAAAATCCTTGGAGAACAAGCTGAATACATTCGAGAACAAATGTCTTAGAAAACTCATGAACATCAGTTGGAAAGAATTCAAGACTAATCGACAAATAAGAGAAGACTCTAGGCAGAAATATGTCTCCGACTATATAAGGAAAAGACGATGGTCATATATCGGTCATGTCCTACGAATGCAAAACAACAGAATACCACTACAGGCGCTCACTTTTCTGTTCCTGAGGGTATTTTAGCGGAAAAAAAGGAAGACTGTCGGATCAAGCACTCAGAAGAGTTAATTTCGAGAAGTGGTTTTTTAACGTCTCCTAAATAATGTGCAAGAGCTAGAATGAGTGGCGTCACAAGAACAACCTGGAGAGCATGGTTTCATGCCAATGCCCGTGGATTGGCGCTTAGAACAACGAAAGATAGTATTTTATACTAAAGAACTTACTTGGCAAGATAACGGAGGATCATCCTGAAGATTGGGACAGGGTTTTACCTGCAGTCCTCTTTGCCTATAGAGAGGTTCCCAACGAGCATACAGGGTTTTTCTCCTTTCGAACTTGTCTTTGGCGCGCAAACCGCGCGGGCCAATGTCCTTGTTACACGATTTGATAACTTCCGATAATATTGACGATGATACACAATCGTCATATGAATATGTTATAGCTCTTAGAGAAAAGATTATCGAATCGTGCAGGTTAGCAACTTCATCTTCCGAATTTGCGAAAGAAAAAGCTAGGCGATTTGCTAATAAGAAAAGACGCCTACGTCAACTTTGTCCTGGAGACAAAGCATATGTCTTACTGCCCTCAAGAGAGAATAGACTTCTCATTTCTTGGAAGGGTCCATACACTATAGTCTCGAAAAATTTCTGATGTCGACTATATTGTCGATGTGGATGGAAGGCATAAAACCTTCCATATAAATATGCTAAACAGAGTTTATTGAACGTCCAGACTATTTACAGCCTATTTTCCAGGCGACGGACGACTCTCCAGTTCAACATGGTCACATCTCATCCCTGTCCGTTATACAGGATGAGGAAACTATTTTTTCTGACGTGAACTTACCTCTTCCTGCGATTCCACTTACTTCAACGGAATCGTGGAGAGACGTTACAGTCTCTTCCAACTTGTCTTTTGAGGAACAGCGTCAAGTATCCTCTACGTTACAATCATATCAGGATGTCCTTACCGACATTCCTGGACACACAGATGTCATAGAACATGACATCATACTTACTGATCGTAATCCGATCAGAGTAAGACCATACCCAATACCTATTCATTTTCAAGCACAAGTCGAGAAAGAATTGGATGAAATGATTCAACTACAAATAATTGAACCATCCACTTCAGCTTATTCTTCGTCAATAGTTATTGTTCGAAAGAAAGACAATAACATACGTCTTTGCGTTGATTATCGCAAATTAAATCAAGTTACGAAGTTCGATGCTGAACCTATGCCGTTATTAGATGATCTACTTATTAGACTTTCTAAAGCTAAATTCTTTACTAAACTAGACTTGTCGAAAGGTTATTGGCAAGTCCCACTGACGGAACACGCCAAACCTCTCACTGCTTTTTCGACACCTAGGGGTCTGTTTCAATGGAATTTTATGCCTTTCGGGCTTATGAACGCCCCAGCGACTTTCGTACGCATGATGCGACGAATTCTATCAGATCGTGCAGATGTCATTGCATATTTAGACGACATCTGTCTTTTCAGCGATACTTGGGAAGAACACTATGTGGGTCTGAAGGAATTGCTATCTACTCTACGTGAGCATAGTTTGACTGCTAAACCCTCTAAAGCTTTTGTTGGGTTTAGTGAAATTTCCTTCCTAGGTCATCGAGTTGGTCATGGTCTGTTGAAGACAGAGGACCAAAACATTTCAAAGATATTAAATATCTCGGTTCCGAAGACAAAAAAGCAAGTGCGTAGTCTCTTGGGATTGATACAATTCTATGGAAGATTCATTGAGAATCTGTCCTCCATTATGGCACCACTTTCAACGTTATTGAAAAAAGGTTCTCCTAATATGGTGCGTTGGTCCCAAGAATGCCAATCTTCATTGGATCAGGTTAAGAATTTGTTCTCATCTCATCCTATCTTAAGACTACCGACGATTGATAAGACTTTTGTCCTTCGTAGTGATGCCTCTTCCACTGGCATTGGAGCGGCACTAATGCAGGAATATTCAGGAACTCTGCATCCTGTAATGTATATTTCTAGGAAGCTGAATGCGGCAGAAAGGAATTACTCGGTTTTGGACCGTGAATTGTTGGCTATGGTTTGGTCCATTCTTAAGCTACAAAGGTTCCTTCTGGGCGCGCATTTCTTTATGGAAACCGACCAAAAAGCTCTTACGGCTATGCAAAGTAAGGATTTGAAGAGCTCGAGATCTACTCGTTATGCTATTGCTCTTCAGCCTTTCCATTTCACGGTGCGAGCTATCCGTGGTTCGGATAATGTGATGGCGGACATATTGTCTAGATGCCCACATGATTCCAGTTAAATCTTGTGTCCTAGTTTTTCCTGATATATTTTCAGACTTAGGTCTGTCCTTAATATCATAATATGTTGTAATACAAATGTATTTGGATGATGTTTAGATAATTTAACAAATTTCATTTTGTCCATCCATCAGTGATATGTTGCTAAAATAGCATTGACATTTGTATATTGCTATGATTATATTATTTAGTAATGTTTGATATATGATTGGTATTGCCAGCAACTTAGGTTTCTTGAATGGTATCCCTTAGTTTGTTTGGCTTAAAGGAAATATTTTCTCCTATGTTGGGAGATGATTTGTACCCTCTTCTATTGTACCTGATATTAGGTTCATTGTTTGCATGAGCACAGAAGTGATACTGGTGCTATCTTGCTCATGAACATATTAAAAAAAAAAAAAAAAATTGCATTTTTTTTTTTTTACAGGGGGGTGGTAGTAATGTTGCTGTCATTTTCGACGGAGTCATCTGTCAAGTTATTTGCTTATGTTTGTATCATAAGTATAATTGTGTCTTTACCTGCGATGTCAGGTTGATTAGGGGTTGTCTTCCCTTGTTTATTCATTCATTGTGTTTGACCTTTAGGGTCAGAGGTTGACAGTTCGGCGTAGGCCTATGGGAAGGTTTTTTAAGCGGGAGTGAGATATACTTCCGGGAAGCCGGGAGGTCCTGTTTTTCTGAAGGGACCAAGAGTCCATTGTTTTTCGGGGAGAATCTTCGAAGTAACTGCTATGGCAGTTTTCCCCAGTGAATCTCTGTGCGTCGGGATGACGACAGAATTCCTTGTTTAGTTCTGAGGATTCATTTTCCAGGTAATACCGACCTTTATGCATTATTACGCTTTTCGGTGGCAGAACATGTAAAGGATTACCTAGGGTGAACAGCAGCTCACTGATCCGCCATTTCAGAACTTATATATTTGTGCTCGAGGTAGCCATCCAAGACTGTTAGTCTTATATTGTCCAGAAATCCAGTGACGAAGATATATTGTGGGAGCCGCAGATTGGCGGAATTCATATCTACAATAAGTATTACTGCAGGGTTGATGATAACCTATTTAACAGAAGTACACGGCCGACGTCAGAACGAGGCCTGTGCTTTCGGCTATTATACTACAGCCTGATATGTGCAATTGGCGGGGAGTGCCAAGTTGCACCTATGTGTCATAGTAACTAAGGCATCTGACGCGTTTAGTCAGAGACGCCAAGGGCGACGCTACGAACTGTCATTATTGAAGAACTTTGCTATTGACCATGCACGTCTATTCCGATGTTTACCTTTTTGAATGCCAAATGTATACCTATCGATGTCAGGTCAGCATGACCTTGTTACACTGACTGTTCCTGTTGATATTATGTGTGTTCCCGTCAATAAATGTCTTGAAACATGCCTGCAGTGTCAAAGCATCCTTGATTACTGCATGTGAGAGTATGGGTTGCGGGATCTACATCTATACGAGCCTAAACACATTCGCGTCTTCATTCGCACCCACACTCAATTCATCATACGCTCGCACTACACATCTAACAACATGTATACTGTCTTGGGCCAGTGATCACCTCAACAAGAAAAAAAAGACAGTTACAGCTACGTACACCATCACCAGTAGCTTCTCGTGTGAGTCGCGCAATGTCATTTATACGATCATTCTTTCTTTCTTTCTTTTGAATCCCTGGGCGCGAGTTATCCACTCTTTTGCCCTTTAGGAGACGAGTTATTCACTCATACCCTTGAGCCAGTTATGGGAGGTGAGGTGTGGGCTTTGTTTCAACCCCAAGGGAGCATCCTAGACTCAGCGGTATGGTACACCAGGCCCACTTTGGCGTGCGTGCGATACCAAGAGGTTTGATACTCTCTACCCGGTGCAGGGGGGGGGGGGGTTATATCTCCGAGACAAGACTGACACGAGCAATCGGTCACCGGCCATGGCACGAGCAGCCAGACAGCATAGTGGCGCGGTGGCGAAGCCACCGCCACCATATGGCTGTCAAATGTGGGCTTTCTTGCAACCCAAGGGAGCATCCTAGACCCAGAAGCATATTGCACCAGTCCCACTTTGGAGTGTGTGCCATGTTCCGAGGTTTGATGGCTCTATACCCTGCAAAGGGGGTTATATCTCCGGGACGAGGAGCGGTTTTGGGCTTTGTTGCAACCCCAGGGAACCTCTTGTCGGGTAGCGAGGGTGCAATGCCACGAGAAAAGAGGTTCTCTACCCTGCAAAAGGGGGTTATATCTCCGAGACAAGAATGCCGTATCTGGCAGGGTTTATATCCATCGATACATTATCACAAATTAAAGCTGATACATTTTGAAATATACTTACTTCTTGTTGTGTTTCCGCGTAGACGCAAGGAAAACTTCGGGATTTCAAAATAACGATTTACTGGACGATAACGAGGTAAGAGAGATTATGCCGGGTATAACCGAAGATGGCTAGTAAGAGTTAACTATAAATACTAAGAACAAACTGAGTTAATCTCTGAAAACGCACATTTTTATTCCTTAAACATACTACCTTAGAAACTTCTAGAAAACAAAAGAATACACAAGTACACATTCCATTTGCCGTCAGAGCGATGACGTCATCACGTCATGTAGCCTCTGGAAAAATCCACTGTACACTCGTGACAGAATGACAGTGAAAACGGCAGATAACGTCTTAGATTATTGCATAAATAGTTTTCACCTAGCGGACCCCTGAAACGGTCTCGGGGAGCCCCCAGGGGTCCGCGGACCGCATTTTGAGAACCACTGGTCAAGAGAATACACATACATGCAAAGAATACCACGTCCATTATAATTTCAGACACGGCAGAAAACGGTAGTTATCTGTCGAAAGATTCTAGCATACCAGCATAACTGCGAGCCATTTATACAGTGATATATAACAATCTGGCATGGACGCGACAGCGTACCAAAACAAAGATGTGGCTGTAAATAAAAGTAATCGATGAATGCAGCAATGACGGGAAGAAAACATAACAAAAGCAAAGATGTGGCTGTAAATAAAAGTGTAATCGATGAATGCAGCAATGACGGGTAGAAAACGTAACAAAAACAAAGATGTGGCTGTAAATAAAAGTGTAATCGATGAATGCAGCAATGACGGGTAGAAAACAAAACAAAAACAAAGATGTCGATGTAAATAAAAGTGTAATCGATGAATGCAGCAATGACGGGTAGAAAACAAAACAAAAACAAAGATGTGGCTGTAAATAAAAGTGTAATCGATGAATGCAGCAATGACGGGTAGAAAACAAAACAAAAACAAAGATGTGGCTGTAAATAAAAGTGTAATCGATCAATGCAGCAATGACGGGTAGAAAACAAAACAAAACTAAAGAAAGAGCCCTAATCTAATTCTTTCTATCAATCAAGACCCTTCAGCTCCCCAAGGAGTAGAGGCCTTCAACAAACACCACATTCAAAAGACATCTGCATTCACATGTCATGAAATCTTGTACACAGATTTAACGACAATTCTGTTTCAGTTATTTCAACGTTTCCACGAGCATTTAACTGTCACTGTAATATTTTCATTTTAAATTGACTCTCTCTCTCTCTCTCTCTATCTCTCTCTCCCTCTCTATGTGCGTGAATGACTATGAGTAAATGTACTTGTGTGTGCTAAGTTTCTGATTGTGATGATAATATTAATTGATCCTGTCTGAAGTTGTTAATATTTTAATTTTTAACACGCTGAAAATTGTATTGCATGGCAAAAATGTAAAAAGGCAATTATGCCTATTTCTTTACCCTGATGAAATAAAGATTTCGTTCGTTCGTTCGTGTCAAGTCCCCATGTCACGTCCCATTAGCTCAAATTCTTTCCATATCTTCCTCATCAATTTCGCTTCTCTCTCCAGCTCCGGGATCTGCATGGTTTTCCCCTGGAAGGAAGAGCTGGAGAAGAGAGGGATGGTCATAAGCAGCTCTAAAACAAAATCCATGGTGATATCACGAGAAGAAAGAAGACATCAGATCATGCTGGGAGAACAGGTCCTGGAGCAGGTCGACCACTTTAAATATCTCGGAGCTATTATAGACTGAAAGGGAGGCATCAAAGAAGAGTTAGCCACTCGAAAAGCAGCAGCTGGAAGACTTTTTCAGGCCATAAATCGAGGATTCCTCAGCAAGAGAGAGGTTGGTAAGAAAACGAAGATGGCTGTATACCGCTCCACCTATGTCCCAGTCTTGACGTATGGATGCGAGTCATGGGCAATGACTACAACCCATAAAAGCCAGATCCAAACCTCAGAAATGAAGTATCTGAGGAAGGTGGTTGAAGTAACAAGAAGAGACATGGTCCGCAACCAGACGATACGTCAAGGCCTAAAAACCCACCCCCTGCAGACCCAAGTAGAAACAGTCCCAACTAAGATGGTTTGGCCATGTCTGCAGAATGGGAGAATATCGGCTACCACGACAAGCATGGGAAACTAAGAGCCAGGGATCCAGACCCCCAGGACGACCCAGAGTCCGCTGGGAGGACAACATTAGACAATCTTTGAAGGACCGAGGACTAGAATGGAACCAGGCCAGGAGGAAGACAGCCGATAGGATAGTCTGGCGCTCTCTCTTCCAAACCTCTACACCTCACGGTAGAAGGGGAACGACCAAGCAAGTAAGTAAGTCTTCCTCATCAATTTCGCTTCTCTCTCCAGCTCCGGGACCTGCATGGTTTTCCCCTTGACCTATGCCTCTCTTACCCTCGGGATTCTAGAACAATGACTGCCTTGTAATGCTATCAATAGGCCCTATGACATGACATCGACACAAGTCTTTGCCGGACAGAATCACTTCAGAAAAAGAACGCTCATTTTTACAAGTCGAAAGATGGAAAGAACATAGGTATGGACTGGATTCCACTGAAGCCAATATTTGGAATGTAATCAATGTGTCATTAATGCTATACATTGTAATATCTTCATCATGTCTCTTTTACGGAGCATTAACACAGCAGATGGCCCCCTTGTGCCCCAAGCGTTCATAAACCTGAAGTAGTGGTTTCTGCAGCAATGTGTTTTACATTATGACGTTACTAGTCCTGTGCATAACCTTGTATTAGTCCCCTTGTTATAATAAACATGTAACCCGGAGGGACTCCATTAGTTCCGACTTTTTCTTTGCCATTTTCAAAGGGACCCCTTTCTCTATTCACTTTCTTAAAAACTATGTCTCACCTCATCCCCTATATCATCCACAACACATCCCTCAACATTCTCCCCCTCTTCACTCCCTCACTCCCCACATCAAAAACCCCCTCCTCATCCCCCAGCCTCCTCCCTGCCTAGCCCTCGCACCCCCACCGCCCCCCCTCCTCCCCCACTATCTACCCGGTCCGCACTCCCCACACCCAAAGCCCCCCTCCCCCCAGGCCTGACAATCTCCCAACACACAACCAATCACCCCCCCCCCAACCTCTTTCCCCCACCAAACCACCACACACATCCCCCCATCCCTTATCCCACCTCACATACCTACAAATACCTCCCATCTACAGACAATCACCACCCCCCCCCCCCTCACACCCACACGACTCACTTCCCCACAACATTCTCCATAAAATACCAACTATGAAGTAACAATCCCACCTTAACAACATACTCACTCCTCATTAAATTCAACCCCTTTTTCCCCCCACTGTAATAGATACCTCTCCACATTTCACAATATCAACCCTCATCACTCTCAACTCACACACCCCCCCCCCCCCCCCCCCACCCCCCCCCACTGTATCAAATATCCCACTCCCCCTCCCCCCACAGTATACTATGCACCCACACCCATCCCATGAGACGTGCTCCACCCCTCACACAGATCCATCAGACAAACACTATGTATAACTGTCGTCGCACCAAATGTCATAACAGTAGAATCTTCCACCCAGTCTCTTAATTAGATACAGTGTGCTCGCACCCACACTCTCCCCACACACTCCACATAATATTAAAAAATTAAACCTCTGATCTATATCTTTCATCCACGTGTTCGTGCCGTACAAAATATTGTTCTTACAAAACTCATGTACAACCGCACTCGCATGACCGTCACCTCCCTCACTACAGTAGATCTGCCCCTAGTATATGTCACTCAAGTCATTCCCCACCCCACTGTTACATATGTCCCTCCACCCTCTCTTGTCTATCTAAACACACTCCAAATTACACTCCTACTCATACTACACCCTACCCCACATACATCCCCATGCCCCACTATAACCCGCCACCCCCCCCCAATTTAATACACATCCAGTACCCCCTCCATCCCTCTCATCCCCTACTCTCTTCCCCTCAGTACACACTATGAGAATGTTGTCACTCCACAGTTCATCCCCAGTCATATTCCCTAACTTCAACAACACTACAACTAACACTCAGATTTCGCCACTATCCACCCATCTCACCCAACAATCAACCTATTCAGAGATGAACCACACAGACAATCAACCACACACCAACACAATCAACTACATACTTGTGACTACGATCCCCTCCACCACACACAACCTCCATCCCCCTCTAGCCCCTAATACAACCGCCGAACTCACAACTCTCCATACTCCTATGTCCTATGTTGCACATATCCTTAAAACCAACCACACTCAACACCCCCCGAACACACACTCAAATCTTCTGCATAATAGACCATCAAATATGATAACCACTCCACCACTCATAACGTCAACTCCTACCCACACACCAAACCAAATGTCACCCCCCCCCAAATGTGTACACACACCTACACCCCACTAGAACTTGCTCACACGCCACATAGTCCTCCCCCACTCTCCTGTCACACCCTCAGTGCAAACCCCCCTACTCTATCCTATTAACCTTGAAATCAAACAATCATGTCCCTCATGTCACCCCCAACCCCAAATTGTGTCTCCACATACCTCCCTTCATGTCATCACCAGACATCCATATATACCTCCCACACAAGTCATGTGGTCTAGCGCCCTCCACGTTGTCCACGCAACACACCTGTGCATATCTCGTGTGTGACCCTCCCTACCACCCGCCAGATCACCCTCGTCCTGTCACACATCCTGCTAATCCCTTTCATATCTGTCCTGCGTACACCACATATAACAACTACAGTCCAAAGATATAACATCTGGCGAGTCTGTGTCAAGCCATATGTCTGCTAGTCCCATTGAGATCTTCAAACCACCTCCTATTTTATCTATAACGATCGTCGCTCGCCTCCCGATATACGTCAATCTGCAGTGATGTGTCGCTGACACAACCACAGATACTCATCCTATCCCACACCCGCACTAGCATTTACATGTATGCAGGAACGTCCCGTTTGCTCTCTACTACATCTTCCACGGTCACACAAATCGACCCATTCCTAACTACACCCTCCATGAGTATCTATGTGCTCCCATCGCGTGTTTGCGTCTCCCATGCAGTATACCGATATCGACTTCTATGTACAGAAACATCTTTATGCCCTCCCAGTGTTTTACGATGTCTGTCAGGATAGTTTATACCTAGTCCTCGTTGCATCTAAATATACGCACTTCCCGAAGTTGTATATAGACTTACAGCCAAATCAGTCCTGGAATAAACCTATCTGACGTCACTAGTGTCACTAGCCCCTCGCCTCCATCTGACAAGCCATACGACCATCGTGTAAATCGTAATTCCCTAAAGTCCGCTCCCCCCAACCGTGACAAGAATTATGACTCAGTCCGCATACATCTCATCAGGGACTCACTATTACATCTTGACGCCTAAACAACCCCAAAAACCCACCACCTATTCCAAAACAACCTTAACCCCCACCCAACCACCACCCTAAGGCCACCACGACTGTACAACCCATGCCCCCTTTAGGTATGATATCTACGACTGGGTCAGCCAGGCCTAATACATTTCCCTCATGAATTAATCACTTGCGATGTATATAGCTAAGTAAGCATACTCCACACTATCTCATTACTTTAATGTCATGTGTACCGTCCCAGTACTCGCACCGAGTACAATATTCTGTTTACTCACCAGACGGATTACGCCACACATTCTCTATACGTCATTCCCAAAATCTTATCCAATAACAACTTTTCTACACCTCATTAAGTCCACTGCTACCAATTATATCTATGCTCAAACAACCCACAACCCCGAATCACCGAATGACCGAACCAATATTCTATTCTCACCATCAAGTTAACCATACATCTCCATATAATAATCTGGTTACGTAAACTACGTCAGATATTATACTAACGCTGTGAGTCATCACTCCATATCACCTATCATGTGTTACGTCATAACCCGTCATGCGCTTGTTCACCACTACAGGGCATAGACCGCCCGCGATGTACTCCTGGTAGACCAACTACCAGACTGCACTCTCTGCACTCATCTGACTTATCCTTCTTGAGACCCCGTGCTCATGTAATAGGTTCACCATGTGAAATACTCATAAGTTGTCAGCAGACAAAGACAGATCAGAAAGCACCTTAACGACTCAGCACTCTGTGTCATTGGTGTTATGTCCAATGAAAACTCTCCACCACTGCAACTGTCAGTCCTACCAGATTGTATTCAATTTGTAAATTTAGCAGGATTCCTCAAAACATTCTTCTGCGCTGTATCAAGCATTTACCAACCCCCTTTCATTCTACAACGGTATGCACCTCACTAGCTACATATTTAAAAAACGGTGACTGCCATAGACGTTCGTTAAAACATCAAACGTTATGTCATAGAGAGAGCCCGTCAACACAGCTGGACAATTACATGTCGAGACCGTCGCTCATTACGAACATCTTGTGATTCAGACTGACAACAAGTGTTTAGATAATTTAAAATTATTTGATGACCTGTATAAATATAGATAAATACGCCCATGTTTTCTAGAGACACGAGATGTATCTCTATCGCCGCTCGTATGAGTCCTATCTTCCCAGTTCTATCTTCACTTCCACCGATAACGCCGACCGCATCGTCAACATGAGTCCCAGTGTATGTTCTACATAACTTAAGTAACAAATAGGAACCTATAGATAACCAACACTCTACTCGTAGTAACGAGCATGTGTGAATCTAGAAGACTCTCCACTAGTCGATCATCGACTCTGGACCACATCTGCTCGAATGCACTACGCTGAGACCTGAGAGTCATAAGATTCATAACGTGTCGCAGTTCATACGTGCCACCTCTCCGCACATATCACGTATACTGTGATATAGTTAACAGACGTCTCATAGTCAGATATGCATATTCAGGAAGACTGTGAAAATGCACCTCATGCATATGTCACGCTGAGATCATATATCTACGCTCTAAAAACTCCTAGAACTCTCACAAGTCCATTTAGTAATGACTCAGGCATATGCGCATGGTCTACAACTACATCATCCATTAACCCTACTACCTTGAATTGAGTATCTTGAGCGCTAAGTACTACTGAGGCCCTCAGAGTTGTATATCAATAATCGGACTCATGTGTATCCTCCCGAATACGCCAAATGAACTCAGCGCATAAACCTGGAGATCTATCGATCATACCACTCGCACTGAGCAATGGCCCAAGAGGGCTCTCGGAACCATCAACTCGTTCCACATCAAGCTTAACATTTCCCTCCTGGTCTCCCCACCGCTCTCCTGTAGACACACATCCACCCAAATAAGACCACATACTCTAGATAATGAAAATCATCAGGCTGTAGATGTACCCTCCTCGGATTCTCAAAAAGAATTAGAATCAGTGATATTGTAGTGCAACACGTGTGTAGAGACTCATCCACACACCCCCCTTTACACAATCAATCTGACCTCCACCTTTCTCCCTCAGCGACCCATACTATGAGACCATAACATAGCACTTCTTAGAAACTTACTATAAATATCCCTATATGCATCCCCAGTGCATGTACTCACTGCTGCATCAAGATGTGTTACCTTCGAGGTGCACTCTGTCTGCATAGTATGAGTTAAAGAACTCTATGGCTCAGTCTAGTTAGACATAATAGGAAACATATACGATCTACTATCACAGACAGTCGCACTACGAGAGCATTACGCTCCAACCTAATTCCTTGTCACCTATCGCCAGTGTTAACATCTCCTCACACATGATAAGAACCTTATGAATCACATATATTCTTCCAGTATATCATTACATAGACTGTAGCTGTACTAGAGGCAATGTGATTCACGTTGTAACCCCCCCCATGTTATGCTGTGATCTCATAGCAGTTGAGCTCATGCTCTCATCGACTCATTGCAGTACTTGACCTACTAGAGAAAGTTCGTGTGAACTAGATAGTAGGTATGACATCAGTTCTGCCAGTCTATCGTCACGATCTCGGATGTATCTCATGTTAGTAGAGTGTCAATCAGATGTATCATTTTGAGTGTAACTGTTAGAGCAGAGTGACATACATATTGTTGAGAGCGGAGCTTCTCCTTTCGTGACCGTTCATTACATCTCACTTACTCCCACCCAATATAAGAGAAAGAACTAGCACTACTGTTGCAACATTAATGCCGCAAACGGGGTCACTCCCGCGAGACCCCTGAAACTGTCCGCACGAAGTTGTGTGCCAACCTCGAGTCGTCTCACATGAGAGTCCAAGATTACATTATGGGCTCCCACCCCCAGTGACAGTCCTCGCGCAGCCCCCCCCCCCGTATTGTGATCTTAAATCGACACCTATTTTTTAACAGGGAAATCTGCCGCGATCACCTTGGTATGCAGAAAGGACCGTTGTATTGAAAAACTTCTGAGCATAGATTACGAGTTAGCGTCTTCGGGTACCTTTGACCGCAGTTTATCACAGGATGAGGATGCGAACTGCACTTACTGTAAGATAGGCTGGCCAATAGCGTACTCGACATCACGCTATACTAGAGAACCGTGTTACTATTTATCGAGTTGAGCTGAATTTGGCTGGCATCATTGTTACAAACACATCCCCCTTAGGCCGCTTACACACGAGCGTTTCTTGACGCGCGTTTCTCACGCGTGACGAATGAAGGAGTAAGGGATTTACAGGCTGCTCAGCCGAGCGAGACTGTCTGTAAATCCGTACTCTTTCATTCGTCACGCGAGAGAAACGCGCGTCAAGAAACGCTCGTGTGTAAGCGGCCTTACAGTCCCGATCTTGCACCTTCTGACTTCCATCTGTTTGGACCACTGAAAGCAGATCTTCGCGGTCATCACTTTGAGGACACCGAGACCCTTAAACGCGCCGTACGCCAGTGGTTTAGGAAAAAGGACACACATTTTTACCGTGCGGGGATACATGCCCTTGTGAGAAGATGGACAAAAACTGTAACAAATAACGGAGACTACACTGAGAAATAAATTTTTGAAGTTCAGACTTCGGGCTACATTTCAATGTGAATTTTATCTGTTTTCTTGCCTAACTGAATGAAATTAAAAATTACGAGACATTACTTTTTGACTGTCCCTCGTATGTATATAATTATATGTATTTCTATTGATTAAGTACAGTGTGCATTAGAAAGTGTGTAGATGTGTTTGAACTACTGTGTAAATTTCTGGAGGCAAAAGCTAAGCTTGCGAATATTCAAATAAATTGCGAATGATGGCAAAAGTGTGTCTATAGTTTTAGAAAAGCATTCAAAGAATTAGTTTTTGATGGAATGGGACACACACCAGGAACTAAGGAAAGGATGAAAGGAATTGTATTACTGTATTGTTTAAGCTATTACTTAGTATTTTATACAAGACCTAATCATTGTATGGAAGCGAATCATGGACAAATGGCTCTAACTAAGGCATGAGAGTAAGATATATTCACGGTGAAATAGATTATGTTATTACTGCTATTGTGCCCTGTGCATCTGCTTGCACATTGTCTGAAAACTGTCTCACATCCCCTACATCTATAATAAAGGGATAGTGATAGAGAATATAGTGGTTAATCCAATATGTTTCAGGTTGTTTCCTGTAAACCCAACCACACATAAAAAGGTCAGCCACTACTGAAGGGACTCCTGGTGCAAGCGCCTTTTGGGTTCAGAGGGCCAGTCATCAAGTACCTACTGCCTGGAGGAAGTTCAGTTAATCTTTCCTTCCATGACAAGAGTGGAACCGGCTTCAAGTTACAAGATAAGTGGCCAAACAAGGCTACTGTGTGGGAATTCCAGTCACACCAAGATTACAGACAGTAATAATAATATGATGAACCATTTTGGGGCATGATTATAGCTAGTGATAGCCTAAAATCTGGGGACAGTGAAATCACAGTGTTATAAAGATATAGCCTTGATATTCTACAAGAGTGAGTTCATCCAAGAGAGAACCTTTTACCAATTTCAGAGACTTTGATATTTTTTTTTTGGGAACAATTTTCAAATGTTTATTTATTTAAATTTGTAATTGAATTTTGAGTTTCTTGAAAGCTTTTAAACAGAAAAGAAAATCTGTAAAAATAAATTGTAAATATTTACCAGCAGACTTACTTAAATTCTTTAAGTTAAGTTACAGTTCTTGTTGGTAAATAGATTAGTTAATATCCCTAGCAGAGTTAATAATAATAATAATAATAATAAAATTAACAGAGGAGGATCTTGAGAGGGGCCAGTAGGAACTTAGAGTTATATATTACCATCTTCTCTAGGAACTTATACAGCTTGATCCTACCTTTGATATCTATACACCCTTACTCTTTTCAGAGAAGGGGGTATTACTTATAAGACCAGACTCTTATCTGGCACTATCCTGGTATCGCCTGATACAACTTTGTGTCCAGGATATCTTTATTTATTTGAATAACATCTACCCTCTCGTGACAGAACTAAGCATGTCCTTACACAGGAATCGCAGACTAGAATATTTATTAAGGCTAGTGATGGTGGCATCCTCTCACGTAAGTACACAAGATCCAATATTCGCTCACTCAAGTTTCGGGGAATCAACATCGCTCACATAAATACCTTTGGCAAAGGCTGAGACAAAGCATTCGCCAATAATATTTTCTCGACGCTGACAACGTGTTAACAGTAAGAACAATGTGAAGAAGATGTAAACCACAGAGGAGACAAATATCGGAAGCTGGTGCGACAACGGAAGCGGTACTGAATGGCAACGGAAGCCAACCGATGTGAGCCGTTTGACATTAATCACTCACGGACTGTATGGCTGTATTTAGGGTACGTCTCCATGACTGCTATTACCTTCCTGTAACTGTCACTTCATGCAATGTTTATGTATTTGTTTCTGTTTTATAGTGCGTGTACATGAACATGCTCTGAGTTTGAAGTTATCGTTCATCCAAGGACGAAAGCTGAGAAGCAATAAGGTGCAGCGATAACACATATATGTAAGTACGTGATGGAAAGAAATAGTCCGACATTCAGACATATGGAAAGGTACAGGCCGGCAGTCATGCTGGTCGACAGGCTAACATACAAACTGACGGGTGAGACGGACATATAAAAATAGGACATACACATTTTTTTACAGACACACACACACACATACATACATACATACATATATATATATATATATATATATATATATATATATATATATATATATATATATATATATATATATATAGATATATATATACACACACACACACACACACACGAGGGGCGTTCAGAAAGTAATGCACCACATCGTTTTTCTCAGGAGCTGTTTATTCAAAAAGCATGAAATTTATACACAATATACATGGATATGTCATGTAAACATCGGTATTATTCAACATAATCCCCATCAACTTGTACGGCTTTATGCCAGCGCGAAACAAGTGCATGTATTCCTAGCCCGTACCAGATTTTTTCTTGATCATGTAGCCATTTCTTCGCTGCATGACTCACTCCTTCATCATCTTCAAACCTTGTAGCACGGAGTGCATCTTTAAGTGGACCAAATAGATGAAAATCAGAGGGTGCCAAATCGGGACAATAGGGTGGATGGGGTAGTACAGTCCAACCCAATTTGGTGATTGCTTTCGTGTTGCCAGACTTGTGTGAGGTCGCGCATTGTCGTGAAGGAGAAGCAGGTCTGCTGGATTCTTGTGCGGCCGAACTCTGCGAAAACGTTGATTGAGTTTTTTCAATGTCTTAATGTAAGCTTGCGAATTGATTGTCTCTCCTCTTGGCATATCGTCCACAAGAATCACACCTTCAATGTCCCAAAAGACAGTGATCATGACCTTTCCAGTTGAAGGAATTGTCTTGAATTTCTTTCTTCGTGGTGATTGCGGATGATGCCACTCCATTGACTGTCTTTTTGTCTCAAGTTCAAAATGATGTGCCCAGGTTTCGTCACCTGTAACGATCTTAGCCAAAAAGTTCTCTCCATCAGCATTGAAACGCTCCAACAATTCAGAAGAAATTGCTTTCCTTTGCAATCGGTGGTCATTTGTGAGACTTTCTTGTGCAAACCTTAGAAAATCCGAGAGTTTTTATAACTGCATTTGCACTACCAATGCTGACTGACAGCTGTAAGGCCAATTGTTGAGTAGTGATTCGCCTATCAGTAAGAATAATGCCCTCAGCGCATTTCAACATTTCTGCGTTGGTGGCTGTGGTTAGACGTCCACAGCGTGGCCGATCAAGCAGCTCCGTATCTCCACTTCCTGATTCTTTGATTCTCTGAACACAGCGACTGACTGTACTCCTGTCGACTGCAAAACTTCCATACACATCACGTAGACGCTTGTGAATGTTCACAACAGCTTCCTTCTCTGCAACGAGAAATTCTATCACAATTCGCTGCTTATAACGCAAGTTGCTAACACGCTCCATTTCAACGGTTTAGGGCAGCCGTATTATTTGGCCGGTTGCGGTGCAATTTGGTGCACACAATTGGCACATGCCATATTTGAAGTGTGCAAAATTTCATGCTTCTATCTTTATTATTAGCTGAGAAAAACGATGTGGTGCATTACTTTCTGAACGCCCCTCGTGTGTATGTATGTATGTATGTATGTATATATATATATATATATATATATATATATATATATATATATACATATATATATATATATATATATTATATATATATATATATATATATATATATATATATATATATATATATATATATATATATATATATATATTATATATATATATATTTTATATATATATATACACATATATATAATACACGCACACACACACACTAGAGGGCTTGTCCGTTATTTGCACGGGGAATCTGTAAATAAATTCTTTCTTTGTTGTTTGTTTTCAAAAATAAAATTAAATAAAGGAAAAAGTAACCACAGCTGAAATTCTTGTTTAAATATTAATCCGGTATTTATTTGAACTGTGTGACATACCTTTATGTTCTAACTAACATGTTTCTAAATAAAATGTTCTAACTACAGTACTATTGATCAAATCTGTTGTTGACTTCTTTCCATGCCATGATTTCAAACTGTCCAGAATTTTCTGTTTGTCGTCCCCTATCTCTTTTTCTTCTATCTTTCCTATTGTCACGATATACTCCAGCTTCCTTCTCATGACATGCCCAAAAAGAAAGTGGATTGCTTGTTTCTAACCTGAGGAATTGCTTGTTTCTAACCTGATGAATTGCTTGTTTCTAGCCTGAGGAATTGCTTGTTTCTAACCTGAGGAATTGCTTGTTTCTAACCTGAGGAATTGCTTGTTTCTAACCTGAGGAAAACACACTTTCTTTGTACATTGACATCATTCAATACATCCACATTTTAGCTGCCCGTGTTATTTGTAACCTTCTTCTGTAAAACCGCATCTCTGTGGCAAATGGGTTGGGCAGACACAGTAATAAAGACAAACAGTCACATAAATTGACAAACAATAGCCAATTGAAACAGTAAGAAAAATAGACTACGAGGGAGAAAGTCAAACAATGGCAGAAATGGAGAAACATGTGTTTCTTCCAGGAATCTATCTGGAAGTCTCCAAGTCGACCTGGTATTTTGCTACACTCTTCGCCGTAGATCCAGATTATGGTGACTCAGCTGACAATGTCATGTGACCGCAGATTAGAGCAGAACTCACCAAATTGTCCAAATATAATATCTAGCTGCTGCTTCAATGTATGATTTACTGAAACAACTGGGCTAAAAGGACAGCCAAGCACACTTAAGAAGCTCGGCCAAACTACGGAAAAGGCATCATGCTAGCTGTGGAGCAACCACGACGGGCTTTGAAATTCATGGCAGTAATTTATATACAATATTTTGGTTACTTTTACAACTACGTCAAGCTGGCAGCATCGATAAAACCAGGACTGAAGTCGGAAGTCGTATTCGCGGTGGAGTGGTCTCAATTGCCACAACAGTAGGCTGACACTTAGACGTCATGACCCATGTAGGTCCGAACCCATTAAAGCGTCATCATCATTAATTCCCTTTGCATTTCTTGCGGAGCATCCAGTTACTACTGCCGCTGGTTCTCTTACAGGAAACCTGCACCAGGAATGTACATGCTCGTCCAGCAGTGGTTTCTGGTGGCAAGTTGTTTTACATGATGAGTTTCTTATTCTTCTTTGGTCCGCCGCCGACTGTCACAGCAGTCAGTGTGGTCATCACGCCTGGTGGCGTCTTATAGGGCAGCAAGAAACTGCTTCCACTATGCTCGGTCGGCGGCCATCCTTCGTGCAGAGCCCCAGCTCTGGTTCATTCTTTGCATCTCGGCCTCCAGAGTTCTCCGCCAAACTGTTTTTGGTCCGTGTCGTGAAATTGGTAAAAGATACCTTGCGTATTTATTTACGTCTGGACGTCTAGCAACACGAAACGAAAGTAGCTAGCTCTTCTGTACGGGAAGTCTAGTGACACGGTGCGGATAATGGCCCATAACGAGAACTATTAAATGTGTAAGATGAGGTTAGGCTAATATCTCTTAAACGAACGGTTGTATATCACTCAACCTTCACCACAAACAAACGGCTCGGAGAAGGAAAGTGTGTAATAATGTTTTCATCACTACATACTGTTCTTACGGAGATATTATAATTGTGAGCGACACATCGGAGGCGCAAACACACAAACATCGGATATTAAACTCTATAACAAATTGATGAACACTCAAACTGAAGTCAAGATTATCCACAAGGAAGCTGGGGTTGTACTGTATTTTTTTTAAAAAGTTTTTTTTTTTTTACGTACGTCTGCTCTTACTCGAGGCGAAATCTCAGGTTAGTATGTCTAACCTGAGACTGATTTTACGTGAGTATCCTATTTTCCCTGTACGCTGTCAGGTGTCCTCTCGCCATTCAGGCAGATACTCGCCGTCTTCGGAGAGTTTAAAAATATTAAGTTGGACGTACCCCGCATTGTTTGTAGGCAGACAGGATGGATTATTGTTACACGAAAATCACAACTGCCATTTTTGTTTTTCTTACTCAGTCGGAAGAAATCTGGACACCTAGAGCTAGTGACGTAATGGCTTTCCGATACGTCCGAACTTTGGCTGGATATATGCCGGGGAGATTTAAATCAGAACACAAATACTTCAGACCTAAGGGTCTTTTATGTTTGGACATGCGCCCTAGTATAACCGACTGGGTTGAACGGCACGCGCCTTGCCAAAACGAGGCAAATCTTTAAAAAAAAAAAAGAACGCACACATCACCTGCACTGAGACGTAGACAGCAGTAGAAAAGATTCGTATGAGCATCAACGACTACGGAAATTTGCTGGAGGAATTCTGTCATAGTGTGCTAGACATTCTACTACGATTCCAGTCAGTGTGTGGTTGTCCGGATGTGAATATCCACGGGAAGCTGCCTGGCCTCATCATTGAGTATAAGGACCAGGAGTCCAGCCCTTTTGTGGTCCACCACTACCACCTGGCTTCAGCATTGGGCCGTCATGACCAGGAAACTTGAACTTTGAACAAAACCAACAACATTCAGCTGGCCTTAGCATCGGGACTCACAAACCAAGAGCATATTTCAGAGATAAGTGTTGTACTTACAAGTATTACGAATCCTACGCAAATAGGTTACAGAATGTCAATGATACTCAAAGACACTGTAGATAATTCATTTGTGTAATCTATGTCGTAATTTTTCACAATATTTTCACTTGAAGATATTCAGTAATTAATAAATGTTTTGATTTGATTTTACATCTAAAGTTGTTGAATTATTTCACTGATACACGTGTCTCTGTGTTAATGTAAATGTAAGTTGGATATTTTAGAGCCAATTATATGTTCCCTAGCAGCACAGGATAAGTCTAGCGAGAGGGCAAAGTAGCCACTTCTTCCTTATTTCTATAACATCTGAACTGTGAGCTTAACAGCCGACTTCATCCTTTACCATTCCTTCACCAGGTCTCTTTTCTGAATCTGGATACTATCTTTATCCTCATCATCTGAACATCTCGCCACAGTCCGCCTCTCTGTCGCTTTCCTTCAGGGGTCCATAGCATAGCTGCTCTTGTGATGGCATCAGGGTCTCTTCTGTGGACGCAGCCAACCCATCTCCAGCGTCTGCAAGCTATGATGCTGTGCATGTCCTCTTGTTGCTCCGCGTAAGCAGTTCTTGATTGGTGATGGTATGCGGCCAAAAGATTCGGAGAATTTTCCTTAGGCAGACTGTGTGGAAAGGGGACAGTTTCGACATTTCCTTCTCTGTTACTCTCCAGCATTCCGCACCATAGAGAAGCACAGAAAGTACACAGCTCTCACATAATCTTAATTTGGTGTTTGTGCTGTACTGAGTGAGAGGACTTCCAGATGTTGTTTTGACTAGCAAAGGCTGTTGTCCTCGCTTTATTCATTCTGTTGTTGATGTCTTTGCTTGTTCCGCCGTCTGGTGTTACTATGCATCCTAGGTATGTAAATGATGAGGTTGCTAGCCCCATTAACAATCTCATAGTAGTCGCTTTTACGACATGCAATGAGGGTGCAGTAATCTTATTCTTTATTTGTCTTTTCAGAGTCTCCCCCCCCCCCTTCCCCCCGGGGGGAGACTACAATGGGACTGTTGCGTGATAAATTCTCGCAACATCGTTTTATTTCAATATCTATTTTATAACGCAAGGGCAACAACTGCTTGAAATTTATTGTCACTTTTCTCGGTAAGCATTTGTCTTCTCGCGTTGGTATCGAATGCAGTTAAGTTTGAGCTGTGGTCATTTTGCGCTGGACTGCGCATGACTTGTCTTGCTTCTTGGTCGATCGGTTTCCGCCCACCACTAGTGGAGTGAGCGATTTGGAATGGCGAAAGAGATGCCTCGTTGAAGAGGGGATCTCCGCTATTTTTTGTTCTGTCAGGAATGTGAGAGTCCTCTTATGGATATTTCGTTTATTCGAGATAATACCTCTAGTGTATTTGCACATGCCGGGAGGCATAATATTTCTGTGTATTTCCGGAAGGCAAGGTAAATTAGCATTTTCATTAACTCTATCGATTTTTGGTCGTGAACGATTTCTGGTTCATAGCCTGTCTTCGAAAGTCGTCGTCACGAGATGTTTTCCTAGCTCACATGTCGCTGTATTGTGCTGCATCGGTTGATGCAGGTTCCAAGGACCATTACTTGCTACTTTGTTAAATGAACTAGGTTTGAAAAACCTTTATTATCTAGAGGATATTTTTGAGGACATTATTTATACTTCGGCAGACGTGTCTGTCTTGCTGAAGTCAGACTAAGGAGAGTGAACTGATCTCATATATCTGGTTATCTCCTGGCTGTTATAGAAAAGGATGGAGTTTTTCACCTGACTACATTTACAGCACTATGAAATATAACATGCATCTGACTCATCATTGTAATGCTGTCTACCGTCTATTGCTGTATTGAATGTTGCTGTGATAATGACTGTTTGATGTGTCTACATATTCGCGTAACCATTTTGTCACTGTGGCGTCCACAATAAATAATGAAGAAAAACGTCAACGGCTGTTTCAAGAATCATTGACTTTATACGTCGTGAGTTTACTGACGTCCTATGTGGATTGCCCTGTTATTTTTGTATGAACATTGTTTTGACTGAACACATCTGCACACTACACAAAACCAGACATGCGGATACCATCCATCATCATATGGCATCACGCATCAGGGACCCCTTCGAGTTAAAGGCGATTAAAGACCGAAACATTTTTCTGGGATGATGGATCTATTCTGATGATCTGACTGCCCCTGTATTACCACTCTGTTTAGAGTTTCCAATCATCCCCCTTCCCCCGCTTTTCCCAATTAAACTATGCGGGCTGCCATGTTTGTTTTGAGTTAAGTTTAACTGCACAGGTCATTCAAGTTATTTAACACCCAATACTCCCTACTCATTATTTCCCTACAGCAGTGCTAACCATACTTAATTTGCAAAACGTTAACCCTGGCACGGGCCTGGACTAGTGTGTCTATCTCATACGGACAAATTAACAGGTGTTACATTCCAGCATTCATTCCGCTCAGAAAGGTGTCACTCGAAAATGACTGTAAACAATGCGACACCAGACTGTTTGACACTGTACTGAAGATCTATTTGCTGACCGTACATACACCAATAAGCACTGATTCAGTGGGATTAACGAGTGCGGAGCTACTCGCTCTATGGATTGATCAGGGTGGTGCGAGATCTAGTCATGGTGCTCACTTTCATAGAAGCAAATAATTATTTGCAGTGACCATTTTTTGTTTATCTTTCTTGTTCTTTTATGATGTTTTTATTTTTTTTTTAACGCTGCACCGCCCAACGCCGGCTCTGAATGGCTGTGAACCATAGGCTTAATGTGGTTAAATAAATAATGAATGTGGTTACTGCTGAATATTGATCCAGTTAAAAGAAGTCCACCGGGAGGCCTAGGTCTCACTCCTGATTATGTCTTAATAATTGTTTGTGTTAAAGCTTACAATAAAACCAGTTAGGATATGAACCAAACAACAGAAAATAAACACTGCCAAATTGATCATCACTAGAGAATAAGACAAAATAGGACTATTGTCCCATCAGGCATGCCAGAGAAGGCGCCTAATCTGAAGTCTTGCATGGCATTGGTATCTTTTATCATGCTTCAGTGCATGCTTCTTGTATGAGGATGGAGATGCAAGCGTGGCTGCATGCTCTATATGAAATGAAAACAGGGATTCTTCTTCGTTCACCCTCAGATGTCAACTTGAATAAGTTCAAAGTTCACCCTCAGATGTCAACTTGAATAAGTTCAAAGAAAGCAGTGGTCAGCCTGAGGCTGTCGATAACTCCGTAGATTTTCTCCAGGAATGGTACTGGTGAAGGCCATATGCGTTTTCTCATTTGAGGTTATTTTCCTATGGCTGAAATAAGACGGCATCGTGAACATGAGGTAAAGTTAACAGAACGGAATACACGGGGGCACCTCTGGAATACTGCCGTAATACATGGTGGCACCTCTGGAATACTGCCGGAATACACGGGGCACCTCTGGAATACTGCCGGGATACATGGAGGCCCCTCTGGAATACTGCCGGAATACACGGGGGCACCTCTGGAATACTGCCGGAATACATGGAGGCACCTCTGGAATACTGTCGGAATACATGGGGGCACCTCTGGAATACTGCCGGAATACACGGGGGCACTTCTGGAATACTGCCGGAATACATGGGGGCACCTCTGGAATACTGACACATACAAATGAAAAGGTAAAGTAGTCCCATAGCACATACTGCCGCTGGGGAGACCAGTTCCTCTTCCGCTGCCTTTTGCTTCCCTAGCTCAAGAGCCAGGACAGCTGGATAAACTGGAGAATGATGCCAACGTGTTTCGAACACGGCACCTTTGCCGTGACAGGCCAACGATCTAACAATTCTGCCAATTGTGATAAAGACTAATCCAGATAGGGACTAATCACGATAAGGACTAATCCCGATAAGGACTAATCCAGATAAGGACTAATCCTAAAATTAAGGATAAGGGAGAAAACTGAATACGTGGGCGAATCGCCAAAATTATGAACCTATAGTTTCAGAACACGTGTGACCATGAACAGACCAATCAGAAGATGAACGCTAGCCGCAATGCGCGCACTGGAATGAACGGTGATGAAAGTACACACATAAATGTATGTTTTGTAACTATGTTTGCTTAAAACTACACAAAGGCATCACAAGAAGAAAAATACAACCGCTATACCACACCACAAGGTCTTTTATATTTGAACATGCGCCCTAATATAATCGACGGACCTTGAGTTTAGGTTGCACGAAAAGCATGCCTAGATAAAATGAGGCAAAACACTTTTTTTTAAAACTAATCCCATTAAACAAGGAAAGAATACAAAGGAAATGAAATAACGTCCAAGTGTCAGTGTAAAGGTCAAAGGGGAATGATACGTACTATACTGATTATACAGTGTGAATTCAGGGTTGTAGCACTTGTCGGCTTGTTTAATTGTGAGTTGTTTAAAACATTTATATGTTAAAAAAGAAAACAGAGTGTACAGAAAGCGTGTGAGCGTTGGTCGTGTAGTTATTCTGTACTGGTTTCGGCCGGCTGTGAATAGCTCACGGGGAGTCCGTGAACAGCCGAGTCCGGTGTCTGTTTGTGCGGGAGATGTGTCATCCCGTGAGAGTCTAAGTTTGGGCGGGTGACTGGAGAGTCAGCCCTGTATCTTGTGTGTGTTCCCAAGGGTAGTGTAAGGGAACGATATTTGGCCATTTTTCGAGGTGTACTAGTACTTGCCTATTTAAGTGTGTTTATCTGCAGATAAGATGTGATAAATCTGCAGATAAGATGAGATAAGATGAGATAAGAGAAGATAAGGTGTACTTTATGTTAAGGACATGTTCTGAGGCCTTGGTGTATACAGGCCGATGTTTTGGGATCATATTTACCTCCCTGATAGATTTCTATTGTGCAGGAACGGCGCTAGGAGATAGTAAGGCCATTGTTCCTTATGGAGGGAGAGTTTTCTGGAGATTATAAGGCCAGGAGTTGTGTAGGCCAGATTATTTATAGACTACAGAGAGGACAGTCTTTTGAGTATATATAGATTTAAGCCTGGGTGGCGTTTTGTAACTGCAGTATCAGCAGTCGTTCCGGTGGAACATTAGAACTGCTAGTATATATAGATTCAAGCCTGTATGGCGTTTTGTTAACTGCAGGGGTATGCAGTCGTTGAGGGAGTCCTATAGATGTACGCCTGTGTGGCGGGTTTTTGTAACTGCAGTGTCAGCAGTCGTTCTGGTGAATTTACTGATGTAACATTAGAACTGCGATGTAAACAGGGTTTACATCATACTGAACAGCTGTAACATTCTGCGCAATTGATTATTATTGATTTTTTGTGTATCCTGTTGTACCTGTGTAGTGTATCGTATCGGATTGATGTTGCTGTGTAAATAAATGATGTGCTGTCAATTGGAAATGAACACTAGTCTGATTCGTTGATCTATGCTTGACAGTACAGGGTGAGTGACTGTACCCTTCATACCACTCACTACAGACTTTATACACAGGGACAATACAGAGCTAACCTATTTATCATCTGCTCTGTGTGGGCGCATGTACTACAACAGTCTAATCACATCAACAGAGAGATACTTTACCAAATATACCAACCGTACATTATCAACCACGGTAATTTACAGCCGTTATATACAGCCGTTATCAGTGGTGGGCCAACCTTTCGGGCGTAATGACCACGAATTCGCGTTATAAGAGCATCAGACTTTATCAGTATCATGGTAAGGTTATAAGAGCAATGAATAGCCCTATGTGGGCGTGACTTGGATTTATAACGCCTTTTCTTACTTCTACATTGTTAAGAAACAAAGGCGAATCTTCTACAATTTTTTGTGTTGATCGTGACCTGTAATCGGCAACGCCTCTACAATACACAGACAGTTGTGTGTCACTCATGACCTTTAATCGGTGACACGGTGAAGCGTCTTGTGTTTACATGCCTCCATATGACATTTTCGCAACGTTTCCAGTTCTACGTTTCGGAGTGAAATTTTCAAGTAAACTTTGACATCGTTATGGCGACCTGTCCTGATTCATCATCATCAGCGATATCTGCATTATGAGAATTACAGTATGTTCCAGTTTTATATGCAAGTGCGAAATATCAAGTAGCTCTTTCCAACAAGAGTGACAGACAGTGTACCTTCGCGACGACAGAGGGAACAAGTGGGTAACTTGCGCTGTTTCCAGTTTCCAGTGCTATGTGTTTCCAGTGTGTGCTGTGTATCACATGGCATACTGTTTCCAGTTTCCTGTGCTGTGTACGATCACATAGCATACTGTTTCCATTTCCAGTTTCCAGTGCTGTGTACGACAACATAGCATGCTGTGTCAAGGTGGAGTGAGAGTTGACATGGGACTCTGCTTATGTTGTGTCATCTTTGATGTTGATGCCCATCGATTGTAACAAGAAAAGAAGGACGTTTTTTGCTATTTGCAAGATAAGGGGTGTTCGTTGTTGTGGAAACTGTGTTTATGTATGTATGCTATCAAGTCTTCTCATATTGCTCATTATGAATTATATTAACTGGTTAATATAGGATTTAGTGCATAATTGATTGATTGCTATGTAACATAAACTTATTAGAATTATAAGTGATCTAAAAAATATAGTACATTCAACGATTGAATCACCATGGATTGTGACATTAATCCAGGCGATATGAGGCCTATGTTGAGGTTTGCATTAGTAGATGGTAGGGATAATGAACGATTGAGAGGCTCACGACTTGAAGCATGGGTGTTGGACGATTTTTTGATGAATGCGTCTAGATCCTTAGAGTTGTTTGCTGAAGATAATTTTCGGTTTGATCATAATTTGATAATGGCTAAAGATTTGGTGGAGTTGATAGAGGACCTTCGTGTGTTTTTATATCAGTATAGGAAGGTTGAACACAGAAAGATTGTGCAAGGTATATCTAAAATAATCCACAACGGTGTTTCTGACGTGCAAAAAAGGGAATTGAATATTGAGAAACAAACAAAAGTAAACAAACAGAGTGCTTTACAGGAAAGAGATAAGTTTTTACAGGATAGTGCTGAAAAGAATAAACTTCAAGAAACAGTGTCTAGGCTCACAAGTGAGTTACAGAAATCAAACTTGGAGCTTGCTAGTGTGAAAGCAGCATTAGACTCTGAATGCAGTAAAGTTAAAAACTTACAAGTTCAAATAGGAACTAAAGATGGCGAGATTAGTAATCTCAAGCAGGAGATTGAAAATAAGAGAGAAATGTATGAGAGGTTAAAGATTGATAGCAATGTAAGTGAGAAGAAGTATATAGATATGCTCCATGATGTGTTGAATGATAATGATATTCTCAGTAGCCAACTGAAGGAAAAGAATAACGTATCTTCCGAGAAGATTAATGAGTTGAGAGCACAAGCTGCTAAAGTTGGGCTTCAGGCTCAGGTGGCCCTTCTTCAGCCACAGGTAGAAGACGTGCAAAAGAAGAGATTAATGAAATTGGAACCACAGAGGAGAACAAATAGAGAAAATGATGATAAGGAGAGATTAGAAGAGTTAACGATGTACAAAAGGAAAATGACTGATATTGAGAAATTACTCATGGAGGAGAAGAGTAAGGTTTTAACATCTAATAACTTAATTAAGAAACAAACTGAAGACATCTCACTTAGAAATGCTGAGATTAGTGATCTGAGAAATAGAGTTTATGGTTTGGTAGATGTGGTTTTAGGTATTAAGGGTTTGTCTACTGTCAATGTTGACAAAGGTAAACAGAATGTTTATCACCAAATAAAACAAGCAAGAAGCCAGCCCTTTACACAAGCTGAGACGAAAGTCGAACATGATGGACGGAGATCACTACGTGGCAAATACAATTTCCCACGTACTACTTCTGGTAACATTACTGACTCGTGGCGTCAGGCCAGCAAAGATAATTCTGCTATGACAGTCAGTTCTATAGATTGCAAAAAAAATGGAGATAAATTTCAAGGCAGATCTAAAAAGACCAACCATTATTCTGATTATGGAAATACTGATAAACAGATAATAAGGGACAAAGCTATTAGTAAGACTTGTACCCAAAATAAAACTCAACATGTTGATAACCATAAGAATTTTGTTATCACTGGTACTGATCAATTTAGTAAGCATATTGTCACAAAGGAGAATAAAAACAGTTTTGGTGAAAGAAATAACTACAATAAAGGTTATCAGCCTTATAATGATGGTTCTAGAACACAACAAAATCCATCGGTTAGATATTTTTATAGAAGTAGAAATACTAATCATAGTAATGTTGCACAACAAAAGAACAAACTTGGTTATAGACAAGGTAACAGTAAGGGTATTGTTTCAAATACTACTGCTTGTTATGCATTTTGAGTTCTAGAGAATATCTTGTTGTGTTTGAGTAGGATTTTATTTCAGCCTACTGTTGTGGTGACCTTCATTTCTGTAAGGATGTCTTATCCTTCTGTGTTATCTGCTGTGTGACGAGGAAATGATGGCATCATATAGAAACCAGACGTTTTCACTGCCACACGTTTGGGTAAATGTAAGACTAACTTTCCGTTTTACTTCAATAAATCTCACAAGTTGATTGAAATAGACATTTTCATTTATATTTTCCCCACAGTATTCGGCTTGTTAAGAATCTTCGCACCGAAGTTATTTTTTACTGTGAGAGGAATGTGGGTCAACCTGTGACCAGATGTCTAGTCAAGCGCAACCCAGCCAGCCTGTTGACCGTGTTGTATGACGTTACCCCGTGCGGTTTACAGAATGTTATCGAGGACCGCGGATTTGTGACCTATTTATTTTTTTGTTTTTTTGTTTAGGAGTTAGTTTAAGATTGCTATAGTGTTTTTTACACTTAATTTATTTTTTGGATAATGAATTACTGTATTGTATAGTAACTTACATTACATAATGTCTTAGGTATTGTGTATGTTCATATGTATGCACTGTTGTGACTCTGTCATTATTTACATGATTGTTTTGTTGATAAACATTGCATGTGTTATGATTGCAATGAAATGATGACATATCACTTTGTAGTGACTTATCTTTAATTTTTGTAATGAGATTGTGGATTTGTGATTTTTTTTTTCATACGCTAGTCGGAAGACTATTCCACTTAGACCATATTATGTATGACCATAGGTGCTACGTTGTGAAGTTGAAGCAATGATAGTTAATTCATCAAACATTGATATGTTTTGCAGCGTTGATTCTTAGGAAAATTTTGGATTTGATGAGATTGCCAGCCCTATGCACAAACTCATTAGCGTCGAATATGCGTTAGTTGTTTCAGAGAGTCTTGTTATTCATTAATTTTTTTTTTTTTCTTTTCTTATATTCTGGTGCTATGTCTAATTAATATATTACCATATACAGAGGTTATATGCAGTAACTATTGTGTTGTGAAATGTAATTTTGAAACTAAACTTGTATGTGTTAGTTATGTTTTTGTATTTGTATTTGTAAATATATTTTGAAACATTGGTTTTTGGTATTTTTTTTTTTTGCCATGTGTTTATTTTTTTTCTGCTGAATTTGTTTAAACTAGTATGTGTTTATTATGAGTCTACTTAAGTATTGGAATTCTTTTTTGTTAGATGTCATTCATTTGGTTAAAGATAATTTCATTTTGGTATATTAGTTATAGATTTAATCTAGAAAAAATTAAAATACTATTTTTATTTAACTTAGCTTTAAAGAAACTTTTTTGTACTGTAATTTTTTTTTTTTTGAAATGTATTTTTCTTTGACATTGTTATATTTTTTCTGCGCCAAAGCGCTTAACTAGGTGTAATAATATATGTTGATATTCCATTTAAAATAGTAATTTTTGTTTTGTTTTGAGATTGTGATAATTTTATATATCGCACTTTTTTGTGTGATGTCTGTGATAAATCATTTTAGTTATGTATAAGTTTTGTAATTTAGCTAAAATTATTTATTATGCGTTAGTTACTTGGATTGTTATTGGGATGTATTGTTGTCGTTTTTCTATGCATTCATCTTTTGAATTCCCTTCTTCCTTTTCGAATGATTCTTCGTTTCACTACATTTCTTTGGAAGCGGTCTATACTTTGGTTATGCTTCCATGTTTCATCTGAATGTTACTTGATACTATTTGTATACGTTTACTTCTTACACTTCTTATACTTCCATACTTTGTATTCTTACGTATTGTAATATGGATTAGTATATGTAATTATTAGTGACAGTTCTATGTATTTCATGCAGGAATTGATTAGCTCAATTATTACTATTAGGTATTATGGATCTTTCTTCCTATTTCGATTTCTTTGTTGATTTTCTGTGCTGACCATGCTTCTTTTGTTTGATCTTGACTTTACTTTCTATTTATTGTGTCATGTTTGGTCTACAGTAATAATACTTAACTTTGTTTGTAAATGATTATTTCGGTGTATTTAGCAGATTATTATGGGTAATTTGTTTATTGTACACTTGCTTTATTATTTGGCGATGTATTATTTTGACCTTATCATAAAACTATTGTTGTAAGCATATATTAGAGCTTAGCTGACCCCTCATTTGTCGGTGATGTAGTTTTTTTCAAAAAAATGATAAATCATTTTTTTCTCCGGACCGGGTGGTAACTGTAAAGGTCAAAGGGGAGTGATACGTACTATACTGATTATACAGTGTGAATTCAGGGTTGTAGCACTTGTCGGCTTGTTTAATTGTGAGTTGTTTAAAACATTTATATGTTAAAAAAGAAAACAGAGTGTACAGAAAGCGTGTGAGCGTTGGTCGTGTAGTTATTCTGTACTGGTTTCGGCCGGCTGTGAATAGCTCACGGGGAGTCCGTGAACAGCCGAGTCCGGTGTCTGTTTGTGCGGGAGATGTGTCATCCCGTGACAGTCTAAGTTTGGGCGGGTGACTGGAGAGTCAGCCCTGTATCTTGTGTGTGTTCCCAAGGGTAGTGTAAGGGAACGATATTTGGCCATTTTTCGAGGTGTACTAGTACTTGCCTATTTAAGTGTGTTTATCTGCAGATAAGATGTGATAAATCTGCAGATAAGATGAGATAAGAGAAGATAAGGTGTACTTTATGTTAAGGACATGTTCTGAGGCCTTGGTGTATACAGGCCGATGTTTTGGGATCATATTTACCTCCCTGATAGATTTCTATTGTGCAGGAACGGCGCTAGGAGATATTAAGGCCATTGTTCCTTATGGAGGGAGAGTTTTCTGGAGATTAAAGGCCAGGAGTTGTGTAGGCCAGATTACTTATAGGAGGGACAGTCTTTTGAGTATATATAGATTTAAGGATCCAGGATTATAGAGTAATTGAAGAGATTATAAGGCCAGGAGTTGTGTAGGCCAGATTATATTTATAGACTACAGAGAGGACAGTCTTTTGAGTATATATAGATTTAAGCCTGGGTGGCGTTTTGTAACTGCAGTATCAGCAGTCGTTCCGGTGGAACATTAGAACTGCTAGTATATATAGATTCAAGCCTGTATGGCGTTTTGTTAACTGCAGGGGTATGCAGTCGTTGAGGGAGTCCTATAGATGTACGCCTGTGTGGCGGGTTTTTGTAACTGCAGTGTCAGCAGTCGTTCTGGTGAATTTACTGATGTAACATTAGAACTGCGATGTAAACAGGGTTTACATCATACTGAACAGCTGTAACATTCTGCGCAATTGATTATTATTGATTTCTGTGTATCCTGTTGTACCTGTGTAGTGTATCGTATCGGATTGATGTTGCTGTGTAAATAAATCATGTGCTGTCAATTGGAAATGAACACTAGTCTGATTCGTTGATCTATGCTTGACAGTACAGGGTGAGTGACTGTACCTTTCATACCACTCACTACAGACTTTATACACAGGGACAATACAGAGCTAACCTATTTATCATCTGCTCTGTGTGGGCGCATGTACTACACTCCACCTTGGTTACGACTTCCAACTTCATCCCTGGATTTATTCATGCTGCCCCGCTTGATGCAATTGTGAAAGTAACCAAAATGTTGTAAACGAAATCCTCCCTCCCGCCTTCACACTCACAACAACAAAATAACAATAATAATAATAATCAACATGAACGGCATGTTGCAGCAAAACGGTGACATAAACGGCTAAGGCGGGAGGAACGGGTAAATTATGAATTTACAGCAGGCTTTCAAGTGGGATACAATAAAGATTTGAGATAACCGCGAGAAAACTGAATTAGGGGAAATTATTCGTGCAGAAAACCGTTTGTGACATGCAATCGGACCTGGTTGAAAGGCAAGAAGTCTCCATTACACAAAATGATGTGAATGTACACGGTGGAACAAAGCATGGAAATTAACGATTTAAAAAAAACGGCTTTTACATTTTTGTTTGTTACAATACAAGCTCAAACAGCGTTGCATCAACATCAATACATCGTGTAATGTGCTCTTTGAAGTTTACACGAATCTGTTTTTTTTTTTTGTGTAATATTTTTATTTTTATCTCTATTATTCAGTGTACATGACTCATCATCATCAGGTGCTACCTTCACAACGAAGGTCCGCTGCAATGAATCTCCAACGCCTTCTGTCTCTTGTCTTGATGGTACACTCTGATAGACTCTTTCCTGTCCATCTCTTGATGTTATCTTCCCACTTAAAGAGCTGTCTTCCCCTTGCACGTTTGCCTTCAACTCTCCCTTCTATTATGGTCTTCAGCAAGGTGTCATGTCTTTCTATATTATAGCTGTCTAATTTTGATCTTCATTAATTCTCTTGTCAAACCTAGGTTTTCTAGGACCTCTTCATTTGTTGTCATCTCTTTCCATAAGATGCGCCCCATTCTTCTATATATATACACATCTCGAGAGCCTCAATTCTTTCCTCCAACTCCTTGTTCATTGTCCATGTTTCTACACCATACAGTAATGAAGAATATATATATATATATATATATATATATATGATTCTCAGTTTTAATTCATGGGTTAACAGTTTAGATGTCAGTATTTGTCTCATGTTGTTGAATGTAACTTTGGCCATTCCTATTCTCTTCTTGATTTCCTTCCTTTCAACATCTGCGATCTACTGTTACAGGTATGACTCATCTATGTGTTACAATACAGGATGACTGAAAAGTCACTCCGTCATTTTTAATATTTGTATCCTTATCTGTATCTATTAGATATACATGACACAAATGTCTAAATAAGGAGCCATGTGATTAATACGTTTTACTGTTTTATTATTTGTTCCGGAAACAAAATTAAAATTACAATCTGAAATGGCCAATAGACGGATGTTACAATCAATCATGACCCTTTAGCTCACCGGGGAGTATAGGCCTTCAACAAACACACACCAAGTCCTCCTGTCACGTGCCATCCGCTCAAGTTCTTTCCATGGATGTTACAAAAGAGAAACCAAAATTGTTGCTGGCTATGAAGTTATACGCTGAACAGGCCGGATATCTCAAGCCAAGCTATACCGTACTGTTAATGTGGCATTGCATTTTTGTGTAATAAAAATGACACCATATTCTCTTTATCTTGACACTGTTTCACATAACACAGTTAGATAAGAGTGAAGAAATAACAATTAAAAAACAGGAGGTGACTTTTCAAACGCTCTGCACATGCAAATTGTTTAACATTTTATTTCTCCTCCGAGTTGGTGATCGTATGGGGGGCTTGTTTGCAGTTCTTATCTCACTAGAAGTGAATTGGTCATCTTCAGACTCTGTATGGGCCACAATAGGCTGAGATACCATCTATTGAACAAGCTAAAGAGAGGAACTACTGGTGAGTGTGGCTGTAGAACCGATAACTTGACCTTTGAAAGTGCCCACATATGAGGTGCATAGAAAGCACATACGTCCGGGACATGTATCAATCCTCGACAAACTGGTTGGTGATTATCAACAACCTCAGGCTGATCACTACTTTCTTTAAACATTTTCAATATGAAGCATGAAAGTGTACGAAGAAGAGGAAGAAGACGACGAACAAAAAAGAGGAAGAATATGAAGAAGTGTGAAAAGAATATGGAGGATGAAAATAAGGATGCAGACAAGGAGGAAAAGAAGCAGGAAGATGAAGAAGCTGTTCTTGTTCTTGTTAAAGACGTGCGGCATTGTTTATAGCTTCTTTACGATTTAACTTATCTATCACCATTGAAGCATGGTCTGTTGACAGATTTAACCTGCATATATACTAGTGGTAAAATGGTGTCCTAGTTACTAGTGGTAACCTGGAGAGCACTGGTTTCTGCCTTATGCGCCGTGTTTGGTGCTTAAAGAATTTATTATTATTATTATTATTAAAATGGTGTCTGTAGACAGATTTAAGTAGCATAAATACTAAAGGTAAGACTGCGTCTGCTGACAGATTTAACCTGCATAAATACTAGTGGTAAGATTATGTCTGTTGACAGATTTAGCCTGCATAAATACTAGTGGTAAGATGGTGTCAGTTGACAGATTTAACCTGCATAAATACTAGTGGTAAGACTGTCTGTTGACAGATTTAACCTGCATAGTGGGAGCCGCGCTAGCGTAGTGGTTACCACACCGCTCTGGCGACCGGGTGATCCAGGATCAAACCCGGGTGATGGCATTTGAGGATTTTTCGTCGACCGGGATTTGGACTGGATTAACTCGAGACCCGGCGAATACATTTGAAGGAGTGTCGTCGACCAGGGATTGGCGGCTCCTGAGCCGACCCAGCTGTAACGGGTACCTCCGAAATCGGAGAGTATTTGCCTGAATGGCGAGGGACACCTGTCTCTGTACAAGAAAAAAAGGGATACTCACGTAAAATCAATGTCAGGTTAGACATAAATAATAACCTGAGATTTCGCCTCGAGTATTAGCGGGCGCACGAAAAAAAAAACAAACAAAAACCCTGCATAAATACTAGTGCTAAGATGGTGTCTGTTGACAGATTTAACCTGCACAAATACTAGTGGTAAGATGGTGTCTGTTGACAGATTTAAGCTGCACAAATACTAGTGGTAAGATTGTGTCTTGACAGCTTTAAGTAGCATAAATACTAGTGGTAAGATTGTGTCTGTTGACAGATTTAACCTGCATAAATACTAGAGGTAAGATTGTGTCTGTTGACAGATTTAAGCAGCATAAATACTAGTGGTAAGATTGTGTCTTTTGATGGATTTAAGTAGCATAAATACTAAAGGTAAGATGGTGTCTCTTGACAGATTTAACTTGCATAAATACTAGTAGTAAGATAGTGTCTATGTACAGATTTAACCTGTATAAATACTAGTGGTAAGATGGTGTCTGTTGACAGATTTAACCTGCATAAATACTAGTTGTAAAATTGTGCATGTTGACAGATTTAACCTGCATAAATACTAGAGGTAAGATTGTGTCTGTTGACAGATTTAACCTGCATAAATACTTGTGGTAAGACTGTGTCTGTTGACAGATTTAAGTTGCATAAATACTAGTGGTAAGATGGTGTCTGTTGACAGCTTTAAGTAGCATAAATACTAGTGGTAAGACTGCGTCTGCTGACAAATTTAACCTGCATAAATACTAGTAGTAAGATGGCAATTGTTGAAAGATTTAACCTGCATAAATACTAGTGGTAAGATTGTGTCTGTTGATAGATTTAACCTGCATAAATACTAGTGGTAAGATGGTGTTTGTTGACAGATTTAACCTGCATAAATACGTGTGGTAAGATGGTGTTTGTTGACAGATTTAACCTGCATAAATACTAGTGGTAAGATGGTTTCTGTTGACAGATTTAACCTGCATAAATACTAGTAGTAAGATGATGTCTGTTGACAGATTAAAGTGGCATAAATACAAGTGGCATAAATTTTAGCCAAGTTAAAGTTTGCAGACAGAATTAAGTGGCACAAATATTAGTGGTATGCATGAGATTGTAGACAGAACTCAGTGACATAAATATTAATAGACAGCATGCATTTATTGACAAAATTTAAGTGACAAAAATAATAGTGGTAATCATAAGTGTGTTGACAGATTAGTAAGCATTTGTTTGTAGACAGAGTTAATTGACATAAATAATAGTGATAAACATGAGTTTGTAGTCGTACGTAAGTGATATAAATAATAATGGTAAGCATGCATTTATTTCTACTGGCAACATGAGACAAATACTAGTGGTAAGCACGAGTTCATTGACAGATTTATATGCGATATATACTAGTGGTGAGTAGACAGACTTCAGTGTAAAAGAGTTTAACCATACTCACTTGACATCACACATGCTCTTTTCAATACTCCTATGGCCAGGGTCTTTGCTTTCAACACTGCCATCAATGCTGCTGCCGCGGTACCTGCCGAGTTCTGGAGCCGTTGCTGGTAGGGAGTCGACCAGCTCCACATTTTTCACACGTTCCTTATCTTCAGGCTTTCCTACTGATGTTTTCTCTACACAGACATCTTTCTTACTATCTGATGTGCACAGTCTGGAAGATAATGATGAAGAGTGGAAGGAGAGTTGGTCATCCTGTAACAATGACTCCTCCTTTTTGATTGTGGATTCTGAAATAGATTACAAAATTTACTTCACAGATTAATGATGAGAAGGCAAATTATAAATACTTTAATATCACTTATAATTTAAAATTAATTTGCCACCCTCTACTCTAAATACAAAATATAATTTGCCCCATATTGTTCCTGAGGGTCTTTGAAGAGACAAAGATAGAATAGACCTACACCCACAAGCATGTTGTACAAAGTGACTAACAGGTTGGCTGTACGTGCAGCTGGTAACCTCATCATGTCAAACAAATTGACACAGAAACCACCATTGTAGGATCATGTGACTACGTGGTGCAGGCTTCCTGCAAGGTGACCAGCTGCAATCATGGCCTCATGCGCTGTAACAAAAATATGAATGAAAACATATCATGTATCAAGTGCTACAAGAGGCCCCTGTGCTACAAGAGGCCCATGTGCAATAAGGGCCTCCTGTGCTACGACAGGCACCAATGCTACAAGGGCATCCTGTGCTACGAGAAGTACCAGTGCTACACGAGGCACCTTGCTACAAGAGGCATTTGTGCTACTTTGCTATTTTGTCTGCATTCTTGTCTGTAATTACATATAAAATCTCATTTTTTGGCTCTGTCGTTGTTTATGTCCAACACGGCCAGCCCATTCAGAGATTCGCGTCTCACTGTAGAAAGATTGATCATAATGTATTCGCTCTTAAATGTCTGAAAGCTCTTTCGGGCAGACTGCTAAAAATAATGCACTGCAATTACAACAATTGAAAAGACATAAGAAATTCCAAGCTCTAGATTTTCTCGAAGAAGGCCCTTTGGCCTGCAACTTCATTTGAAATTTGTGTAATTGTCTGCTTGAGGAAGGAAGAGCAACTCATCTGCGACTTTTTCCAATATTCTACTGCTGTATTTTTCCGGAAACTTAGCACTCGCTGATTTAACATAGCTCATGCTTAGCTCACTACACTGCCGAAGAAACAAAAAAGACCAAACCTGCTTCTATGACACGAACATAGGCGTAATTACAAAAGAAGGGCTCCCCTGGCATAAAATGAGTGGGGCCCTCCTTACACAATGGGCTCGACAACCATAATCAGTATATGGCAAATCTGTACACGAAGTGTGTTAACTTAACTATAACTAAAAGTAAACAAAGTGATAACATTAGAGACTCTCTGTGGCAGAGATATTATGATTAATAAATTTCAGATATTTATTCTTTATTCTGCACTTGCCTTTTACTTCTCTTTCGCTCTTTTACCCTTCTTTTTTCGCATACGCTCGATTGTTAAGATATACTCTCCCATTCATACCTTTGTCTTTTTCCTTTCTAATCTAGCAACGCATTTTATTGCTGTTAAGCTAAGTTCTTTGATGAGACCGAATCGTGTTAATTCGTTCTCGACAGGGATAAGAAGAAAGACTATCGTCTATTATTTTCCTCGGATCTGTCCGCCTATAGTTAATTATTCTCGGTGAAAGATCTGAGATGAAAGACATTGATCGCTGGGAACGGCAATATGAAGCAGAACATGTAAAACGCACACTGTGAGTTTTATTGCCGTTGTCTGATCAGATCGAGAGAACATACTGTAGGTGTTAAGTCTGGTCTCGGTAAGGGTATGTAGAATTCGTTTCATTCGTAGAATGAGCAAGGAAATATGTAAATCTGGACGTAGGTGCGAACATCTTGCAAATGAGTCGGGTCGGGTTATACACGTAACCTTCCCCTGATTTCGGAGAGATATATATATTCCAGAATTCTAACTTAATTCATGCAGTACAACCAGAAAGACTAGAACCATCTAGCTCTCGATTCCTAAGATCTCTGTTAATAGAAGCATCATTTAGTTGGTCGATTGGAGATCGTTTGACTTCTGCGCTAATGTATTCTGGGTAAAGCCCAACATCTACCAGCGGGGTTTTCAGTATATGAGAAAACCTAGAAGAAACATTTTTGTAATTTGAATAAGTGAGTTTACAAGTTACAACCTGTCTGGCATTGTGTTTGCATCCAGAAAAAGACAGAGTACTCATCTCACGAACTTTAATACTAAATGCAATAACTGGGCCTATCGAGCCAGATTATAATTCTTCCCAACAATCTCATTTTACATTCAGCCCCTGTGGCGAGAGAAAGTACAAACAGTAAAATTTCCGACTTTTTGACTAATTGTGGTGGGACCAAGAATTTTACATTTGAGAGAAGTTACCAACCTGTCATTTTCCTAAGTAGTGGAAACCTTGTGATTCTGACTCTGTGAGCCCATTTAAATTTTCTTACCCAAACTGATTCAAGTGACCTTAACAGTAATCTTAAAATATAATTGTGAAGTGAATGCTCCCCGGAACATTGGAAGAAACCTGTATCTGCAGAGCTGGGATTCTCTTTATCAAAAGAATACAGATTCACTGTAGAGAAGTGTCCTGAAGTTTGCGCCAGACGGCGAGAAACACCACGTGTGTAGGTAAGAAAGTATGTCAGGGGCCCCTGCTGAATGAACAGAGAGAAAGCAGAATGAGTGATTCTTTCATTTTTTTATATTCATGCACCCACTTTGAAATTTCTTTATGCAAGTTTGTTGCTAAATGCTGATTTCCTCTTAGAATAGATTAATGTATCAACTCTGGTCTTAACTATAAAGGGAAATCTTAGACCATAGCGTATAAATCTGTGACTCTTTGGGGCTATAACTTTTCTTCTAACAGGATCGTGGGCTAAACAGAGGGGGAAAGGATTACACCTATGAGTCTATTATTATTCTTTTAGTTATTCCTTCTGTCTGCAGAATTGGAGAAGATCGGATACCACGACAAGCATGGGAAACAAAGAGCCAAGGATCCAGACCCCGAGGACGACCCAGAGTCCGCTGGGAGGACAACATTAGACAATCTTTGAAGGACCGAGGACTAGAATAGAACCAAGCCAGGAGGAAGACAGCTGATAGGATAGTCTGGCGCTCTCTCTTCCAAACCTCTACACCTCACGGTAGAAGGGGAACGACTAAGTAAGTAAGTAAGTTATTCCTTAACCTATGTGTATTTATATGTGCGTGATAAGCAAACTTATTTGTTGTGGAACATTTTCTTTATGTTTATAAAATTTACATAAACTTTATTCAAGTGTGTTGGTCAGCTCGTTCCAAAATATCTATATTCCCCTGTTATAGGTTTTTCACGTCTGTGCGTCTAACTGTCGTCACTTATGTGTGTGTGTATGTGAGTGGTGCTATATATATATTACTATATATGTTCTAATAGACTGTCTGACTAAACTAGTCCTGTTGTAGAAGGTGGGCTGACCAAGAGAATTCTCGCGTTCAGGGACAGACTCTAATTAGTTTCCACCATCTCACTCGTGAAAATCTATTTTCTTTACACTACCTCTCATTGAGCTATCACCTGTTCTAATCTATTCAGAAGGGACCAATCTATGTCTTAATTCCCCTATCGAAAATCTACGACACTGAAGGACAGAGGACTAGATTGGAACCAGGCCAGGAGGAAGACATTCGATGGGATAGTATGGCATTCTATATGGCAAACCTCTACACCTCAGGTGTCTTATAGTAGGTCTATCTTTATCACTCTCTAACTTTTCCAACACCTTTCACATCTTTCTTATTTCATTTTCACCCACATTTTACTCTTTCATCGTGGTTAAAGTAATCTTTCTTAATCACGACTTGTGTAACTTTACATGCCTTTGATTTAGTCCTCCATCCTTGAGTTGTCTGGCGGAACACACCTGGCTCCATCAAAATCTTGGGAAACCCATATGGCTTTAGGACGAATTCTTTTGATACATAATTCCCAGGTTAAACATCATGAGACAAGCCTCACTGAGTATTGTTTAACTTTGGGAAACACTAGGCTTGGCAAATGAGAGAACTATTTTTATTGCTGTTTAAACAGACCTGTAGTCATACCACATTGGAAACAATGAAACCCGGCGCGGCGGAGGGACAACAAAGGGCTTGTCACTTGCTCAGGAATGTGTGTTGCAAGATGGTAGCCGATGATAGGGGTTTAAGCCTCTTAGATGTCAAGTACAGAGCGAGATAAGGAACAATGGGCCCCACACAATTGTACACATGATACGCAACGCGACAAAAGACAGAAAGCTTTGTGACAGAGGAGGCGTAGGTTTCTGCATTAGCCAACTAATCACCAAACACCTGTTTGTCATGCAAAAGCACATGCAGAGTGGCATTGAAAGTTGTTGCGAAAGCACACCCCCATTTAGCCAGTGACATGCACTGACAGGGGACACGAGAGAGCCATGGCCTAGGCGACAATATAGAGACCTAGTGATTGGTTTGTAGGCGGAGTTGTGTGTCACACATCCAATGTTTGAACACATTGGCACCCAGAGATATAATCAGAGGATGCGATGAAATCAGTACAGAGTTTCCAACATTTGTGAGGCAGAAGATTTTCCCAGAGCTTAGCCTGAAAAAACTTGTTTATTCCTGTGTGGATATTTTTTATATATGTGGAGTTTATATTGTTCTTATGGAATTTGCTAAGGGAAAAGGAGGATAGTAAATCCTTTAGAAACTATTAATAATGTTCCTCAGTCTTTAGTTAAGATTTACTTTTGCACTTAGCATCATAGCTAAATGTGCAGAGGACAGTTTTCAATTAATTCTTCTTGTAAATGATTAATTAAATCAAAAGGTTTTCTTCTAAGATGATAGGAGGTAACTGATAATTCATACTTCATCTAGATTGTTAGGTCATCATACAGACTTACATGTGTCCACACTCTCATGCGCAATATATTTAACACTTCCCAGGAGCATCTCATGTCATACATAATTACTAGAGAATTGAACTCATCATTAGCGAGGAGTAGTATAAAAGAAAGTCAACCATTGATATTAAGTGTGAAAACTTGTGAAGACTTTTGTGTGTCTTCATTCCAACAGAAGTCTGAGTCTAGACATTACTTGTTCGGCGTCTACCAGAAAGAAACTAGCAAAGTGTACGTCTGGATAGCAGAATTCACAATTTAGGACATCCTTCACTTCCTCAGTTAAGAAGGAAGATTTTTTGCCCATGTTTTAAGCTGGGATTGTGCAGCATTTTATTCACCTTATCAAGTGCTCACAAGTTGATTACATATTCAAATATCAAGTTCGGGACCTAAGAGACGTCAACAGTGAGAAATGCAGTTAGCGACCCATAGCTAGACTGCTTGCGTCAGGGTCTGCGAACCAGAGCTGACCAAGACCCTACTCCACCTCCAAGTGGTGGTCCTGGAAACAGGCTGCATCACTGCAGTCTGGCTGAGTGAGTAGGGATCAAAGTGGGAAGGCTAACCAAGTCCCAAAAATGCTGTGCTGAAGTCGGACGTGTCGGCCGAAAGGCACAAATATTGCAGCTTCGCTGTAAACGGACACAATGCAACCAACGTCCTTTTCAGGATGAACAAAGAAGAAGAAGAAGAAATATCAAGTTCAACTCACTTGAAAGCTTACTGCATGAGTCAAGCTAAAGCATGCGCAAGTTTACTCACTCAGGAGAGTGCATTTTGAGAATCAAGATTCCATATTTACAAGCTGATTCGCATATACAGCTAGCAAGCTCACCTTACTCCAAAGCATAATTAATGAATCAAGAGTACATACTCAAGTTGTTGAGTCCACACCAAGAACATTCTGTGTAAGAGCGCCAGTCTAGCCAGTGCCTTTCAGGGATTAGACAGCAGTCATTTTCTTAAGACAACAGTCAATGATTTGTCAATGCTACAGAGATAGTGCCAAACACAGAAGGACTGTATATCGTCAAAGTTCTCATTACATAAAAGCTTTAATCAGTACGTCCTTGTCTAGGAGGTAACCCACACAACATACCATTCACCTACCTGGGATAGTCTACGCACACATGTGTATCATTATTGTAGTGAAATTGACAGAGATACAACGGTAAAATACATCCAAAGATAACATTTAAGGATAAAAACATAATGCGTAGGCTGCGAATAGTACATGATCGCCTAGACCGCGGGTCATCATCCTCCCTAATAATTGACTTGCTAGACAGGAGGGGAACGGCGGATCAAAAAGGAAAAAAATATGACTGGAAAGATTGCGTGAGACTAGAAAGGCTAAGGAGACGCAATTGGGGGGGGAAACGGAGAAAAGTCACGTTTCCCAAGTTGACATAAAAAGTAAGCAACTCGACAGAAGGGACCATAGATATGTTACGCCACAGTCATTTATTGGACGCTTTTGCGCGATACCAAGCCCTTGATTTGAATTCAGCGGCTAAAACGCAGATGTTCGAAATATTACAAAATTTAAAAAGTACTTTTTTCTTAATATTAATGTTAGGAATATAAAAATTAGCTGGCCGGATGGCCCATTCTGAGCAGTGAACTAATATGGTCTTAATTTTACAGACGGATAGATAATATTGAAGATAATGACAAAAGACAGTGTTGTTCACATCATCGACAGACTGTATTGAATCTAAAAGTGTCGCTAATTGCACAAAAAAACACGACCTTGAGACGCAGGTGTTCAAATCTACGTAGTATGGAAGAGAGGGACATTGGTGGTAGCTGTGTCTAAATATAACTTTTAACGACAAAATTTTGGAGGGGAGAGAAAGGTTGGTTCAAAAATCAAGTACATTTTTGTTGAAACACAAGTAGAGACGGACAGACTAACAGATAACCATCCATACTTGACTGAAGCATGACTGAAATGACTTTAGGGTAGGAAATTTGAATTAAAAATAAACCTAGGCAGTGATTGGCCACAGACAAGCATATTGTCGGCGCTTAGACGCGGATTTGGGGTCATTTCTCAATAGTTGTTCAGTGATAGACACAGATTTTAAAGTGTGGTGATTTCCATATGAAAGAAAGTGAAAGAAATTTAGGGACGCCATACTATAGCCAGCAGCTCAGCTGAGTTTTGCTAGCAATTCTGTGTTATTTATTCATAATCTGAGCTGTGAGTTTCTGTTGTCAACAAAGCAGTGTCTATTCAGTTGGTGACTTTACTCGAGTGTATCTGTGCAGTACTTGTGACAGAGACCACCATTATTGCCCGCCAGCACGGAGAGGTGGGACCATCTGATTTCAGCACCAGAGCTACAACTACAAGATGAGTGAGCCTCTGGTCTGCTGGACATTCACCAACGCTTGGTAGTTACTAATATCCCCATAAAAATTCCCACCATTTTCTGGACACTGTGTAGTCAATATAGACAGGTGTGATGAGGCCACCCCAACAGCACAAACATTAACTATCCTCCCAAGTAGATGACTACTAGAACATTTTAATAAAACTAACTAGTATAGTACATATATATGTACACTATTGCATTTATGATATAATATTCCATGCATTTCTTTCATAATCTCTAAATCCTTTGAAGTTCTGGTCAACCTAAAAATTGATCCAGAACAAAATAAATGTAACATAATTCTATCAAAAAATTTTACACACGTGAGTTAGTTCAGTGTATTTTAACATTTATTATATTATTAGTCTTGTTAAATATCTGTGGGTATATCTATAACCTATTACACCACACTACCTATCATAACCCTAGACACTTTACGTAGCCACATTCATTAAAAAAAATTAAGTGTGAGGTCGTAGTGGTAGCAAGAAAGGCCTTCTGACAATTCTCAACTACATTTTATCTCAGGAGCCTTCACAGCTGGCCTCATACAATTACATTTAGTAATATCACCATCATACAATACCATCAAACACCACTACAATTATACACGGGAAAAGCATTAAGAGACACATGGACAGTGTAGATTAGACATCAGTTTGGTAACAAGTATCATATCACATCATCATTTCGCTTCACATAGGTTCATTTACCTATTTAACTAACTACATTATTTATATCTCATCTGTGTGTTTTGTGTGAATTGTCTTCACCATCATAACGTTGTAATGTGTAGATATTTAATTAATAAACCCAATAACCGTTTGATCATTATCTAGTTCGTTAATGTATCACTCGTGCTGTCGGTGTTAAATACTTACATATAGGGAAAATTCTACATTTAGATGAGATTGGGGGCTCTTTCTTTCTTAACGTGAACCGGAGTTTTAGGCCCGACCTGCTGAGTCAATTATGACAAAGAACACAAAGACGCTCCTACAGTTTTTGGCACCTGAGTTGAAAAAGCTGTGACTGGTGGGCACTTCTGGTGAAATGACATCAGTCTGGGCCAATGCGGCTGACTGAGCCAAAGTTACATACTTAAAGATGACGATACTGAGCCCATTACAAAGGCTCTCAATGTTATGCATTCTTACATCAAGCGTCGAATTAGCAGGCTCTGTCAGACGTTTAGCTGCGTTCTGTAAGTTATGTATATGCTGTCGGAATGTTCTATTGGTAGAGTGGTTACAGCACTTCCCTCTCGATAACAAATGCAGTCAGTGGCCATCACGTCTAGTGGCGTCTTGTAGGGCAGTAACAAACTGTCCCCATTTTGTTCGGTCTGTGGCCATCCTTCGTGCCGTGCCCCAACTATGGTTCATGCTTTGCACCTCAGCTTCCACTGTTCTCTCCCAGGTTGTCTTTGGTCTGTCTCTATTTCTGGTGATGGTCTCAGGGTCCCTTCTGAGGTCATGGCCAACCCAGTTCCAGCGTCTGCCTGCAATGATGGTGTGCATGCCTTTTGACTGCACTGTGTAAGCAGTTCCGTGTTGGAGATGGCATTCGGCCAAAAAATTTGAAGAATTTTCCTTATGCAGGTTGTGTGGTAAGTGGATAATTTTGACATTTCCTTTTCTGTTGCTCTATAATTTGGTGTCTGTGCTGTATTTCCAAATGTTCAGATTTGCAAAGGCTGTTCTAGCATTATTCATTCTTTTACTGATGTCTTTGCTTGTTTCTCTGTCTGGTGTTACTATGCTTCCAAGATATGTAAATGTATTTTTTGTTCCAGCATTTGGTTTCTTATTTTTATGAGTTCAGGATTTATTAAATTCAATCTTGGCAGATCTTTTGTTTACCAGGCTTCTTTTTTTAATATAAATCGGGCAATAGACAGATAGGCGAGATAATGTCGTCGATGGCCGTCTAAGATAACGTGTTATTATTTTGCTGAAATGACTTGCAAACAGTGACAATCCTTATGTCTGTCCTGGTTATGAGATTATTGGAGAATTGGGGCAGACCATATGGCATAATTGTTTCCGGCAAGGATCATAATTAGTTACAGTACCCATATATGGCGATGTCCATAATTATAACGATGCGTAGGTGAAAATATACTACAATGTGATGACCTACCCTGTGATTAGTTTCAGCAAAAGCAGCAAAAAAAAAAACAAAAAAAAAGCTAGGGAAATTAAATTTCGTGTGGGCGAATTTTTAAGTATGCGATCTGAGTTTTCCTTATAATTTTCCAATATTGTCACGAAGAACAGACGTCAGGGAGAGATAGAAAAATGATTCCACTATAGGACGTGCCAAAGTTATTAAGAAGTAACTTGTAAAAATAAAAGTATAAAACTTCTACAATACTTAAGAGTCACAAGTCTGAAGAAATCTTCCTCCTGTGTTAAAGCTATGAGTTGCGAATAAGAAATTATACTTAACTCACTTACGGCAGCAGTAAATCGCTATCGACCAACCTGTGCAAAAACGTCTGCATACCCATATATAACGAAGGAGTAAGTATGGAAAATGTATACTTTTTTATTTCTAATGTATTAGGCGTAATGCTGACCACATCACGACTATTGTGCCAAAGGTCAAGAAAATATGGACCTGGCATCATATTCCCAATATGCTGCAATGGGAGTGATGTGGTCAGCATCACGCCGGGGTTGTTGTTTCTTCCATCCCAGAAAACCCGTGAGACTCCCAAAAATAGGAGCATTAATTCCCCCTAGTTACATCAGTGCGAAGAGTAATCTTTAGACATTTGGAAAAACTCATCCTTTTGCTCCAACTGTTGGGTCATTTGTTAACCACTACGACAGATCAAGGCAGATAATCCGCGACAGTACCATATCAAATGCGCTTTTCTCTCGGGGCACATTTACCGGGTTCAGGGATCGAAGCATCACGCTCTAGTTCACCCAGTTGTAAATGGGTACCTGAATCTGCTCTTGAGTAAGGAACGGCAGAAGCAGCGAGGAAGGAAGCTGATCACCCCACCTCATAAAGCTGGACTTAATATGGCGAAGTCTTTACAACTTCGTTACGACAGTTTCTACCTTGACCATTTGTACCATATCAAAATGAACAGCAAGCCAGAGGCGGATACCACAGACCCCGCTGGCTGGACTCTGAGACCCCATGATCACTGGTTGAGAACCACTGATACTGAGCAATAAAAACAAGATTTAAAGAGCCTAAATGGGGTTGTTAACAGGATCTCTATCAGCGGGACAAGTGGTTGAAACGGAAAAGATACTCAGTCGCTTTAATCCTTGTTTTCTATTTTGTTTGCAGATATACTTATTTAAATAGCTGCAGAGCAGCTAACATGCAAGAAGTTAACCACCAAGTTAGGTCTACAGCAGTGATTCTCCAACTTCTGGGTTGACCCAAAATTGCGGCCGAGGAAAATGTTGCGATGAGTCGTGACCTTTACATTTCTCTTACTCGAAGTTTCCAGCGGCATGTCTTTGGCTGAATTCTATATTATTAATTTTTACTTTGTAAATTATGGTGCATGGGTCACTAGCTTCACCGACTGTGAAATTTGGGCCGTGATTCGTTACAGTTTTGAAGAACCACTGATCAACAAGTTGTATCATTTTTATTTTATTTCTTTATTATTCAGTGACGGTCATATGTTCTGACCGGGCCTTCATTTTGACGAACCAGAGCAGACCTAATTGGGCTTCTCAAGTTTTTTAAAAATCAAACGGTTCGGGCTGGCTCGGGCTTAGATTCTGACGGACGTGCTAGATTTGTTATGCTCTTTGAGGGTTTTAGTGTGTGTGTGTGTGTGTGTGTGTGTGCGTGCGTGCGTGCGTGCGTGCGTGCGTGTGTGTGTGTGTGCACGTAAGCGAAACTCACTTAAGCCGATTTACGGTTAAGTCGAAGCAATATTGCAGGTCCCGGCCAAAAGTCTTCTTTGGCTTTGTTAAAAAAATCTCCGGTTGTCGACCTCTCACAACTCGAATTTTTGGACAAGTCAAGGTAACTGCTCAGTCATAACTCAAATTTAGACTCGCTTAAGCAGAGATTTTGTCATCGCGCCTTTTCTGAAGATCAAGTTACAATTATAAGTATATGTGGCAGAATATGGTTTTGTTTTTGGTTTTTGGCGAATAGGCTGATTCTGCTATGGGTTATGCTGTGGATTAAAAACGTGTGCACTGTGTTTGATTATGGGATATGTAGTTTTAAATGTTTTTATATTTCCGCCTACGGTACTAAAAAATGACATGATGCTATTTTTATGCTTTTAATTTGCTTATGAAAAGTGGAAAAGATGCAAAAATGCTAACCAAACGATGAAACAGTTGTAAATAAAATAATTACTTTTTACTTTCTCTCTAATTCTGGCAGCAAAATGTCCAGCTCTGAACAAACTCCCGATAAGCAATATATATATAAAACCGAGACAATGAAACTGGGGCACAATGGACTAAGAAAAAAAGAAGAAAAAAGGGACTGAATGAAACATAGAGGTGAGAAACTGATGAATGTATTCAGCAAAGGAAGAGCAAATGTGACTCAACAAAAGAGGGGATCCCGAAAGATACTAGAGATTGTATATTTTTTTTTAATTAAACGAGAGAGAGAGAGCGAGAGAGAGAGAGAGAGAGAGAGAGAGAGAGAGAGAGAGAGAGAGAGAGAGAGAGAGAGAGAGAGAGAGAGAGAGAGAGAGAAGGGAGTGAGAAAAAAAACATAGAAAAAATAGAAAAAGGGAGAGAGAAAGAGAGAAAACACTGTGTGCACTTCGTGTATATTTTAATTTACTGACCTTTCTTAACATCCGATCTTTCATTTCCTGCTTTCTGTAAATCCTGAAATGAAAAGTTAACAATATGAAAGCTAGAGATTTACGTGTGCAATACTCTTAGCTTCTTAAAATACTGTACACACTTTTTACCCTCCTTCTTCTCTCTCTGTCTGTCTCTCTGTCTCTCTCTCTAGATAATTTAACTTTATTTTTTTTAAATGTTTGTAAAGAGTAAAGGGATACAGTATAAAGGATAAGAGAAAGGAAAGGAGAGAATGTTAGGCCCTGCTTGCCTATTCTCAACCCTTTATAGAATATATAGTTCCTTCTATGTAATGTAATATCTAATCAAATCTAATTCATATATCTGTCCATCTATATCTCTGTCTATCTATCTAATCTTATCACTCGTCCTGCCCAAACACAAAGAAAAGACCAACAACATTACTTTTACAGAAAGCGAAAGTGACTGGTAAGTCATTTTTTCAAAGGATTAACAGTGATTAGTATGTTAGTTTCTCAAATGATTAATACTCGTAGTGACTCGTATGTTAGTTTCTCAGATGATTAACAGTGATTGGTATGTATGTTTCTCAAATGATTAACAGTGATTGGTACATATGTTTCTCAAATGATTAACAGTGACTGGTATGTATGTTTCTCAAATGATTAATAGTGACTGGTATGTTAGTTTCTCAAATGAATAACAGTGACTGGTGTGTATGTTTCTCAAATGATTAACAGTGATTTGTATGTATGTTTCTCAAATGATTAATAATGACTGGTATGTTAGTTTCTCAAATGATTAACAGTGACTGGTGTGTTAGTTTCTCATATGATTAACAGTGACTGGTATGCCAATTTCTCAGATGATAACAGTGATTGGTGTGTAAGTTTCTCAAATGATTAACAGTGACTGGTATGTCAGTTTCTCAAATGATTAACAGTGACTGGTGTGTCAGTTTCTCAAATGATTAACAGTGACTGGTATGCCAGTTTCTCAAATGATAAACAGTGACTGGTGTGTCAGTTTCATAAATGATTAACAGTGACTGGTGTGTCAGTTTCTCAAATGATTAAAAGTGGTATGCCAGTTTCTCAAATGATTAACAGTGTCTGGTGTGTAAGTTTCTCAAATGATTAACAGTGACTGGTATGCCAGTTTCTCAAATGATTAACAGTGACTGGTGTGTCAGTTTCTTAAATGATTAACAGTGACTGGTGTGTCAGTTTCTCAAATTATTAAAAGTAACTGGTATGCCAGTTTCTCAAATGATTAACAGTGACTGGTGTGTCAGTTTCTCAAATGATTAACAGTGATTGGTGTGTCAGTTTCTAAAATGATTAAAAGTGGTATGCCAGTTTCTCAAATGATTAACAGTGACTGGTATGCCAGTTTCTCAAATGATTAACAGTGACTGGTGTGTCAGTTTCTCAAATGATTAACAATGATTGGTGTGTCAGTTTCTCAAATGATTAACAGTGACTGGTGTGTAAGTTTATCAAACGATTAACAGTGTCTGGTGCGTAAGTTTCTCAAATGATTAACAGTGACTGGTATGCCAGTTTCTCAAATGATTAACAGTGACTGGTGTGTCAGTTTCTTAATTGATTAAGTGACTGGTGTGTCAGTTTGTCAAATGATTAAAAGTGGTATGCCAGTTTCTCAAATTATGAACAGTGACTGGTGTGTCAGTTTCTTAAATGATTAACAGTGACTGGTGTGTCAGTTTCTCAAATGATTAAAAGTGACTGATATGCCAGTTTCTCAAATGATTAACAGTGGTATGTCATTTTCTCAACACAAACAATGAAAGTTGTTCAGATGAACAAAGAAACTACAAGAACAACAAGACATACACAAAAATAGACTACTGCAATTCAAAAGGTTACAAATGACCATAAAAAAATATTTTCAAACATAAAACACAATCTGTTAGATTTTTTTAAAAATATGTCAAGCTTAATTTATAAAAACGGGAGTGCGACAGGGATGCCTCCTCTTACTAGCAATAGACTGGGTTATGAATACATCGACTACACACAACAGAAATGGAATCCAGTGGAATCTGAGTAAACAGTGTTTTGCTGATGACTTGGATCTTCTGTTCCATAACCGAAATCAGATGCTGGGCAAAATGAAAACACTGGATGAGAGGTCACATCAATTGGGTCTGAAAATACAAAGACAAAAATAATAATCAATGAAGGAAATGATAACATGGTTGAAGTTGAAGAAACACCACTACAAGATGTAGAATCGTACAAACATCTTGGCAGTAATATAGACAAAGTTGGAGGGACAGACAGTGATATCAAAATAAGAATACAAAAAGCAAGAGGAGCTTTCATTGCACTGGGAAATATATGGAGATCAAGAGAAATCGGGTCCAACACAAAAATAAGAACTGTCAACTCAGATGTCAAGTCAGTACTATTATATGGCTCTGAAACATGGAGAACAACAAAACAACCACCAAAAGACAAGTGCCAGTGGAACAAGAGTTGAGAAGAAGACGATGGCGATGGATAGGATACACGCTGAGGAAACCTGTTGATAGCATTTCAAGGCAGTCCGTGTTCTGGAACCCCCAGGCAAGAGAGGCAGAGGTAGACCAAGAAGCACATGGAGAAAAGAGCTGGAAACAGAGGTGAAAATGATGAGGAGAGCGTGGAAAGAACTTGAGATGATGGCACGTGACAGGAGGACGAGGCATGTGTTTGTTGAAGGACTATGCTCCTTGAGAGCGGAGGGTAATGAATGAATGTAATCATACTTACAGTTGCGAAGTAATTCACTCAGTCAGCGTGTAATGTTTGCAAGAACAGATAAAGACTATGAGTATTGTATGAAGAACCGTGCAGACAACGTGATTTGTGAATATCCTTTTATCACCTGATAGAAGAAGGCAGAGAGACTAGACAGAGTAAATTCCGCTAGGCATTATTCTTTCTGTGTACACGGAGCGCGCAGGTTTAAACCTGTTTCGTCAGCGTCAGAAAATGAGTCTCGAGTCTGACCCATACTGCAATGTGAAGTTAAAATGTTTAGTTTGTATATAATCTGAAGAAGTAGCTGTAATAAATTAGACATTTTCCTTCAAATGTTTTTTAAAGCATATCGCACGAAATTCGAACCACTGTGTTACAGGTACGAAGGAGAAAGAAACTGTAAGCGTATGCATTTTGTAAAGCCTGTATGATATATAGACCCTGGGGATGTTATTTCAGGGTTGTCATTATGTCGCCCCAACCTGCGGTGGTCGAACAACAGTCTGATGAGATCAGAAGAAGTCACGTCCAACACAAAAAAATCAGAATTAATTCAAATGTGAAGTCAGTCCTATTGTATGGCTCTGAAACATGGAGAACAAGGAAAACAACAACCAAAAAGCTTCAGACTTTCACAAATAGGTTTAAAAAAAAAAAAAGAAGGATCATAGCAGATTATGCCGTAGGGGAGTGAAGTGTTAGAGATTTTACAATACTAGATCAAGTAACCACTTCCCGTCTTCGCTGCCTTTGCCTCTCCTAACCCAAGAGTAGAGTCAGATGTCCATTTACACATGTAAGACTGTAGCGTGACGCCACCGTGGTTCCAACTCACTACCTTTGACGCGCAGAGGCCTGCGCCATAACCAAATACGCTCTCATAAATGGGTGCTTGCTTATATAGAAGGACTCCATGACAAGACCACTAATGTGGCACTTATGACACGAACCAGACAAGTACCAGATAGGACACACATTGAGCAAACCTGTTGACCAGTCTTTGTTCTCGAATCCCAAGGGTAAGAGAGAGAGAGAGAGAGAGAGAGAGAGAGAGAGAGAGAGAGAGAGGCAGAATAAGATCAGGGAACACACAGAGAAGAGAACTGGGGACAGATATGAAGGGGATGAAGAAGATATAGACATAACTTGAGCTTATGCTCCTTAGGACGCTGAAAGATGATGATGATGATGACTAGGTAACTAATTTACACCCAATTACGTCGGTGCTGTTCAATATTACAACAACAAAAATTGAAATACGGAGGGGGGGTTGAGAGATTCGTGACGTCACGTAAGGGAAGGTTTTTTTTTTAACGAAATGTGACACGGGGGTGAAAATGGCGAAAATTGCGTGACGTCATATGTGGACGACCCCTGAAGAATAACTAACCTGGTCTAGGCTTGCACAACTGAAGCATATATGTCATCAAGACTGAACCAGTACATACCGTATGCCCTATGGATGCATATTGGTATCAGGTGAATGATATCTCAGTTTTGGTATTGAAATATCTAATTGTTGATGAGGATGGACGCATGAAGAGTATCATTCAGATTACCGTCCTATTCTATATCATAAATATTGCGCATTCCATTATTGCATTGAAAAAGATGACGATTTGTTGTATGAAACTGGAAGAATCACCCTGTGTTTAATGTTGCATAATAAAAGATGACGATTTGTTGTATGAAACTGGAAGAATCACCCTGTGTTTAATGTTGCATAATAAAAGATGACGATTTGTTGTATGAAACTGGAAGAATCACCCTGTGTTTAATGTTGCATAATAAAAGATGACGATTTGTTGTATGACACTGGAAGAATCACCCTGTGTTTTATGTTGCATTAAAAAAGATGACGATTTGTTGTATGAAACATAAAACACCCTGTGTTTAATGTTGCATAATAAAAGATGACGATTTGTTGTATGACACTGGAAGAATCACCCTGTGTTTAATGTTGCATTAAAAAAGATGACGATTTGTTGTATGAAACTGGAAGAATCACCCTGTGTTTAATGTTGCATAATAAAAGATGACGATTTGTTGTATGACACTGGAAGAATCACCCTGTGTTTAAAGTTGCATAATAAAAGATGACGATTTGTTGTATGACACTGGAAGAATCACCCTGTGTTTAATGTTGCATAATAAAAGATGACGATTTGTTATGACACTGGAAGAATCACCCTGTGTTTAATGTTGCATTAAAAAAGATGACGATTTGTTGTATGAAACTGGAAGAATCACCCTGTGTTTAATGTTGCATAATAAAAGATGACGATCTGGGAAGAATCACCCTGTGTTTAATGTTGCATAATAAAAGATGACGATTTGTTGTATGGCACTGGAACAAGATAGTAACAGGCAGATAAGGTGGATGGGTAAGATAAGGAGGGAACAGAGCGCAGACTTCCTGCAAAGGGATCAACAGCGACGATGCCTAAATCATCCTTAACGAAAGTAAACGACTGAGTGAGGGAAAACAAGTTAGTATGGCTTACTACGACAAAAGATAAGGAAAACCCTAAGTTGCGGCCACAAGACCTTCGTCAGGGGACAAACTAACAAAAATAGAGAGAAAAGAAAGTGAGAACTAAGTCTGTTTAAAAACCTGAAAAATAAATACGATTACAACCGATAAACCGGCATGGATGCTACTAAAAATGACAGCCACCACCGGAAGAACAGAGAAAAGAACTAGGGGGGGGGGGACGGAAAACTAAGCAAAGGAAAAGTATTCAAGGGGAACGAAACAGAAGAGAGGGAAAATAAAAAAAAAACACCATAAGGAAAAACCTACGTAACGGCCACAAGGTCTTCGTCAGGGACAACCGAACAAATACTAATTAATTTGTCCTAGTAGAACGTTTTACTCCCCTCTTTTTCCAGCGTTTTACAGTACTGCCGTCCTCCTCGTGTCCTTAAGAACAGTTACAGGTGGAAGAGGATGATTATAACGAATACGAGGCAGCGGATGAAGAACATAATGATAAAGAGTAGGATGAGGGATAAGATGAGAATGATAAAGCAGATGATCAATGAAAACGGGTACATGCTGTTCAATTGAAACTTACTTACTACTTACTTGGTAGTTCACCTTCTACCGTGAGGTGTAGAGGTTTGGAAGAGAGAGAGAGAGCGCCAGACTATCCTATCGGCTGTCTTCCTCCTGGCCTGGTTCCATTCTAGTCCTCGGTCCTTCAAAGATTGTCTAATGTTGTCCTCCCAGCGGACTCTGGGTCGTCCTGGAGGTCTGGATCCCTGGCTCCTAGTTTCCCATGCTTGTCGTGGTAGCCGATCTTCTCCCATTCTGCAGACATGGCCAAACCATCTTAGTTGGGACTGTTCTACTTGGGTCTGCGGGGGGTGGGATTTTAGGTGTGGGCGTATCGTCTGGTTGCGGAACATGTCTCTTCTTGTTATTTCAACTTGAAACTGCGAGCATTAAATTATCGTCAAAGCAGGAAGTGGCGCATTTTCATGTTTAATATCTGGATGGAGACATCCTGTTCGTATAATACGAGGCAGTGCATGCAAACGACATACGTCATGTGCCACCCTTAAGACAACCACGGTCTGGTCCAATCTCTTAACAGTGTACATAAGTTATGACGGGTATAAATATTCTTCTGGTTTCAAAATATTCAAAAATGATCAGCGAGGCACGCGGAAAGAAAGAAAGAAGGTAAGGAAGTAAGGAACAAGGTAAGGAAGGAAGAAAGAAAAAACGGAAGGAAGATCAGCAGCTACACTGACAGAGAGACAAGAGAAAGAAAGAATATCCCATGTGGTTCTCGCACTCATAATTTACAGAACAGAAACGCAACGAATAGGTTCAATGTGATCCTCCTATAGGTATAGCCGGAATGGGCTGGTACGTAAGCAACGCGACACGAAGGCAGCGAAGAAAGGAACCGGTCAGCCCCACCTCACAACGCTGAGATCTAGTATAGTGAAGTCTCAAACACTTCACAACGCTGAGATCTAGTATAGTGAAGTCTCAAACACCTCACAACGCTGAGATCTAGTATAGTGAAGTCTCAAACACCTCACAACGCTGAGATCTAGTATAGTGAAGTCTCAAACACCTCACAACGCTGAGATCTAGTATAGTGAAGTCTCAAACACTTCACAACGCTGAGATCTAGTATAGTGAAGTCTCAAACACTTAACATCCCTTCGCCAGCATCTGCTTTGGGGATATCTTTTTTTTTTTTTTAATCAAGTAACATGCCTTGTGGCGTAGGAGATCATGTCTCTCCACAACTTTCTGTCTCTAGTACTGTTTATCAGTTACGTTGCTGATTTCCTTCCATGCCATGAAAACCTTTACTTAACAATTATAAGTGGCTCGTTGTCCTCGATTTCTTTGACAACAGTGTCTACTTGTCATCAAGTAAAACAGAAATACTTCAGAAACATCCAAATATCAGCAAGCAAACTAAACGACAGCTGATAAATAGCTTATTCACACCAACTCTTTGCTATCAGTGTAAACATGGTAGCTAACCGAAGCACAGGAGAGGAAAAAAATCACATCCTGTGAGAAGAGATGTTTCAGAAAAGCCATTAATGTCACAAGGAGAGACAAAATGAGAAATGATGACATCAGAAAAGCCATTAATGTCACAAGGAGAGACAAAATGAGAAATGATGACATCAGAAAAGCCATTAATGTCACAAGGAGAGACAAAATGAGAAATGATGACATCAGAAAAGCCATTAATGTCACAAGGAGAGACAAAATGAGAAATGATGACATCAGAAAAGCCATTAATGTCACAAGGAGAGACAAAATGAGAAATGATGACATCAGAAAAGCCATTAATGTCACAAGGAGAGACAAAATGAGAAATGATGACATCAGAAAAGCCATTAATGTCACAAGGAGAGACAAAATGAGAAATGATGACATCAGAAAAGCCATTAATGTCACAAGGAGAGACAAAATGAGAAATGATGACATCAGAAAAAAAAATGGTAAGAACTACATCCTGTATCAAATATTCACAGACACAGAAAATTAAAGTGGTTTGGCCATTTCATGAGAAAGGAGCCCGATAAATTACCACCGCGTAGCAGTAACAGATCTGGTATCAGAGCACGGGGAAAAACCAAGAGGCGGATGAATAGACAACATCACAGAAATTCTACAACAACACGACTCATAGCAACCAGTAAATAAATGTTGCACATAAAGGTATGTTGCACATAAAGGTATGTTGCACATAAAGGTATGTTTCACATAAAGGTATGTTTCACATAAAGGTATGTTTCACATAAAGGTATGTTGCACATAAAGGTATGTTGCACATTAAGGTATGTTGCACATTAAGGTATGTTGCACATTAAGGTATGTTTCACATAAAGGTATGTTTCACATAAAGGTATGTTTCACATAAAGGTATGTTGCACATTAAGGTATGTTGCACATTAAGGTATGTTGCACATAAAGGTATGTTTCACATAAAGGTATGTTTCACATAAAGGTATGTTTCACATAAAGGTATGTTTCACATAAAGGTATGTTGCACATAAAGGTATGTTGCACATTAAGGTATGTTGCACATTAAGGTATGTTGCACATAAAGGTATGTTTCACATAAAGGTATGTTTCACATAAAGGTATGTTTCACATAAAGGTATGTTTCACATAAAGGTATGTTGCACATTAAGGTATGTTGCACATTAAGGTATGTTGCACATAAAGGTATGTTTCACATAAAGGTATGTTTCACATAAAGGTATGTTTCACATAAAGGTATGTTTCAAGCACTCGTGAGAAATAAAGAAGAAGAAAGCTAGACAACAGAAAAACAACCGAAGTGATGGGTTTACCGGAAACTCCACCACAGAACATTCCGAAAGAAATCACCGACTCGCTACGGGAGCGAATCGTTAATATCCACACTGCCAACTAGGCACCACGAAAACGGTGCTCCGTGAGCAAGGGTCAATAGCACGATCTCCCTATATAACTTCGGATATGTATTAGGAACGATCCAGTCTAATTATAGACGCATTCACTTCAGCGTTTTCCCCTTTAACAGTATAGTTCAGATTACACAAGACAAAGTCCTTAATACTGTGTCTCGCAAATGACAGTAGAATGAGAACAGTACAGGACACAGGGTAGTCATAGCAAGCAATGCGACATACTTAAAAACGCAAACTTCAGTTTCCCTAAATGCTTAACGGCAAGCGTGGACCCCAAATAAAAAAAAAAAGAGAACGAAAATGAGTAACTAGATGCACGCGTATTTTTACTACTTCGATTCTCTCAGTCTGTAGAAACCATTTACGAATGAAGATTTGTAAAGAAAGACTGCAAGCAAGAAAGAAAGAAAGAAAGGAATGAAGAAAGGAAGGAAGACAGACAGATAGACAGAAAGACAGACAGGAAATAGAAAGAAATGCGGGTAGGTAGAAAGAAAGAGGTAGACAGAAAGAAAGAAATAAAGACAGAAATAATTTCTCTTTCTTAATGTAAGAGAATTTAAAAGAAAAGACAAATTAAAAAAAAAAAAAACAACAAAAAACAGACGCAGCGACGTTTGAACAATTGCACTGTATAATTAGACAAAACCTTTCACGGTAAAATCCCACACGGTTACCCAAGAAACCGACTCCCCGGGACACACAAAAGCCACGGTCAAAAGCATTCTCCAATATCAATATGGCATCAATTTATAGAAGCACGACACGTGCATAACCGTCGATCCAGGGGCGGGGGATGCAGCCCACGATGCCAGAGACTATGTGCGGGCACTATGGAAACGTTTACAGATACCTGATATTTACTCATCCATTACCATACAGATACCTGATATTCACTCATCCATTACCATACAGATACCTGATATTCACTCATCCATTACCATACAGATACCTTATAAATATTCACTCATCCATTACCATACAGATACCTGATATTCACTCATCCATTACCATACAAATACCTGATATTCACTCATCCATTACCATACAGATACTGAATAAATATTCACTCATCCATTACTATAAAGATACCTGATATTCACTCATCCATTACCATACAGATACCTAATATTCACTCATCCATTACCATACACATACCTGATATTCACTCATCCATTACCATACAGATACCTAATAAGTATTCACTCATCCATTACCATACAGATACCTAATAAATATTCACTTACTTATTACCATACAGATACCTAATAAATATTCACTCATCCATTACCATACGCATACCTGATATTCACTCATCCATTACCATGCAGATACCTAATAAATATTCACTTATCCATTACCATACAGATACCTAATAAATATTCACTCATCCATTACCATACAGATACTTGATATTCATTCATCCATTACCATACAGATACCTAATAAATATTCACTCATCCATTACCATACAGATACCTAATAAATATTCACTCATCCATTACCATAGATACCTGATATTCACTCATCCAATACCATACATATACCTAATATTCACTCATCCATTACCATACACATACCTGATATTCACTCATCCATTCATCTCATCTCAGCCCGTAACCCGTCATGGGTCGTAGGGGTGCCATGGTGGAAGCATCAGCAGACAGGGTCCTCCACTGCTCTCTATCCTCAGCAATGCGTACAAGTGTGGAAAAACCGTGTCCTGCCCATTCTTTGATGTTATCAGCCCAGGATTTTCTCTGCCTTCCTCTTCTCCGTTTACCTTCGACTGTTCCCTGAAGGATCGTTTTCGAAAGAGAGTCATGACGAGTTACATGCCCAAACCAGGCAAGCTTTCGACGTTTCACTATTGACAAAAGTGGTTCTTGGTGGCCTGCATAGGTGTTTATCTTCTCTCTAACATAGACATTTGTTTTGTGCTCTTTATAGCAAATGCGCAGAATTCTTCTATAACATTTATGCTCGAAAGCCTGAATCCTTCGCTCCGTATCTGCAGTGAGTGTCCAGCCCTCACACCCATACAAGAGAATAGATAATACAAGTGATTTGTATAATTTGATCTTCACAGGAAAACTGATGTTACTTTTCCAGATCACATTCAACCTTGTCATGGCAGCTGAGGCCATCTCAAGTCTTGTCTTGATTTCTTTACTTGATCTTCCATCACTACATATAGTGGACCCGAGATATTTAAAGGTGTTAACTTCTTCTAACGTTTGCCCATTTAACGTAATGTTGGTCGGAACATGTTTCTTATGGCTATTCACCAATATCTTGCTTTTTTCTATATTAATTTCCATCCCATATGTTCTTGTTACTTTCTCCAGTCTAGAGGTAAGGTCTTGAAGTTCTGATTCTGATCCAGCTATCAGATCAATATCATCAGCAAAACGTAGGTTGCACAGAGGTCGGCCTCCAATCGATATGGTTGATTTATAATCGTAGAGAGCCTCCTGCATAATATGTTCTAGATATATATTAAAGAGCACTGGTGACAGAATACATCCTTGGCGAACTCCTACAGTTGTTTTGAAAAATTCTCCAATGTCGTTGCTTGCAAAAACAGCACTGCTTGCGTCCTTGTATAGTGCTTCAATGATATCTATGATGTTAGTATCAAAATTGAATTTTCTCATTACTTGCCATAAGCCTTCATGCCAGACTCGATCGAAGGCTTTTGTGAAATCGATGAAGTTATGGTATAAATCGTGTTGATGTTGGAGCTAATGGTTCTGTAGTTCTTGCACATTTTTAGATTTCCTTTCTTTGGAAGCGGTATTACTAATGACTGCGTCCATTCTTTTGGCCATTTTTTGTACTCCATATCTTCTGGCAAATTGTTGTCATGATTTTTACTATATCTGGTCCTCCATATTTCAAGAGCTCTGCTGGGATATTATCCACACCCGGTGACTTCCCTCCTTTCATCGAATATATAGCCTCTTCCTCTTCTTCCCGTAATATTGCTGCATTTCCGAGTTCCCTGTTTTCGCACTTAATGTTGTTTAATATGCCTAAGTCATCCATTACCATACACATACCTAATAAATATTCACTCATCCATTACCATAAAGATACCTGATATTCACTCATCAATTACCATACAGATACCTGATATTCACTCATCCATTACCATACAGATACCTGATATTCACGCATCCATTACCATAGATACCTGATATTCACTCATCAATTACCATACAGATACCTAATAAATATTCACTCATCCATTACCATACAGATACCTAATAAATATTCACTTATCCATTACCATACAGATACCTAATAAATATTCACTCATCCATTACCATACAGATACCTAATAAATATTCACTCATCCATTACCATACAGATACCTAATAAATATGCATTTATCCATTCGCCTCGTACGATATGCAGGTTAGTAATCTTGTTCTTTCCTTGTCTCATCTGAGACCCATGGGAACTACGCAAGACAGCTGGACTGTACCCCTTGCCAAAACAGAGTTCAAGTTGTGCATAGACAGAAGCATTGACTAGAGCGCCTAACAAGCTGGTCCATAAACAGCGGACCCGAGTAATAACTGCCACATTTTTTGTACACAGCTCCAATTAAGCCCGCTCCAGCTCTGGAGCTAGTTATATGTGACAAAATAATCCACAGCAATTTTCATAATAGACCAATTTCAGAGGCAACATACCACCTCCTTTGTTCATAAAAAAAAATAAAGGTAACTGTTATTCAACAACAACAGCAACCGAAGTGTCTTTACAATATAAATAACTTGAGCCGAATGCCGCTCAACATATTCAGAAGATAATTCAGCATATCCAATCTTTTGACATTTATTAAATATATGCAACTTCCACATAAGTCCAAGCTCTCATACATATTCATAATGCATAAGTCTATTGTAAGAACAAATTCACCATGTCAATTATCTTCAGAAGTTTCATCGGTTTTTCAACAAGACTTGAGTCCGTCGAAAGTAGATATTATACATCCTAATATTCACTTAATTCATATGTGAACTGGCTAAAACAGCAATCAGCCACTTGTTCAAACATAGAACACGTTCCTTCATAAACACAATGAGCAGATACGAATCTACATTGGCAAACGCGTCTTGTCCATAGACACACTGAACACATTATGCTGATGTTTCTACTCAATATACCCGCACATCATCACATAACAACATAAACACATGCATACCGATGGCTTTTCGCGCTACATATACCGGTACTTTCAATAACATGTTCTATTTGCCGCGCTAAAAGTATCGTAACAGTAATTTTAGAGCAGTAGGGTAGAGTGAAGTGTTAGAAACTTCACCATACTAGGTCCCGTTATTTTTAATTGATAAATAATGATGCTATTTCATTAATTCATTGCGCCTCAGGTCCCTACAATGGACAGGCAGTCAACAAATTCTCAGGTCAATACGATGGACAGGCTGTCAACAAATGCTCAGGTCCCTATGACGGGCAGGCTGTCAACAAATACTCAGTTCCCTACGATGGACTGTGTGCCAGTGAGCTCCCCTCCCATCTTTTTTAAATAGGGAAACCCCGATAGTTAAAAATGTACAATTATCGATGACATCATAACGCGAAATGAATTTAGGAAATCTCTAAAACAGATAGCTTAACTATCATGACGTCAAGGTTTAAAGCACGAAGTCATAAAAGCATAAATGTAACATCTGCACTATATAAGATTATAACGTAAGATATGTTTGCACAAACTTGACATGTCTATTTTTAGTAACACAGTTATTTTAGGACATAAAATACTCATAAAATTATATTCGTAAAATGCAAATATTCAGATACAAAATAATAAATTTAGTATTGACACCATCGATACCGGATAGAGCAGATTAACCAATGAAATAAGACATAACAAATATAGCTTTGAATCACAACAAATCATAAATCATTTAACATCAGTCAGACTAGTACACAAGACCATGACGAATACTTTAAAGCAATTGTTTAGCAGTCAGTAGTTGGGAGTCTTCTCACTAAGTCAGTCAGCAGTTGAGTTATCGCAGATTTACCATTGAGTCACTTTCAAGTTAACGATGAGATGTCTTGACAGAGCATTGTTGTTCAAACAGTTGCTCAAGATCTCCAAAGAGTACTGAGATCCCTCTCAGTATATGCCTCGGTCATTGTCGAACAAGTCATCTACACAACCTAGAGCGATCAGTCAATGGCTTTTCGAATATTCATTGACCGCATATATTGCGCCATCATATAGAACTCGTTAGAGAATATTCAACAACCTGCCTTTGTTCTACCCGACGTTTTTCGTAGACGTGTGCTGGGGAGTTTCTTAGTGAATCGAAACGACTACAGCACCAGAAGGATGTAACCTACTCAAGTATTTACGTGAGTGGCGTATGTAGAAAAGTATAGTGAAATATAAACTAATATTACTTTTCATCGCTGGAGATTATACAGAATAAAATATTAAAATAAATGCCTTTGGAATGATGAAATAGAATTAGTACGGTATTAAAAAACTGTCCATTGAAGATGTCACCCAATGAATTTATTCCGATTAGATAAAACCTAGTACTGTAGTTTTATGTAACAGCGCACACTCTGTTTGTACATAGGTTTGTTGATTTGTCAATTGTTCAATGTTCAGATCAGATCGTGTATTGACACGAGGCACCTGTTATGTTCATAAAAGTGTTCATGTGCGTGTTCAGTGGTCAGAAAGGCGACACGCCTTAGATGTTGATTACCACCATCATGAAATAATTGTGTGCAACCTTGTTTAACCCAGGTAGGTTCTTCCGGATGAGAATGCAGCTACGTGTTGGTGTTTCTTGGCACGTGATGTTGCGTATAATGTAATGTTAGTGCTCACCTTAGTTTGCTGACTCAGTTCACCTCACAATAACACATAAGTCACTGGCGACAGTTAACACAGTCATCACGATAACTAACTGTTTCACTGACAAACATTTTCTAAACCACTAACAATAATTAGCTTAACCACTGATGACAACTATAATAAATAATAGAATGTTTATTAAGATTAAATGTTATATATAAAAGAATGTTGAAGCATGCACTGTCCACCTATATAACAAACATAATTCTCATCTCTATTTCTACTGTACTACACTTACTAATCCTATCATCATCTAATAAGTTGAGAATCTCTGTTTTCATTCTTCTCCACAAAGAACAAAAACCTGAGAACCATTCTTCTCTTCATTACATAAAAAGCTACATCAACTCAAAAGTTTTTTTTTGGGTTTTTTTTTCTAACCAGCGGCACTCGAGCTTTCCAGCTCTTTTGGCCCAATGACATGTCATTGCGAGGCTGGGGGGGTTGACTTTCCTTCCAACCCGGTCAGGAGCTTCGCTCCTTCCCATATACACGGGATTTGTGTGCAGGAAACGTTCAGGTTATTCAGTCAAATTTCCGGTCTGGGAAGGAGCGAACTGACCGGGTTGGAAGGAAAGTCCACTGACCCCCCAGCCTCGCAATAACATGTCATTGGGCCAAAAGAGCTGGAAAGCTCGAGTGCCGCGAGTTAGAGAAAAAAAAAAAAAAAACTTTTGAGTTGATGTAGCTTTTTATGTAATGAAGAGAAGAATGGTTCTCAGGTTTTTGTTCTTTGTGGAGAACAGAGTGTATTAATGAAGAAGAATGAAAACAGAGATCTCATCTTATTAGATGATGATAGGATTAGTAAGTGTAGTACAGTAGAAATAGAGATGAGAATTATGTTTGTAGTTACACTGATTCTCAAAATCTCGTGTAAAGTAATAATATCCTCTTTTCTTAATAATGAACATTTCTCATTGAGTTTTACAGTATCTATCAGTATTGAGTCAGTGGTTCTCAATATGTTTACTTATAAGTGGCATCAAAAGCTAAGCGCTTGGAATAAAGTCACCACTATTTATCTATTTATTGCTTGCCAGTTTGCAGGATCACACATTATCACTTCACTACAACCGCTCCACCAACGGCGTGAAGATATAAATATTCATTACATATTCTATAGCGTAAACACGCAGAATATTATCCTTAAAACGACTCAAGAGCCGCCTGTGAATCGCTATTCACCTTAGAGGGTTAAGATCACTGGTTAACAGCTTGAGAACCGTAATCTCTCTTTCTTACTCCGTTACAATCCTAAAGTTGTTGGAATATTCAGAGCCATGCCCAAAACTCTACTACTCAACAAATAATCTGCCCTACTAAAACCAACCACAAAGTATATCAGAGCACTACAGAGTCGCCCCAAAACTCTAAAGCTCTATGAAAATACTCTCTCCAGTATTCTGTACTTAAAAGACAAGTTATTCTAACACTTGCTAAAATAATCTAGAAATGCTCTTCTTAACTCTTATTATTAGCTATTCCCACCAAAAACTGTCTATTCAAATCTACACATCTTTCCTACTTTATCATTTGTCCACGCACTAGCTAGTCTAGCCCGTGGACCTATAACAAACTTTCTACATTTTTAGTTCTCTTCTCTAAAAGTCTCTAACTCTCTAAATTTAAATCTCCATAAAATCTAATCTGTCGGTCTCTAGGTGTTGTTGACCGTGCTAACAACAGAATTTATACCCCTTCATTTTGCACCCGGCACTGTTTTTCTCTGTTGTTTTCTGGGAAAGTGTCAGGAGTCCCTGATTTCTGTAAACCTGACAAAAGTGTAAAATGCTGATTTCAGCTCGTATCTTGTATTTCTCGCGTTCTAATCAAACGACTCAATTGCACGAGCGCAGGTGTTCTCGTGGACAAACGTCCACTTGTTTATAGTTACATCCAAATTCATTGTCCTAAATGTAATTAACGTCAATCAACATTACATTCCTTTATCTTATTAAATTTGTATTTGTCCTAGAACGACCTTGAGGTGTGAAAACCTTTCTATAACATTTCACATCCATTTGACACATGACGTGTCACAGTGATCTGCACTCCATGCCTTTGTTTAAAGTAAAACATAACTGTTGCGAATATTTGTCGTTCTCACGCCCTAACTAAACGACCAGTGCAGGTGTTGTCGTGGATAGATGTCTACTGTTTATAGTTATATCTACATTCCTTTTCCTATAAATTCAACAAGATATCACTCAAAAATTAAAATGTTTTGTCTTTGTTTTTGGTGTTATTTTAAAGTGTCCTCTAAAAGTTATGCCAGTAGCATAAAATGCACAGATGTCCCGTACTCCGTGACCGGCACGTGATTCTACCAAACAACACGAGCGATGTCTTTTTGTTGTAGCCAAGCGTCCTCTTAATTGACAGCTCCTGACCTCAATGTCTGTGAGAAATATTACCGCATGTGTTCGTTTGTGCGTTTTTAAAATTAACTTTATATTCGATTATTTTAGACTATATTGTCTGAAGCCATGCTGCCGGCGGAGCATGCAGCCATTGCGCGGTCACAGTTATAGCAAATTACATTGAAAGCAATGATTTCGTGGACGAACAACTTAAACTATATGAGATGAATTTATTTTTATCGCCCTTTGAAGCAGAAGAAACCGAACCTGAGATTTTAGAAAATAATGAGCCAACTTTTGAAGAAGTACTACTGAACATGAAGCAAGAAGTCTTTAGCGAAGATGAATTGTATGAAGATATTCCCGCTAAGAGGATGAAAATAGAAGAAGATATTGAACATGATTTTGATGCGACAACTAGTGAACCTGACTTTTTCGTAGAAGCAACTTCTGTATATTATGTATTAAATGATTCAGAGTTGTTCGAAGATTATCTTATGCTCTCCACTCCGATAGAGGATGAGAACTTGTTTGATCGAAATTCGGATTGACTCGATTATTTCGAGAAGGAAATTATGTTCATGAAATAAAAAAGTTGATTGAATACTTAAGTACTTGTCTTGATTGGATTTCTAACAGACATTGTTCCAGATCTGAGATTTAAGCCAAATTTATTGAATTGACTTTAATTAAGAGTGATAACATTTAAGTGTCAAGATAGACGGCCTGGGTTGATTTAGAACTTGAGAGAAGACATTTTAATAAACATTTTAGAAATAAAATAGAGTGTACTGCCTCAACAGGCTGTCAACAAATGCTCAGGTCCGTACGATAGGCAAGCTGTCAACAAATGCTCAGGTCCCTACGACGGGGAGGCTGTCAACAAATGCGCAGGTCCCTACAATAGACGGGCTGTCAACAAATGCTCAGGTCCCTACGATGGGGAGGTTGTCATCATATGCACAGGTCTTTACGATAGACAGGCTGTCAACAAATGCTCAGGTCTCTACGATAGACAGGCTGTCAACAAATGCACGCCAAGTCCTCCTGTAATGTGTAATCTGCTCAAGACCTTTTGTTTGCCTTCCTTATCCCTTTAAATTTCTGTCTCCAGTTCTCTTCTCCGTGTGTTTTTCTGCATCCTTCTACTTCTCTTACCCTGGAGATTCCAGAACAACAACTGCCTTGCCATACTGTCAATATGTTCCTCGATGTGTTTTGTGTTTCCTATCCTGCTGCAGGCGGTTTGGTAGCAGATCGCTTTGTGTGGATATTTAACAATGGTATAAGCGCCGTACCGTTCAGAAAGCAATGGCAAACTACTGAATGAAAAAATTGCCTAGAAAAATCACAAACAGCCAATAAAAGCTGGGGTTGATTGCCACGTCCTGTAAAGGATAAGCAACTAACTTTATCCACTGCTAACGTCTTCTTCTCATCTCCTGTTCCACTGACACTTGTCTGGTTTCTTGTCATCAGCTCCATAGAAGTGCTCTTGTCAGGGCACCTCAATCCTTCTATTCCATGCAAGCACCCTTTTATTAAAATTTGCAGCTTTTTGATTGTTGTTTTTGCTGTTCTCTATGTTTCAGGGCCAGACAATAGAGATGACCACATCTGAGTTGAAAACTCTGAGCATTGTGTTGAACCTGATTTTTTAAAATTTCCATATATTTCTCAATGCAGTGAAATCGCCTCTTGTAATTTTATTTTGATATCACTGTCTACTCTGTAACTTTGTCTACACTGCTGCCAAGGTGACTCTACGTATGATGTCAATGCCAGGATAAATAAAGCCTTATTCTTCTTTAACTCTCTCAAGCCAGCACGAAACTCTGCAACCTTTTCCCGCTAAAATTAGCCTGCTCATCAACAATATAAAAATTTCTCCTACACTACGTCTCGGAAATGTGGCAAATCACCACAAATATCACGTCCAATGTGACGTAATAGACATCATGCCGCTTAAAGATAAGAGGACTAACCAAGACCCTCAAGCATCTCTACGTGGTGCATCCTAGACACAGGCAACCGACAAGCCACACCACAGTGGCACAACATCACGATTGCCCCCTTTTTGGTTAAAAATGCTGACAACCCAGCATTACACCAAAAAGCTTCGTGGAGTCACTTTAGTCACAGACTAAACTTCCGGTGTTTACCTGGTTAGTTACGTGCAGAAGGATCTCACAATGAATAGATTTTTAACGAGGGGAGCTCCTCTGTGCAGGCCATAGGATTTCTTGGGAGAGTCCGGAGCAGAGTACTTTAGTCTTGCATATTTGGAAAGCCATGTCGAATGGCAGTGCACAATATGCCACATCTCCTCCCCTTCTACTTTGAAACAAGATGTGAGAATCCTTTAAATTTCCGCCAAACTAGGAAAGCATACCAAAGGCACAGAACTGAGCTCATGCCTCCAACTCAACAAGTTTTGGAATGGCAGAAAAGTTAGAGCTACAATGTAGATAATTTCAGGATTCTTCAACGTCACACTGGCTGTGAAAGAGCGACAATTTCAGCAGCCCTAATTAAACAACAAACAACAATCACGTACAAACTCCAGAGAGTCACAAACAGATGCACCCTTCGCATCCCATGTATAAATCGGTCCAGATGTAATAACAAATACAGAACTCTGGTGCAGTGTAAACCATATATATAATCACACAAGCCCTGGACTGGCACCCACAGGAGAAAATAAATGTAGGAGGCCAATGACAATACTTACTACTTACTTAGTCGTTCCTCTTCTACCGTGAGGTGTAGAGGTTTGGAAGAGAGAGCGCCATACTATCCTATCGGCTGTCTTCCTCCTGGCCTGGTTCCATTCTAGTCCTCGGTCCTTCAAAGATTGTCTAATGTTGTCCTCCCAGCGTATTATGCGTCTTCCTGGATGCATGGATCCCTGGCTCCTAGTTTCCCATGCTTGTCGTGGTAGCCGATCTTCTCCCATTCTGCAGACATGGTTAAACCTTCTAATTGGGACTGTTCTACTTGGGTCTGCAGGGGTTGGATTTTTAGGCCTTGACTGCGGACCATGTCTCTTCTTGTTACTTCAATCATCTTCCTCAGATACTTCCTTTCTGAGGTTTAGATCTAGCCTTTGTGGGTTGTAGTCATTGCCCATGACTCGCATCGATACGTCAAGACTGGGACATAGGTGCAGCGGAATACAGCCATCTTCGTCTTCTTGCCAACTTCTATTTTGCTGAGGAATCCTCGATTTATGGCCTGAAAAAGTCTCCCAGCGCCATTGACAATCTGGTAAAGAATAGTTGAAACCACGGTGGCGAGAATCTCCTAGCCAGGGCTTGAAAAAAAAAATAACAACTCAAAACAGAAATTGGTTGCGAGTAACAGTAATCAAAGGGTTCAGAATAATTACCCCCCGAACCCCAGGAACATCTACGCGAGCCTCGGTAGAGCCGTGACCTCCGGTTTGGGAACCACTGTCATACGGGATGAGAAAGAGAATGTATGGGCCGATTTAAAACATATTATCAGCGGCACATAAACAAATCTAAAGCAACAATCAACATCGTTACGGCTGATACTGGGCAGCGTAGTCTAAGCTGGACAATTAGAGAGAGAGAGAGAGAGAGAGAGAGAGAGAGAGAGAGTGAGAGAGAGAGAGAGAACGGAATCGTTATTTCATCAGGGTAAAGAGACAGGTGTTATTGTCTATTTACATTTCTACTCAACAATAATACAATTCTAAAAGTAACTTCAAATTATTTCATTCTTAACTTCTGAAGTAAGTACGTAAAACAATATTGCATTCACTAGTGTAACACACAGACCCACGAACATGTATACATTCATATATACATACAAGCATATATATATATATATATATATATATATATATAATATATATATATATATATATATATATATATATCTATATATATATATATATATATATATATATATATATATATAGATAGATAGATAGATATATAGAGAGAGAGAACGAACGAACGAACTTTATTTTCGAAGGGTTAAGAGCTGGGCGCGCAGGCCCGTCTTACATTCTACCCTTCCACTCTCATTTATCTTGCATACTATATCCTTTCATTCCCACATGATACTTTAAGCATTAATTTAAAGGCATGCAACATTATAAATTCAACGGGCTGATCACCCGTTTGCCAGTCACTTTGATTACGGAAACAACAACAAACGGATTGATTTGTCGTTGCCCTAAAGACGCCATTAGGCGTGATGGGAACAACGGCTAAGAAAATCTATTCGTTGTTGCCCTTAAGACGCCATTAGGCGTAATGGCCACTGACTGCTTTGACGGTCGTTGGCTAAGGACGGAAGAAGAAGAACATTATAAAGTTAACATAACAGCATTCATCTACAATATGCAATCATAATACAAAAATGAGTAGGTTTGTTCTTTTAAAACAAACAAGATAGTAATTGAGGGAGGGGGGGGTGGGGGGGGGGGGGGGGGGGGGGGGGGGAGTAATAATAAAATAAAATAAACAAAACAATAAATAAAAATAAATAATTATATATACCGACACTCACTCATGCGGTCAAACCGTCTACAATTAATCTGTATTTTCGAATGCGTCATCAATCAACAATACAAAAATTACATAAACACATTCTCGCTTATATCCATACATTCTTGGTGGAAAATGAAATAATAATAATAACACTTTCTTACGCACTTCTGTGGCAGGTAAAGTCTTTGAGCAGTTAACGAAAATAAAATGAGAGAGAAGGTAGCTATGAAGTACATATTTCAAATGAAAGTTAAAGACAGACAGGCAGGCAGACAGATAGACAGACAGATAGACAGACAGACAGACAGATATAATAAGATAAGATAAGATGAGATGAGGAGAGGAGAGTAGATCAGATCAGATCAGATCAGATAGATAGATAGATAGATAGATAGATAGATAGATAGATAGATAGATAGATAGATAGATAGATAGATAGATAGATAGATAGATAGATAGATAGATAGATAGATAGACAGATAGCAATAAAAATAAACACAATAAGCAATGATGTGACCTGCTGATATCTTAATCAGAAATGGAATGATAAGACTCATTATAGAACCTGCACTAGTGAAGACCGACAGACAAATATTAAGACAGATGGATTGCAGTGGAACAAATGACATCTTATCAACCAGCCTATAAAAGAACAGACGTGGGCAGAAAACGGGTTGGCCAATGAGCAGATGGAAAGAGGAGTGGTATTACTGTCGTTCTATGAACTGCAGTAAGACAGGGTACCGTTCTCACTCTGTGTACTATGTCGGATTTCGATATACGATAATAACTTTATCTGCAACGTTGAAGTAGTAGGATAGAACGCCCGGGGGGTGGGAGGGAGGGAGGGGGGGAGGGAGGGGGGACTGAGAAGAAGAAGAGAAAACAACAGATACAGAGAAGGAAAATAAAGAGAAGTGATATTAGAGAAAGTCACCCATGTGCTACCGGGGCCGGAAAGGGGAGCAAAGAATAGTAACAAAGTTCCCTATCAGGCACGTGGTAAAAAGCGACAAGGAGGGTTGGCTCTAACTCAGCCGCCCAAGACAGAAGAAGGTCCTCTGAAAGGAGGCGCATGAAGCAACTCAGAGAAAGCCGAAAGGAGTCTGGGTTGCCGACTAACCTTTTTTCGTCTAGGAAAATCTCCAGTATTGGCACCTGGAATGTTCGCACTCTACATGAACATAGGAAAACTGCACAAGCAGCAGCACAAATGTGAAATTACATGATTTATAACCTGGGTCACTACGAGACAAGATGGGAGGGCGTAGTGAGAAAGAAATTGATCACAGGAGAAATGGTGTTGTCCTCAGGACATGAGGGAGGAAAGACCCACCACAATGAACGGGTGGCTCTAATGCTGTCTAGGGAAGCACAGAGGGCACTTATAGAATAGGAAGCAATGGGACCTCGAATTATAACAGCAAGGTTTAAAACAGCCAAAAAGAAAGTAAATATAAACATCATCCTGTGTTATGCACCAACGAACGATAAAGAAGAATCTGTGAAAGAAGTAATTTCCACCAGACAACAAAATGTCTTGGATAAAAAGAGAACAAAGGACTTTAGAATTTTAATGGGGACCTTGACATTAAAGTAGGAGCAGAAAACACCGGCTTTGAAGAAATCATTGGAAAACATGGTACGATGAACGAGAATCTATTTACAAACTTCTGTGCTTCAAATCAAATGGCTATAGGAGGAAGCATATTTCCACATAAAAGAATACATAAAGCAACATGGTTATCACCAGACCGCAGAAGTCAGAATCAGATTGATCATATATGCATAAATAAGAAGTTTAGGTCATCATTACATGACGTAAAAGTATATACTGATGTGATATCAGATCACCATCTTCTGTTAGCCAAAACATAATTAAAACTCAAAAAAATGTACACCAGTGCATAGCTATAGAAAACAATATAATGTTGAGTATCTAAGAATTCAGGAAAGAAGAGAAAAATTTTGAAAAAATTTTCAATCACAGTATCCAACAAATACCAAGTACTCCAACAGCTGGAAGATGAAGCAGATACGGAAGACTATTGGCAACAAATAAAACATATATAGAACGAGACATGTGGGGAGGTACTGGGGGAAAAAAACATCAGCACAACGCATTGATAACAACAAAAATCATAAACAAGATAGAAGACAATAAAAACAAGATAGAAGACAAGAAAAACAAGAAAGCAGACAAACAGAAGCCAAACCAATTGCTCCACAGCCACGGCTCATGAAGTGTACATAAAAGCAAACAAAGAAGTAAGAAAAAATATCAAAAGAGACAAGAAGAAGTATATCACAGAGTTGGCAAGGGAAGCAGAGGAAGCTGCAGCCAAAGAAAATATGACGGGCCTGTTCAACAACACAAGGAAGCTAACAGGGAAATATAAGCAACCAAATGGCTTCGTCAAATATCAGAATAGAAAATTGCTTAGTAAAATTCAAGAAAACATGAAGAGATGGACAGAACTTTTTTGAGGAACTTCTCATTGGACCAGCCCAACAAATCCCTCAGACATCCAGCCAGCAGAAGAAGTCCTGCCTGTCAACTGTGAAAGAGCAAGTAGAGAAGAAATAAAGAAAGCCATAAAGCTTCTGAAAGATGGAAATGCAGCTGGTCCAGATGGCATTCTAGCAGAGGCCATCAACACAGATATTGATACCTCTAAAGAGATATTATTCAAACTACTTGGCAAAGTCTGGGAGAGAAAAGAAATGCCAGCAGAATGGAAGGAAGGTTATCTGGTCAAGTTGCCTAAGAAGGTAAATTTACAAGAGTGCACAAATTATAGAGGAATAATGTTACTATCAGTGCCAGGTAAAGTATTAAACATAATCATCCTTGAGAGATTAACAGTCCATAGACAAACAACTGAGAGATGAACAAGTAGGTTTTCGACAAAACAGATCCTGAATTGGACAGACAGCCACATTGTGATGAATAGTTGCACAAAGTCTGAAATGGAATTCACCGCCATACAGGATTTGTGGACTAAGAAAAGGCATTTGACAGTGTAGACAGAGAATCACTATAGAGATCGATGGGCATTATAGAGTTCCCATGAAGATCATTCTTAATAAAGACTTATGAAAGACATGATGAACAACTTACAGAACAGTTTGGAATAAGTGGAGCACGACAGGGATGCCTCTTGTCTCCATTTCTTTTGTTAACAGCAATAGACTGGGTTATGAAGGCATCGATATCACATAACAGAAATGGAATCCAGTGGAATCTGTCTAAACAGTTAGATTATCTAAATTTTGCAGATGACTTCGCTCTTCTATCCCATAACCAGATACAGGACAAAATGAAAATACTAGATGAGAGATCCCAACAAGTGGGTCTGAAAATACAGAGGGAAAAGACAAAGATTATGAGAATAAATGCACGAAATGATAACAAGGCTGAACTTGAAGAAACATCACTTCAAGGTCTAGAATCTTACACATAACTTGGCCGCAATATAGACAATGTTGGGGGGACATACAATGGTATAAAATTAAGAATACAAAAAGCAGGTGGCGCTTTCATTGCATCGGGAAACATATGGAGATCAAGAGAAATAAAGTCCAACATGAAAATAAGAATCTTGAACTCAAATATCAAGTCAATCCTATTGTATGGCTCTGACACATGGAGAACAACAAAAACGACAAGAAAGTTACAGACATTCATAAATGGGTGCTAGCGTAGAATAGGATTGAAATGGTATGACAAGGTCAACAACGTGTAACTGATGACAAGAACCAGACAAGTGCCAGTGGAACAAGAGATGAGAAGAAGACGCTGGCGATGGATAGGACACACATTGAAGAAACCTGTTGATAGCATTACAAGGCAGTCCTTGTTCTGGAATAATGCAGGGAAGGAGAGGCAGAGGTAGACCCAAAAAAACACACCGAGAAGAGAGCTGGAGACAGAAGTGAAACTGGTGTGGAAAACGTAGAAAGAATTTGAGATGATGGCCCTAGACAGGAGGATTTGGAATGATATTGTTGAAAGCCTATGCTCCTTGGGGAGCTAAAGGATACTGATTGATTGATATTAGAGAATGTAGATCACTATTCAATCTCCCTACCTCTACACAGACTGTTCGATTGGCAAAGCGGTTAGGGCACATATCTGTCAGCAGATAAAGTTACCTGCTGTAAATGGGCACCTGACTCTGCTCTTGAGTTAGGGGAGGCAAAGGCAGAAAGGAAAGGAGCTGGTCACACCACCTCATAAAGCTGAACCTAGTATACTGAAGTCTCTAACACCTCACTCCCTTATGGCCGTGTCTGACAAGGGACTCTCTTTTACCTGTACCTGAACAGATTGTACGTGTATGTGTGTTTATACGAGCGATACTTTTTCTCTTTAATTTTCCTTAAGATAACATATAAATCTCCCTACCTCTACCTACAAGCGTTCAGTCGACAAGAGTGATTAGAGCGCTGGCTCTCTCGCGGCAAAGGTGCCGAGTTCAATTCACAGTACCGTCACCCTATAAATGGGTACCTCACTTTTCTCATGAGTTAGTTAGGCAGCGAGGAAGGGAACCTGTCGCCCCACCTATCGATGCTGGACCTAGTTCATGGAAGTCTCTAACACTTCACCCCCCCCCCCCCCCTTACGGCAGTATCTGCTATATGACTACCTCTTAACATCTCTCTATAAACATATAAGGAGGGGTTTATTTATTTATTTAACATCTCTCTAAGATGGTCCGTAATTCTCGGCGTCGAGGTAAGCATCGGGGTCAACTAAAGTAGACACTGAGACTTATTAGGACCAAATATAGAGATAAGTGCCTGGGTTACGGTCAAAATGCCTTCGTCCGGGACAAACTAACAAAATCAAAAGAGAAAGAAAATAAGAACTAAGTTAAATTCATTTTTGTTTAATAAATAACAATGATATGACTCTTAGATGGAAGGAGCCGGTGATGCTCAAGTGAAAATCCGTAAATGAAATCGTGTGGAAGTGAGCATGTATGTGTGGATCCGTGTGGAAGTGAGCATGTATGTGTGGAGAACATCATCGTTTCTTTTTTTTTTCTCTTTAATTAAATCCGGGACTTTCAGTTTCCACAAACTGTTTGTACGTTTCGAATTTGATCTGCGTCAAACATCGGAGTCAAAGATCTTCATCTTTAAATAAATTCGTGCCGTGTGAATGCCAGTTTACACAAACTATACTACTCGTCAAAAGTCAAGGGCCACCCTATTATTTTCAATACACTTTTATATAAGCGCATAGAATGATTAAATGAAGGAAGTTTTTAGTACAAATGGGTGCAATATCTTCCTCTGACAGTCCTCTATGCACGTTAAGCATAAAAACAACTCACCGACAACCGTGGTGATCACGTGCAATTTGGATTGCTGACCATAAATTCACATTTTTAATCAGTTTTTTCAAACTTCCGTACAACCAAACAGGTGAAGTAATCGTGCTGATTAACATTCCACGTGCAATGGCGACTTTTCGTGAACAGAGTTCACTCTTAATTTGTTTTACAATCAGCAGACTTATGGTAGTTTCATCACTTGCAAAAACCATGCCACCGAGAAGAAGTCTTGACACCTTACAAAGAATGAGGGCTATAGCTTGGGTTGAAAGTGGTTTATCTGTCCGTGAGGTTGCTAGACGGCTTGCAGTGTCACACTCTACTATCCAAAGAATTTTGGAGAGATTTCAGGCCACAGGAAGTGTGGAGGATCGCCACCGGCCAGGTCGCCCTAGATGCACCAATAGACATGATGACCGGTACCTCTTGTTGTCAGCCCTGGGCATCGAACAGTGACTTGTTCCACTCTAAGATGTCAGCTGAGACAAACTGTAAACTTTAATGTCAGTCAAAGCACCATTCGCAGACGTTTACATGAATTTGGACTGGCTGCTCGACGTCCTGCAGTCAGAATCTCTCTTACTCCTGCTCATCGCAGAGCCCGTGTTGCTTGGTGTCGCGAGCACATCCGATGAACAAGGCAACAATGGAGTCAAGTTCTCTTCCCTGATGAATCTCGCTTCACTGTGTCATTCAATGATGGCAGGATTCGAGTTCGGAGACGACCAGGAGAGCGATTTACTGATGACACAATTCGAGAGGTGGATCGTTATGGTAGGGGTTCTGTCATTATCTGGAGAGGCTTCTACAGACACAGCAGGACCCCACTCTACATCATCCAAGGCAACTTGACCGGCCCAAGATACCAGAACGAAATCTTGAGACCAATTGTTCAGCCTGCCCTGGAGGCCATAGGTGGTAATGCCATCCTCCAAGATGATAACGCTCGACCCCATCGAGCTCGTGTGGTGAATGAGTTTATTCAGCAACATGGGATCATCAGGATGGCGTGGCCAGCTCATTCACCTGACCTTTCTCCGATTGAGCACCGCTGGGATGTCATTGGTCAAAGATTGTCAACAAATCACCCCCTGCCAATGGATGTTGCACAGCTGACTGCATTTATGCTTCAGGAATGGCAAGCTGTTCCTCAGGATACTCTTCGGACCCTTGTGGACTCGATGCGTCTACGCTGTCTTGAATGCCTTGCTGCAAACGGTGGTCATACCCGATTTTGAAATGTCTATTTGTCCAACATCTATTGTGTGACTTTTGAAAAGGTGGGTGACACACTTCACAGCTTCATTGCGTTTGAATGTGTGTTTCCATTTCTTTACGTGACATGTCAATTTGGTATTCAATAAATGCCGTTTTGACTGATACCAATTACGTTTATATCAGATTTGTTTTATGGTTTCAACCAAGGTTTTTCTAAGTGGCCCTTGACTTTTGACGAGTAGTATATGTTTGAAATACAGTCGGCAGCGAACACCTGCGTCAAAGACTTATTTCAATAAATCTGACTTACCAGTGGTTCTCCCCCCCCCCCCCCCCCCCCCCCCCCCCCCCCCCCCGTTTTGCCTGTTTGGAATAAAGACCGTGTAAAACATCAGCGTTAAAGATGTTATTGTTAATTTAAATAAATCCGTGACTACTAGTTTCCCCAAACTGTTTTGTCTGTTTGGACTACGGTCTGTGCTTGCGGTAATATGTTTGCACCAACAGAGATGAGTAGGAGGCGCTGGCGGTGGGTAGGATACACACTGAGGAAATCTGATGAATGCATTACAAGGCAGTCCTTGTTCTGACAATCGTCAGGGTAAAACAAGCAGTAGTATACCGAACAAAAAAAAAAACACACAAACAAAAAAAACACACATGGAGAAGAGAAAACAGCATGCATATAAGAACTCGACCTAGACATGAAAATGATCAGGAAGACACAGAAAGACCTGGAGTTGATTTCAATCATCGCATTCCGAGCAAGCACGTCTTTGGTTGTCGTTATATTGACACATATTTTTTTCCTTAATGTTCTGTTCTTCCAAAATTCCGTACCAGGGAATTTCTTCATTAGATCTGTTCTGGGTTATTATTATTATTGATTAGAATCGAAATTATTGCACTCCGGGCAAACCCAGAGGTGCCCAGTCTCCCTCAGAAAATGTCGAAGAGTATGAATGCTAATTGTTTCTGTAGCGCGCTGGTTGTGTACACGCCGGATGCATCCTCTCATACATCCATCCCTGCTAGTCTTACGTTTAATGCCAAACTCCAGCAATCTTAGTCTTGTTGATTTATCGTCTGCAGTGTTGTTCTCTAATAGCTGTCCTTAGTATCTCTATCCATAATCCATATCCAATGCCCCTATCATAGGTGCTCTCGAAGCTAGTCTGTCCGCATTCTCACTGACGCGTATCCCTGCATGACCAGGACGAAAGACCAACATCAGTTCCTTAAGATTCGAGGCTTCTTTGTTTGTTTTCCATTCATGGCGCAGCCATCCATTTTAGATCTTTCGAAGCATGGACTGAGAGTCTGACTAGATCTAAATAGCTATTCGACTTACAGACAGACAGACAGACAAATACACATAAAGACATATACGAGGAAGGAAACAGAAACCGGAAGGGAGATACTCTTACCTCTTTAATGTTGTCCCCTAGAACATCCAGACCAAGTTTAGTGTCAATGCTCTCTGCTGGTGCATCTGAGGTGGAAAACATAAATCCATGTTCTGCCTTGTGAGGAGTCTGGATTGCTGTAAGTGGATCGAGAAGCTCTGCCATCTCCTAAGATTTGAAATCAGATAAAAATTAAATAAATGTTGTGATAAAACTCCTTGAGTGATATCTATGACACCTGATATATCCCTCATAGGTTTGTCAACAATAGCAAAAAGAAATCTCCATATAGATAACTGTTAATGAAACGTCTGTAATCGGCAAAGAAACAATCCCATCAGCTTTTCGGAAAAAATACAGACACGGTGCGCACTGCATTTTGAAAACAAAATTTAACACCTACTAAAAGAGCACGCATGCCTCCAGTCCTGCCATTGTACATTATCGGGAAAATATGGAAACGGCGCGCGCTGCACCGCGAAAGCTGAAATGAACACTCATTAAAAGAGTACGCAGACCTTTCATGGTGCATTAACCGTAAGACTGAATAAACGAAATGTTTATTTCATCAGGGTCAAGAAATATGCGTTATTGCCTTTTTACAATTCTGCCCTGTAATAATACAATTATCAAAGTATTTACAAATTAAAACGTTCTTAACTTTAATAGTAAGCAATTATTATTAACATTCAATTCAGTAATTAAAAACACACACATGTACATTCACAAACACACTCATACACAGACAGAAGTAGAGAGGGAACGAGCGAGAGAGAGAGAGAGAGAGAGAGAGAGAGAGAGAGAGAGAGAGAGAGAGAGAGAGAGAGAAAGGGGGGAGCAATAAAGCAATTACATATTTAAGGTTTAACATTTAAACATTAAATACTTATGGTGACATGGCATGATCTGAAACAGAGTTACAAATTGGTGCATTTTCAAGATTACATGACATGTGAACGCAGATGTTTTTTTAATGTGGTTGTCGTGAGAAATTCTAATCCACATATATAAATTAAAAAGTAAATGTACAGCCTAACACATAAATTCAATAAAAGGAAAGAAGAATGGTAAAGAACAGTGCTGTCACAATGACTGTACTCGAGATCCCCCTTTTTAAGCTTCGTCTGCATATTCTCACGCTTTCACGTTGATAGTAAAGCCTACTGCATCAATACACGCTTTCTACAATAACACTGTACTGCATTTCTAAGAAAAACCTTGAGATACGCAAGCTAATTAATGACCTAAATTAATACTAGCATTAATTACACTACGTTACCATAAACGAACGGACAGATGGACTTAGGATAGAAAGAAAGGGAGGGCTGAAAGCCGGAACGCATGCAACACTAACACGCGTCTCGCTATACAATTAATGCCATCACGCGTGTAAGGCCACAAGCACTAACTTTTTTCAAATCGACAGTGATAAAAAACACTACCCATACGAGAGTTAGGTTTAAAAACCTGTAAAATGCTTATAAGGAAACCTGACATTCTACTGTTTTATGTCTGAAATCCTGACATTAGTATGACAGTACAGCAGACACCATAAAGTTTGGAAGTGAGGAGGTGGCAACAGCACGACTATCCTAGAAGAAAATGCATATTTTGAACGCAGCCCCTTGGCCCCATTAAATTTGTATATTTGGGTTCCTTAGGACTTGCTGACAAAGAATATGTTAAACGTTACGCAAATAGTATAGGAATTAACAAATTATAGCCAAAAGAAAATAGTGAGGGTGTCAGACAACACCAAATAATAATCGCACAGTGGCATGTTTTGGAACCACTATTTTACGGGAAATGGGCCACCATGTAAAATCCTATTTGATTGGATAGAAGTAAATGTAAGGCTAAACACGATTAGTCGGGCTACAAATACTATTTTTTGTTGTTAGGGGAGACGGAAAGAAGGGTACTTTTTTTCAAACGCTTGTGTAAACATGGCTCGATTGGTTAGACCCGCCAATATAGGCAATTAGGAGCGTCAGTTCAGTACCACATTTTTCAAATAAACTTACTAAAGAACCAGTGCGTTGAGAGCCAGTGCATATTTTTCTAAATAAAAGCCTGGGACATCGGCAGATCGAAATTGTGCTATATTCATTGCCAGTCAACGTAACTGTGTATTATTTCCATGAATTGTGGTAAGCTTGATATATTCAATATCTTTTTAATGAAAATTGAATGTAAATTGATAATTTATGTCTGTATATGTGTGTGGTTCAGTAGCCAACATGAGGCAAGGCCTAAATATTGCTCCAACCTGAACAGAAGGTGTCGGAGAAAAGTAAAACTGCATGGAATTGCCAAACAGTACACTAACACCTATCTTATTGACTAGAAAGAACTAATGCTGGAATTGCAGAGGCGTAGTAACCATTAGGGAGGAGTATACTGGTGTAAATTGTTTCAGATGAAGCTGGCAGTTGGCCTACCGCTCTGAACTCAGTGTTTGTTATGTATTGTGTTCAGTCTGGAAATAGATTATAAATTAGTTCTGAAATAGGAGGTACAACCTTCTTGTTTCAGGGACTGTGGTCCTAAAGTTATTGAGCAGCACCTGGTCTGAGCTTTGCTGAATCTAGAGGCTGACAGCATCCTCCTGGGTCCAGATAGCGACCAGTGAGGTGTCTCCAGAACACAGGGAAGCTATCGAGCAGAGGAGTCTTTTCCTGCCGCCATCACGAAAGATAAGCTTCTGTGGCCAGAGGAGCTCAACATTATGTGTCCCCCTCTAAAATTGACATTATAGTAAAACAGAGGGAAAATACATTGTTTAAATTGATAGGAACTGTGAACTTTTTCCCATACGATTTCCAAGATAAACAAACACTTGAAGTCATGATGATAAATAACAACATAGCTTGAAAAACAAAACCAGTATTACCTCATAGTACTACTACACAACTGACACACATAGGATAATACTAATACAATATGTCACTACAAGGTTCATGTTTATAAATCATGTACATATAAATTGTGATTACATTTGATTGTGATTCCTGGTTCACTGTGCAGTTGAATCAGGATATATATTAGTGAAAGTAATTAATACATATATATTTGAACTTTTACCATTGACTCAATTAAGATAGTCTTATAAAGTGTTAAATGTGTGTGAGTGTCACAGTGTTGTCAAGTGTGGTGGAAAAAAAAAAAGGTAAAGGAACCCGTTACACGCCCATTGAGGCATATTGGGAATATGGTGATAGGCCCATATTATCCTGACCGTCGGCACACGAGGGGTGATGTGGTCGGCATCACGCCGGCCGCCTTAACCTTCCCAGAGTAGCTCTGGTACCCATTTGGGGCTGAGTCGACCCAGGAGCCGTTTTGTGGCCTAAAAATTTTCCGCCTCATCTGGGGATCGAACCATAGACCACTGCGCTAGGAAGCCAGTGCACTAACCACTATGCTGAATAAATTAAAATGTTTATCTGTCTGTTGTTGTTGTGACTTACACTTCATCATTTACATAACCCTAGACATTCAACGTAGTCATTACAATATTCCAGAATAATTCTGACTGAGGTATAAATGTGGTAGCAAGTAAGGTTATCTGTAAAACACTACACCTATTAGATACAGATACCTTCACAGCTGATCTCAGTCAGTACACTAAGTCCCCTATAAGTATTTATTTCATCCCACTTTACCACAGTGGTGTAATTATTAGTTGTGACAGACTTCGGTAAAGCATTACATGATAAAGCACCTACATAACTAAAGCAACTACAGAAGAGGTCAGCTCGAGGTTATGCAAGATCCAAAAGTAGGTCAACACGTTTAACACATGAGCTAAATTTATAGGGAGCCGCGGTAGCACAGTGGTTAGTGCACTGGCGTCCTAGCTTGGTGGTCCATGGTTCGATCCCCAGTTGAGGTGCGATTTTTTTAGACCGCAAACGGCTCCGGGGTCGACCCAGCCTCATAAATTGGGTACCAGAACAACTCTGGGAAGGTTAAGGCGGCCGGCGTGATGCTGACAACATCACCCCTAGTGTGTCGATGGTCAAGAAAATATGGGCCTAACACCATATTTCCAATATGCCTCAATAAGCGTGTAATCCTTTCCTTCCTTTTAAATTTATAGCGAAAGAACGTTTGCAAGTTTGTTTTTTTTGTGTTTTTTTTTAAATAAAATTTTGACTCGTTTTGGCAAGGCGTGTCCCGTTCACCCTAGTCGGTTATATTAGAGCGCATGTCAAGTATGAAGGTGTTCTACCGTGCAAAATGTAATGTACATAACTGACATCGCAGAACAGGACGAATTATTTGTGAGCAAGAATATTCAGTTGTAAAAATAGCTGAGCACTGGGAATGTTGTATTTCAAGCAAACACGTTTTAGCGGTCTTTTCTGTAGGGACTCTGGATGTTCCAAACCCGACAAGTTACACCGACTCCAGATATCTGAGCCAGTAAGAAAGTTTAACTTTGAATATGCGCATAACAGAATGTAAGGTTAAGAAATGCCGTAGTAGAGCGTTTGTATCATAGACGTGTAACATCACATTTCTTTTCCTGCTATTTATACTTAAGCCTTTAATTGTTTCATTTTGTTACTATTCTAAAGCCTTTATTTTTACTTTGTGTCATATTACTCTAAGGCTGTTATGTTTAACTTTTTGTCATAATCGTATCAGTTATTTCATGTCAACCATATAGCGTATAGAAACCTAACATTAAATGGGGGAAAAAATAGAGAAATGAAGAACAACGGTCAAGAACTGGGAACGGCGTACCAAGCGTGGACAGATTAACTCTTGTTTGTGTAGCTGATGTAGTTAAGTCTAATACGTGTAGGTCATTTAGTTATGTCTATTGTTGTGTAGGTAATGTAATCTATTTATTTTTGCGTAGGTGATGTAGTTAAGTCTAATTTTTGTGTAGGTGATGTAGTAAGTTCTATTTTTGTGCAGATGATGTAGTTAGTGTGGCGATACGGTTGTGCGATCTCACGTCCACTACGGCAGTATCATTTTTTTTTCATTTTTCTCTTCTTGCTATTATTTCGGATGGTGAGCATGGTGAAGCATCAGAAATGATAACCACTAGCACAGAAGAGAAAACCAATGATGGTGAAGATGACATAAAGATGGAAGATCTGAAGGCAGCACTGGAGAAAATCAAGATGGGCAAAGCAGCAGGCCATCATGGTATAACACCAGAAATGGTTAAGTACATTGGAGCATCAGGCGACCTATTACTCTTAAGGGTTTTACAGGCAGCGTGGTACAACAAGACCATACCAAAGGATTGGGAGATTGCCATCATAACACCAATTTTCAAAAAAGGTGACAATCAACAATGTGGAAACCATAGAGGCATATTCCTTCTCAGTGTCCCTGGTAAAATCTACTCTAGAATCCTAGAGCAGAGACTCCGACGCCTAGCTGAGCCACAATTGGATGAGGTCCAGTGCGGATTCCGAGCAAACCGAAGTACTCAAGACCTAATCTTCACACTCAGACAGCTGAGTGAAAAGGCCCTTGCGTATAAGAGTGAGATCCATCTTTGTTTCATAGATCTGGAAAAGGCGTTTGACAGGGTCCCCTGGAGCAAACTTTGGAACTGTTTGGCAAGGAAGAACATTCCAGCACCTCTGATTCATGTTATACAGAGCTTCTACAAGTCTTGCAAAAACTATGTGAGGACAGCAAACCATAAGTCAGAGGAGTTCAGAACCACTCTGGTGTAAGACAAGGTATTATCCTGTTACCTTATCTTTTCATACTCCTCATGGACGATGTCATCAAGGCATGTAAGGAGAGAACAAGAAAGTATTCAGTGGTGTACTGGAAGATGAGACAGGTCTGTATTTCAGAGCTGGCATTTGCTGATGATGTTGTCCTGATTGCTTAATCAGAGGCACATCTCAATTCCAACCTGCAAGTCTAGAAGGAAGAGCTGGAGAAGAGAGGGATGGTCATAAGCAGCTCTAAAACAAAATCCATGGTGATATCACGAGAAGAAAGAATTCATCAGATTAAGCTGGAAGAACAGGTCCTGGAGCAGGTCGACCACTTTAAATGCCTCAAAGCTATTATAGACCGAAAGGGAGGCATCAAAGAAGAGTTGGCCACTCGAAAAGCAGCAGCTGGGAGACTTTTTCAGGCCATAAATCGAGGATTCTCAGCAAGAGAGGTTGGTAAGAAAACGAAGATGGCTGTATACCGCTTCAACTGAGCCAGTGGCTTGGAACCGGTGCCAAAGTCGACTGATGGTACTCTGATGCATGTTTAGATGCCTGGCAACCTGACTTTGACTTTCGCCTGCATGCAGTTGGCCAATAGCAATGTTCCTTCAATTTATCGATAGAGACGCCATAAATGTCCGCTTGAAAATGAACTGAATTTTTTTTTTTTGGTGTAGCGTTATCCTTTTATAGGGTTTCAGTTGCGCAGTCAGTGAATAGTGTTCACCCCAAATTTTGTTGCTTTCACGTGCGCGCAACATGAGCTGAGGTCAAAAATTGCGTCATAATTACTATTGACCACTGCGTTGTAACGATTACAAAAACGAACGCAATTCAGGTCAACAAGTGCATTTGACACTGTAAAGAACATTTGAGGCTGGTTTTTATATACCTAGCACCAAATTTTACTTACAAACTCATAAAAACGCGCCCTCGGATAGCTATGCGTTTCTTTTTTTTTTTTTTGAACAGTATATTTAGACCTATTTATTTGTGTAGATTATGTAGTTAGATCTATTATTTTTGTGTAGGGGATGTAGTTAAATCTATTAAGCTCGTGTATGTGATGTAGTCTGTTTCATTTATGTCAGTGTGTGTGATACCATAACATCTATTATGTTTCTTTAAATCAGGTAGTTAGAAACGTCTACTTGAGGAATTTCTGGACAGATTACTGAATTATCCACTCACTATCTTGCTTGTAATACTAGCCACGCCACAACATATGCCCATTACTTTACAAAGTGAAAGGTAACAAGAGTGGACAGTCATTATTCAGTTTACCCTCACCTTGAGAATATCGTTAAGGTCACTTTTGGATGTTGGTGTCTTGATCTGAAATAGATTAAACAGGAAGTCGTTTTTTTTTTTTTTTTTTTTTTTTGGTTAATTAATTTTCACCAGCAAAAAAAATTAGTTTCAAACTTTCCTTTATAGTACAGTGAAGTCTCAAACACTTAACTCCCCCATGTATCCTATATGAGACTACCTTTACCTTTCTATTTATTATCACAATAACCACAACCTTTCAGCCCCCCTCCTCCTTGTGGTGCATAGACCCTCAAGCAAAACACGCCAAGCTCTCCTGTCAGTGGGGTACTGGAAGACGAGGTAGGTCTGTGTTTCAGAGATGGCATTTGACGATGATGCTGCCCTGATTACTAAATCAGAGGCACATCTTCAATCCAACCTGCAAGTCTGGGAGGAAGAGTTGGAGAAGAGGGGGATCGTCATCAGCATTTCCAAAACAAACACCATGGTGCGAGAGGTAAGAAAGTATCAGATTATGTTGGGAGGTCCTTTAGCAGGTCAACCACTTTAAATACCTTGGAGCTGTCATAGACTGGAAGGGAGAGATCAAAGAAGAGTTGGCTACCTGAAGAGCAGCAGCTGGGAGACTTTTTCAGGCCATAAACAGAGGATTCCTCAGTAAAATAGAAGTTGGCAAGAAGATGAAGATGGCTGTATACTGTTCCACATACGTTCCAGTCTTGACCTATGGATGCGAGTGTCACGAGAGGTTAATTTGGTATAGATGATAAGTAGATAAATAGGTGTATCAGATGATACAAGGATACAATTGCCAGACAAGTTATGGTCTTAAAAGAAATATCCCAGTCTTAGAAATAAGCACTGGTGTATAGTTGTCATAGGTATAATCAGACTATAAAGTCATCTGGCTCAGATGGTAATGATAAGTACCAGACACTTAGCCGCCTCCTCTCAGCAACTATCCTATGATGTATTGATTCTAGGGTAAATAAAATAATGAAAAGTGTAACTTTAAACCAAATAGTTCTAAGTTACTCAAGTCCTCGGGTACAACTTCAAACCAAACAGTAGTAAGTTACTCAAGTCCTCTGGTACAACTTTAAACCAAACAGTAATAAGTTACTCAAGTCCTCGGTACAATTTAATCAATTTATTATGTATATTAATTCTTCTTTTTTCTTTTAGGAAAATGAATGAAAGGCAAATAAAAATGGTATTTATATTTACATAAGAAAATGTGTAACACACAATATTAAATTATACACTAAATTCATACAATGTCTCTTTCCTCTTAGGAATGTCACTTTAGATTCTAGTGTCACTTAAATTGACTTTCACTGTTGAATAGTGGCTGGCAGTCCCATGCAGTAGGGTTTCCAGACCTGATCTGTTGTATACTCTTGGTGATTTGAATGCTTCTCTGGCTATCACTGGTATAACAAACAGTCTGCTGCCGTGTTGACAGTAATGTACGATTTAACCTGCAACAACATAATGTCCCTAGGCTAGTATTTGGCTAGGAGAAGCTTTCTCTAGCACAGATGTGAGGCCAGTAAGTCATCAGATGTCATTTGTTATAGTCAGACCAGACAGATTAATTCAGTGACATAATATAGGCATATTTTATCATAAAGATATACACATCATTCATTTCAGTTAATTCATCCTATTCTTTCACATTTCACTGTATGTATTGTTCCATCCAGTAATCAAGAAAGGCTTTGTAAGTCTCCTGATAACTAATCTGCATTCTAATTCATCCACTGGTTCATTTTAAAAAATGTATAGCATCAATGGCTTCTTCCCTCCAAATATTTACACAACATAATTCTACACAATATAATTGAATCTGCAATAAAATAATATATACATATTTATTAAGGCGAGTCAACTTACCCTCAGTTCAGAAATACACAGGGCATCAATCGCCTGGCAAGCTCTGTCCTTTCTTCTGTGTTTGAAAAATTTTGGCAGTGTGTGCTATTCAAATCTGTTCTCTCCGTTTTATACCCCTTTGTCTAATGGACAAGAAGGCAGTGACATTATAGCTTATCTGTCCATCTCAATTTCTGGCAAATCGAGCTGATTTTAGCCAAGTGTGTTTTTATTCCAACTTCCATTCTATCTTACTCCTTTAATATTCTTTCGATTCTCTCCATCATGGTCTTGTTTAAACCGGACGATTGAGAGCTGTCGATCTATATAACTTTCTTCCACTTCAGTCCAATGTATAATTCGCTATGGCTAACGAAAATGGGCAAAAGTCTGTACGACTCACGTGTTTCTGCATTCAACCTCAATTATCTCAGTTGTACTGCACATTTCCTGAAGATAATTATAACTGAACGAAGGTTAGGCTTTCAATTATCTAAACGTGGTAGTCTTATTATTTGTAATCCATCCGAATTTTCATAACTCCAGTGTAAAGACAATCACATTTGCACACTTGAACCATCCATATTTTGTTACCGTTTCTACCCTTCCAGACTCCCAGTGATCTCATTGGCTGAAACCTTCGCATTGCGCTCTATTGATTCCACTAAGACATTTGTGCCCATGCATAATGCAACGGCGAGTCATGGGCAATGACTGCAACCCATAAAAGCAAGCTCCAAACCTCAGAAATGAGGTATCTGGGGAAGGTGGTTGAAGTTACAAGAAGAGACATGGTCCATAACCAGATGATACGACACGGCCTCAAAACCCAGCCCCTGCAGACCCAAGTAGAACAGCCCCAACTATGATGGTTTGGTCATGTCTGCAGAATGGGAGATCGGCTACCATGACAAGTACTGGAAACTAAGAGTCAGGGATCCAGACCCCCAGAACGACTCAGAGTCCTCCACTAGGAGGACAACATCAGACAATCCCTGAAGGACTGGGGACTACATTGGAACCAGGCGAGGAGGGAGAAAGCCGATAGAATAGTATGGGGCTCTCTCTTGCAAACCTCTACACCAAAGGGCAGAACAGGAACGACTAAGTAGGTAGTAAGTATTACATATCACACGTTTTAATGCTATATCGCAAAAATTCCGCAAGTTTTAATGTATGTTACGACACGTTTAATGATGATGGTCATTACAATTGCGAGCACTTTAAAGTTACGCGTTAATGTACTGGGATGCTATAAATATAAGATGTTTTGCGCTAAAAGATAATTTCTTGAACGCGAATTTGTACGGTTGTCTAGGGTTAGACATGACGTGATTAGTTGTTAAGCTACCGCATGGTAACGATCTATATACACCCTTCATAATCTGAACTTTGTTCATGTCGGACGCGCTATGCTTTGCCCCCGACATAGATCGTGCAGAGTCTCTTTAACTATTAGCCAAGGGGGTCGGCTTCTGATTATATATGGATGCAGGATCAAGTCATCCCATTTGGTGTATAGTCTTCACTTCAGAAATAATACAGGAAGTATTATTAATTAAATGTCAGAATATTTACGTCGCCAAATCTATGGCTGTTCGTTACCGGATGACCGACATACGGCATCGCGTGTAAACAGTCAGACCGTTTGACGATAGAGGAAAATATATAGGAGACTGTAATGGACTGCACAAACTTGATGTTAATTGATTGATGCCATGAATGTATTTGAACGTCTCGTGTAAATAAACCATGAATAATTGTGGACTCTGAAGATATGAAATGTTGTCAACTTCATCCAGTTGAATTGAAGGTGATTTGCTCACCATTCGCAACCTACCACCACCGCACGATAGCTCAATCTTCAACATGTAAAAATGCTTATGAGCTTAAAAAATAAGAGAGATAATCCGCTCAACAAATGAAAGATTAAATTACAAGAAAACAGTGCTTTAACAACTGGCGGCCACAGTATGGGTACGAAAAAAAAAAATTTTCTTCATAGACACAACAAAATTTTAGTCATGAATGAAACTTTCTATCTTCATTAATCTACGGATTTTCCCGGTGTTTGAAGACTAATAACAAGAACTGCTTTCACTGCGCAAACGTACCAGAAGTGAAATGACATCATGACCTTTACAAGTTCATTGTTCCAGCCGTTTGAAATCTTCAATCAATCCATGTCCAATGCGAATTGGAACAATCTTCCAAAGGAATGAAATTAAGGAACCAATTTTATCAAGACCTGATAAAGCAATTGGGACACCACTACGTTGTACTGGTGCATGCTAGCACTGTATAAGGAATACATTTGAGCAAAAAAAAAGATAAGTAGTCTACCCGTTTGTGGTTTCGATATAACTTTAAGTCAATTTTTTACTTGCAGGCATGTCTCTCTATTTTCTATGTCTTTTGATGTAAATATGTATTGTTCATCTTTGCGGGAGGTTGGTATGGGAGTTTTGAATCAACTAATACCTCTGCAGATGGTCAGTGGATTCAAAATCGTTCTTTAGGGACAGCTGATTATTTTCAAATCACAAAAGATCCTTTGAGATTTTTTCAGGGCATACTCTGTTTGTGATCGAATTCAGTCAACATTATATGTTTAGTTGTGAAGTGTGTATATACATGTTGTATTATTATTGTCCTTAGTTTCGTTTTAATTAATTGTTGTCTGCTATTTGTCAAATGTCCGTGAAGTCTAACCTTGCTATTTTTTGATTCTACACATACAATTGTGACGTCATATGTAAAGAGTTCATGTTTTGTGAAAATTTTTTTAGATTTCTTTTTGGTCTGACCTGTGGTGGGTTTTGATGTTAAGAAGAATGGTGTGCGTATAGTTGTACTTGAGTGAGATCAACTGTGAAGGTATCTGAGGTAAACAATGGACAACTGTGTTACAGAGTACCTTTCTTGTTACCACCATACGATCTCACTCTAAGTTATATTCTTTATTGACTAGCGTGACTGAAAGCTACATAAAGTGTCTAGGGTATTGTAAGAGTGTTGTTAAAGAATCTCAATACAAAACATATACAAACATATACTAATTACTGTGATAAACTCAACTAACTCCAGCTGTTAAATTTTATATTTAAAATTTCTTTTGTTAAACTTTATTGGTCCTGAGCCTAATTACAAATTTTCAAGTTGATGTTAATTACTCTAGTTACTACGGGTACTAGAAGGCAGGTTGGGGATTATCATCATCTTAATGTTCTTTTGTTTCACTAGAATTGTTTATGTTAGTCTTTTGGAGGATCGTTTTTGTCTGTACAGGAGATTTTTCTTTAGTCGTGATAAGTTGTCCCAGGCCAGATATTGCACTTATCTGGATCCTGGAATCACAGCAGTTGTAGTTGGTTTGGCCAAACACTTCAGTCTCCTCTGATCTTGAACTTCTTTAATACAAGCAGGTACCAGAGACTCTTAGAAATCGTACTGAATTTCTCTATCATCGAGTACCAGCACCAGACAAGTGCCAGCAGGAACCCCTGTCAATGCAAGTTATGGTTCGGTCTTAATATCAAACTAATTCCTCCTAATTTACATGTAAACATACATTCAATACAAAAGAACATGGTCAGCTCTCTCTGACAACCCTGCTTCTCCACTCTAGTTTGATGGAATAAATTGTACCAGTTTTCTTTTCTCTTCCCTAATGGATGCTACGCCTCTGTCATTCCTGCAGTAATCTTTTCCATGCAATAAGATAGGTGTAATGTCCCTGTATGACCATCATATATATAGTCCTGTAGTTCTAAACTTCTTAGATAGTCCCTTATATGATGGATCAACATCTAGGTCATGCCTAAATCTGCCATGGAACCATTTAATTACAATCTTTTTCCATGGCCTTTTCTTATACACAACCCCTTTTTAATTAAAAGTCAATAAAATCAATCTTACCACATATCAAGGAAATATAAACAAGTAACGATGAATTAGGCAATAGAATATGGCACACTTTCATCACTGCCTCTGTTCAGACTGCTTTCTGTTGTTAGTTATTTTAAAACAAAGCACAAGTCTGCTCATCGCTGCTTGCTCCTCTGAATATTTTGGAAAAATGGCAGCGAGCAGCCTACTTTTCCTATCATGTAAAAAGCTTTGGCCAATGAGACCAAGCATCTCTTTTTTTTTAATGAAACCTTTTTTAAAAAAATATCTCAAACCGCTATGCGTTACTACTACCAACTAGATTTGTATATTTAGGTTAGCCAATAATATTTCGGCTTCCTTCAAATTTCATCCAATCCACTTCATCGTACTATCTTAGCCTTTCTTTCACCTAATTTTTTCCCCCAAAAATATGCAATCCAATCTAAGCAGACATGACTTGACCTGACAGTATCCCAGATTCTCTATGTATTATTACCCATATTTGATTATTTAATGGACTATTTAGATAACTAACAACATTTTCTTGGTCAGCAAGTCTTCAGGTACACGAATATATGATTTTTAAAAGGCTAAGTGGCTTGGTTCAAAATTCTATCTTTTTTTCTATGTTAGTTATTTATTTTTAAACTACCTCCTGTTCAATTCTTTTTCCATGTACTTTCAAGCTAATTACGAGAGTCTCTCGTAACACGTTTAGAATTACGTCATTCGCAATAAGAGCTAAGCGTGTTTTCCTGATCGTAGTGTCCACATTTTCTAACGTTACATCGTATTCTTGAAAACCGCCTAAGGGCAAGGCTAGCAAGTTTGTTTTATTTTTAGAAACAATGTGAGACGTGATTTGCGTTGGGTTATCTATCCGTTCTCCTCCCTTCCACAATGTATTCTAGGCAAATATTTCATTTGAACTTGGAAAAGTGGTACGTTTGTCTCAAGGACGAATTTGAAAAATAGGGTACCCTTTTTGGTTCAGCCAAAGCGTTATCAAGTAATACGCTGAAGGCGTAGGCGACGACTACGATTCTCGCCTAAAATTTGTAGTACTATCCTATCTTTGACTTTATGCATGTAACTGTCTTTTTTTCTTGTTGAGGTGATCACTGGCCCAAGACAGTTTACATGTTGTTAGATGTGTAGTGCGAGCGTATGATGAGTTGAGTGTGGGTGCGAATGAAGACGCGAATGTGTTTAGGCTCGTATAGATGTAGATCCTGCAACCCATACTCTCACATGCAGTAATCAAGGATGCTTTGACACTGCAGGCATGTTTCAAGACATTTATTGACGGGAACACACACATAATATCAACAGGAACAGTCAGTGTAACAAGGTCATGCTGACCTGACATCGATAGGTATACATTTGGCATTCAAAAAGGGAAACATCAGAATAGACGTGCATGGTCAATAGCAAAGTTCTTCAATAATGACAGTTCGTAGCGTCGCCCTTGGCGTCTCTGACTAAACGCGTCAGATGCCTTAGTTACCTTGACACACAGGTGCAACTTGGCACTCCCTGCCAATTGCACATATCAGGCTGTAGTATAATAGCCGGAAGCACAGGCCTCGTCCTAACGTCGGCCGTGTACTTCTGTTAAATAGGTTATCACCAACCCTGCAGTAATACTTATTGTAGATAGAAGTTCCGCCAATCTGCGGCTCCCACAATATATCTTCGTCACTGGATTTCTGGACAATATAAGACTAACAGTCTTGGATGGCTACCTCGAGCACAAATATATAAGTTCTGAAATGGCGGATCAGTGAACTGCTGTTCACCCTAGGTAATCCTTTACATGTTCTGCCACCGAAAAGCGTAATAATGCATAAAGGTCGGTATTACCTGGTAAATGAATCCTCAGAACTACACAAGGAATTCTGTCGTCATCCCGACGCACAGAGATTCACTGGGGAAAACTGCCATAGCAGTTACTTCGAAGATTCTCCCCGAAAAACAATGGACTCTTGGTCCCTTCAGAAAAACAGGACCTCCCGGCTTCCCGGAAGTATATCTCACTCCCGCTTAAAAAACCTTCCCATAGGCCCACGCCGAACTGTCAACCTCTGACCCTAAAGGTCAAACACAATGAATGAATAAACAAGGGAAGACAACCCCTAATCAACCTGACATCGCAGGTAAAGACACAATTATACTTATGATACAAACATAAGCAAATAACTTGACAGATGACTCCGTCGAAAATGACAGCAACATTACTACCACCCCCCTGTAAAAAAAAAAAAAATGCAATTTTTTTTTTTTTTTTTAATATGTTCATGAGCAAGATAGCACCAGTATCACTTCTGTGCTCATGCAAACAATGAACCTAATATCAGGTACAATAGAAGAGGGTACAAATCATCTCCCAACATAGGAGAAAATATTTCCTTTAAGCCAAACAAACTAAGGGATACCATTCAAGAAACCTAAGTTGCTGGCAATACCAATCATATATCAAACATTACTAAATAATATAATCATAGCAATATACAAATGTCAATGCTATTTTAGCAACATATCACTGATGGATGGACAAAATGAAATTTGTTAAATTATCTAAACATCATCCAAATACATTTGTATTACAACATATTATGATATTAAGGACAGACCTAAGTCTGAAAATATATCAGGAAAAACTAGGACACAAGATTTAACTGGAATCATGTGGGCATCTAGACAATATGTCCGCCATCACATTATCCGAACCACGGATAGCTCGCACCGTGAAATGGAAAGGCTGAAGAGCAATAGCATAACGAGTAGATCTCGAGCTCTTCAAATCCTTACTTTGCATAGCCGTAAGAGCTTTTTGGTCGGTTTCCATAAAGAAATGCGCGCCCAGAAGGAACCTTTGTAGCTTAAGAATGGACCAAACCATAGCTAACAATTCACGGTCCAAAACCGAGTAATTCCTTTCTGCCGCATTCAGCTTCCTAGAAATATACATTACAGGATGCAGAGTTCCTGAATATTCCTGCATTAGTGCCGCTCCAATGCCAGTGGAAGAGGCATCACTACGAAGGACAAAAGTCTTATCAATCGTCGGTAGTCTTAAGATAGGATGAGATGAGAACAAATTCTTAACCTGATCCAATGAAGATTGGCATTCTTGGGACCAACGCACCATATTAGGAGAACCTTTTTTCAATAACGTTGAAAGTGGTGCCATAATGGAGGACAGATTCTCAATGAATCTTCCATAGAATTGTATCAATCCCAAGAGACTACGCACTTGCTTTTTTGTCTTCGGAACCGAGATATTTAATATCTTTGAAATGTTTTGGTCCTCTGTCTTCAACAGACCATGACCAACTCGATGACCTAGGAAGGAAATTTCACTAAACCCAACAAAAGCTTTAGAGGGTTTAGCAGTCAAACTATGCTCACGTAGAGTAGATAGCAATTCCTTCAGACCCACATAGTGTTCTTCCCAAGTATCGCTGAAAAGACAGATGTCGTCTAAATATGCAATGACATCTGCACGATCTGATAGAATTCGTCGCATCATGCGCACGAAAGTCGCTGGGGCGTTCATAAGCCCGAAAGGCATAAAATTCCATTGAAACAGACCCCTAGGTGTCGAAAAAGCAGTGAGAGGTTTGGCGTGTTCCGTCAATGGGACTTGCCAATAACCTTTCGACAAGTCTAGTTTAGTAAAGAATTTAGCTTTAGAAAGTCTAATAAGTAGATCATCTAATAACGGCATAGGTTCAGCATCGAACTTCGTAACTTGATTTAATTTGCGATAATCAACGCAAAGACGTATGTTATTGTCTTTCTTTCGAACAATAACTATCGACGAAGAATAAGCTGAAGTGGATGGTTCAATTATTTGTAGTTGAATCATTTCATCCAATTCTTTCTCGACTTGTGCTTGAAAATGAATAGGTATTGGGTATGGTCTTACTCTGATCGGATTACGATCAGTAAGTATGATGTCATGTTCTATGACATCTGTGTGTCCAGGAATGTCGGTAAGGACATCCTGATATGATTGTAACGTAGAGGATACTTGACGTTGTTCCTCAAAAGACAAGTTAGAAGAGACTGTAACGTCTCTCCACGATTCCGTTGAAATAAGTGGAATCGTAGGAAGAGGTAAGTTCACGTCAGAAAAAATAGTTTCCTCATCCTGTATAACGGACAGGGATGAGATGTGACCATGTTGAACTGGAGAGTCGTCCGTCGCCTGGAAAATAGGCTGTAAATAGTCTGGACGTTCAATAAACTCTGTTAACATATTTATATGGAAGGTTTTATGCCTTCCATCCACATCGACAATATAGTCGACATCAGAAATTTTCGAGACTATAGTGTATGGACCCTTCCAAGAAATGAGAAGTCTATTCTCTCTTGAGGGCAGTAAGACATATGCTTTGTCTCCAGGACAAAGTTGACGTAGGCGTCTTTTCTTATTAGCAAATCGCCTAGCTTTTTCTTTCGCAAATTCGGAAGATGAAGTTGCTAACCTGCACGATTCGATAATCTTTTCTCTAAGAGCTATAACATATTCATATGACGATTGTGTATCATCGTCAATATTATCGGAAGTTATCAAATCGTGTAACAAGGACATTGGCCCGCGCGGTTGCGCGCCAAAGACAAGTTCGAAAGGAGAAAACCCTGTATGCTCGTTGGGAACCTCTCTATAGGCAAAGAGGACTGCAGGTAAAACCCTGTCCCAATCTTCAGGATGATCCTCCGTTATCTTGCCAAGTAAGTTCTTTAGTGTCCTGTTAAGACGTTCTACCAATCCATTGGACATTGGATGATAAATACTACTGAGAGACCTTTTAATGTCTAGCGTAGCCATTACCTGAGACATAACGTCCGAAATTAACTGAGTGCCGTGATCCGACAGTATTTCTCCGGGGAATCCCAGACGAGAAAATACGAGCCAAAGAGCATCAGCGATATCGACAGTTGATATGCTCTTCAGAGGAATAGCCTCTGGCCAACGCGTGCACATGTCCACGCAAGTGAGGATAAATTGGTGTCCTCTGGCTGACTTAATTTTGAACGGACCAATGATGTCTATAGCCATTTTCTGAAACGGCCGAATCGGAATATCTGCAGCCTGAATAGGAGCAGCATGTCTCGGACCCCTAGACTTGACCTCTTGACAAATTTTGCAAGATCGGCAATAAATTCGGATGTCTTTATTCACGAATGGCCAAAAGAATGACGCAAGGACTCTAGTTTTAGTTCTGGAAAAACCCATGTGTCCCGCACACTGAGAATCGTGTGCATGCCGAAGAATTAAGGCTCTCATACACTTAGGCACAAGAATTTGCGAGTGCATAGACTTGTCCGAGTGTTGTACCATTCGTACCAATATACCATTCTTCATAGTGATATACGATTTGTGATTCGTATTTTGATTGGGATCCCCTTTCTTTGCAAGAAGGAAGTATTTCTTCAAAGAAGGATCCTCTTCTTGACGTTTAACAAACGAGTCATGGGAAATCACCAAGTGCTCGTCTTGGCTATCAACTTCATTACTATTATCAGATGAAGTTGGGGGATTAAGAGCTTGAGCTCTTGTCACCACTGCATTGACCGTTTGAATGTTTTTTTTTCTTCCCAACTAGAAATTTGTTGCGGGGTGCATTCCTTAACCCCATGAATACGACCGATTATAAGATCCGCAATAGGATTAGGAAGAAGACATGCATGGACATCTCCTGTGAAGAAAGGAGTGTCAATCCTAATAATAGCAGTAGGATAGCTTTCCATAGTACCACCAAATGTAACACATTTGATTGTTTTTCCCGTGGCACAGCAAGGATCTATCAGAGACTCCTTAACCCCGACGGTAGTACATCCCGAATCGAAAAGTACTGAGACTAGCCTATCATTTATTAGACCTTTATGTAAGATGAGAGATCCTCTCCCATCATGCGCAACTGTAGCAGGTAGAGCAGGAAGAGGGTGACCACAACTTAGCGTAGATACAGTTGATGAGTCAAACAATGTTAAGCATTGGGGGCATTCAGTTGCTCTCCCAAAATCGAAAGCACAACCAGTGATAGCCCTAGAGTTACCACTATCATTTACTGTATTACAGGCTCCATCAAACTCTTGTTGCGCAGAGTTTGCCTGTTGGTAAGGTCTTTTTTTGTTAAACCTAGGTCTACCTCGATTATCATTTCCCCTGTAATTATTTCGACTATCATTTCCCCTGTAATTATTTCGATTATCATTTCCCCTGTAATTGTGATCATATTGCCTATTGTAATCATCATTCCGGTTTGAATCCCGGTTTCTAAATTCACCATCGTCATAATCTTGACGTCGAGAATGATTACCTCGAAAATTTGAATAGTTATTATTTGGATAGCCTTTACGAAAGTGTCTCAAATTATTACCACTAAAATTACGAGAACTACCATCTTGTCTCCACTGCATAGACGAAGAACCATCATGTGTTGGATTACTCCGCTTCTGAGTGTAATTTTGATTACTTCCCCTATTCCAATTTTGTTGAGCACCCTGAAATTTTTTTCTGAAATTAGGGCCATATGGTGTTGCCGAAGCAGCTGGCAACCCTTCTTTCACTTTAGAATTGCTAACTGTAGCATGGGGATGTGCTGTGGCATACTGACAACAGTATTCCTCCATTTTCTTTTAAGTTTTTAGGCTTACGCTCATGAAGGAATGCAAGAAAAGAATCATTAACAGATGACAAAACCTTATCTCGCAATAATAAGTCCATTAGACCTTCATATGTTTTCTCAATCTGAGACAACTCAACCCATCGTGTAAATGTACGACGTATCTTTGTAACAAAATCAGAGAAATCTACTCCATTTTCTGGCAACATTGTCCTAAAACGAAGACGATAGTCTTCTTCTTGTTTTAATTGGTATTTCTTTAGTAATGCTGCCCTGACAACATCATAATTAGTCCTCTCATGTTCGTCTATTGTCATAAGAGTAGTCACTGTGTCACCTGTAAAAAATGGCATCAGTTGTTCAACATATTTTTCCTTTTTTATGTTATGCGTATCGCACAAAAATTGGAATCTATCTAGATAATCTGCTACGTCATCCTTTAAAGGATTGAAATGAGGCAATTTAATCCTACTAACAAACTCCTTTGTCGTACTCGAAGTTGTTTGCTGAGCACCCGTACTCGCCAATTTCAATTTCTCTAACTCCAAAATTGCGAGTTTTTCATCAAGTTCCATCTTCTGTTTTCTTTCCTCATGTTCCATTTTTCTAATTTCAGCCTCAGCAGCAGCTTGAAGTTTTTTTTCCTCTGCAGCAGCTTGAAGTTTTTTTTCCTCTGCAGCAGCTTGAAGTTTTTTGTCTTCCATTTCCATCTGGAATTTTCTTTCATCAGCTGCAGCTTGAGCTTTCCTCTCCTCAGCAGCAGCTTGAGCTTTTCTCTCCTCAGCCTCTCTTTGATACCTTCTTTCTTCAAGTTCTAATCTTCTATTCTCAGCTTCTAGCTTCTTTAGTTCAGCTTCTGCTTTCAATTTAATTTCCTCTTTTTGTTTCTTTTCTTCTGACTTTAATGCAATGGCGAATTGAGCAGATGAATATTCTTCCAATTCTTTACCAGACTTACCAAGGGTCAACCCTTGCTGGATGAAGAAATCCAATGTAGACATTCTGTCTAATGAGATCAGAAACCTGAAAAAAAAATTAAATAAATTACCTTATCCCACTTCAATGGGAGACAAGTCTGAAATGCTAGACTTGTATACTCACTTCACTTTATTTTACTGTCTCAATCTTTGTAGATAACAAGTCTTTTATCAAAGAACTTGTATAAATATCTTATATAATATTATTTAACAAACTCTATATGAAGAGTCTACCTTATCAATAATATCAAAACATGACCAAGTATGTGTATGTAGACTGTGCATGACAGTAATGTAGTACAACCAAAAAAAAATACAAAGACAAAAATACAAAACAATACAAATGGCAACACTGTTTTAACCAAAAATGTGTAGAGAAATACACAAGAAAGGAGAGACCTACAGAATACAAACAAAACAAATCGACAATCAAAACTGAAAAACAGACAAAATATTACAAAAACAACGTTAAGTACAATTACATCACAGCTAACATCAATAGCGACCAATTGTCACTAGCAAATTTCCAAATTAAGAAAATTTGCACCTACAGACCGCTTACAGTAAGCCTCGATCAAGTGGCATATTTACCGTAAGACCCACCAACCGAAAAACCCGCAGAAAAATACACAAAACAGTAGAAGTGACATAAACATATAGCAATCAATTTCAATGTGTTGCAGAACAAGTTCAGTCACAGCTGAAACTAAAATAAATTTCTTGCTCCTTGCGAACACAGAAACGAAATGTCAAACGCGCACTGAACGTCAAATCCACTGTAACATAAAGTGGTATTCACGAACCAAAGTTACTATGACCTTCTCAAATTAGGGCTTGCACATTGAATGTTTACAATTTCACGTACTGTTTACAGACACTTGACCTCCAACAATGTAGCTTGAATACTCTGACCTAGAAAAGTCTGTTGTTGAATGAAACGTGTAACAACCCGCAGTACTGTTTACAATAGGAACCCGCCTTCTATGCAGTTATGGTCCACGTAGCAAATGCCTAGTAGTTCACTTCAGTACTTGTCTTGTTATGCTTTATGTAGCATTATAATATAAATGCTCGTACTGTTTATTTGTGTCAACCGTTGATGACCTATATCTGTCCTGTTGTAGCCAAAACTTGCAAGTGTAGAATTAGCGCTGTGTTACGGCTGTCCCGTGTGTAGCTTAGACCCACAGATCAGAAGTGTAATGTGTACTTGTCCTTCTTGTAACTTTCTCGACAAAACTGGAGACATCATACATGTAACAGCCAACCAGGAATGTAAATTTCTGGATCCATAAATGTCAACAATAATGTCAAATGCTCGCTCTGTTCTTTTTAAACCCACAGATCTGGTCCATCAGAAATGTAAGTTTCTAGGCCACATTGGCGACAAGAAATGTATCATAAGAGCCCACGTAACTGGTCCACCAGAAATGTAACTGTCTTTTTTTTTCTTGTTGAGGTGATCACTGGCCCAAGACAGTTTACATGTTGTTAGATGTGTAGTGCGAGCGTATGATGAGTTGAGTGTGGGTGCGAATGAAGACGCGAATGTGTTTAGGCTCGTATAGATGTAGATCCTGCAACCCATACTCTCACATGCAGTAATCAAGGATGCTTTGACACTGCAGGCATGTTTCAAGACATTTATTGACGGGAACACACATAATATCAACAGGAACAGTCAGTGTAACAAGGTCATGCTGACCTGACATCGATAGGTATACATTTGGCATTCAAAAAGGTAAACATCAGAATAGACGTGCATGGTCAATAGCAAAGTTCTTCAATAATGACAGTTCGTAGCGTCGCCCTTGGCGTCTCTGACTAAACGCGTCAGATGCCTTAGTTACCTTGACACACAGGTGCAACTTGGCACTCCCTGCCAATTGCACATATCAGGCTGTAGTATAATAGCCGGAAGCACAGGCCTCGTCCTAACGTCGGCCGTGTACTTCTGTTAAATAGGTTATCACCAACCCTGCAGTAATACTTATTGTAGATAGAAGTTCCGCCAATCTGCGGCTCCCACAATATATCTTCGTCACTGGATTTCTGGACAATATAAGACTAACAGTCTTGGATGGCTACCTCGAGCACAAATATATAAGTTCTGAAATGGCGGATCAGTGAACTGCTGTTCACCCTAGGTAATCCTTTACATGTTCTGCCACCGAAAAGCGTAATAATGCATAAAGGTCGGTATTACCTGGTAAATGAATCCTCAGAACTACACAAGGAATTCTGTCGTCATCCCGACGCACAGAGATTCACTGGGGAAAACTGCCATAGCAGTTACTTCGAAGATTCTCCCCGAAAACACAATGGACTCTTGGTCCCTTCAGAAAAACAGGACCTCCCGGCTTCCCGGAAGTATATCTCACTCCCGCTTAAAAAACCTTCCCATAGGCCCACGCCGAACTGTCAACCTCTGACCCTACAGGTCAAACACAATGAATGAATAAACAATGTTATATTCTAATTTAGATATTGTATTTAGAAGTTCCCCACATGACCCATTTTAATTTCAGTATACTTCGTCACTTCCGTAATGTTTATTCAGTTCTTCATATCGTTTTAATGTTGGTAAATCGAAAATGTGATGTGAATTGTACTTGTAAATTCTTTTGTTTACTGTTCTTGTTTTAATTATTCAATAACATTAATAAGATGATAAGATAATACTCCAATAATAAGAATATAATATTTAGAGTTATTTAAGTGAAAATATTGGATGCCTGAATTATTTTCTGCATCTTACACTAGTAGGTCATGTAACCACTAGTTGTTTAGCATGATTAAGGCAATAATATTATAAAATATTGGGAAAATAATAATTTTTTTGAGCTTACAATTTGAATAGGTGAGTCATAGTACCATACTGGCCATTGGGCATATATAATTGATTATATAAATATTGGAGATTAATATAGTTGACTAAGTGAATATATTAGTGATTTAATATGGTGACTTTGGAACATTTTGTGAGGATTGGTAAATAATTTGCTACAGGGGGAAGCACTTGGATAATTCACTTGTTATCTGATTGACTAGGGGAGTCATATGTATAGTTACCATGTCTACCTTAGAGTATTTCATGTGGATGGGACGGCAATCTGGTTTCGAGGGTAACGCATTAAAATCATTTGCCATGAGAATGTTGGTTAGGACAAAATTTGATTTAATAGGAAAAGTACCTAATGAGGAAGAATTGGAAGTTGAGATAAAGCATCTTGAGGAATTGGAGAAGAGGAAAATGCAACAGGATCTAGAGGATGTACAGAAGAAGATACGAGATTTAGAGAATAAAATGCATCTTGATGGCTTAAATAAGTTCATGGAGGAACATGTGGATGTTCAAAACAAGTTACTTGTTGAAGAAACAATTGTTGATGTTATAGGATTAGATAAAACGTCTACGTTGGACAGAATGTCTGCTCTGGTAAGGATGATGGTTTTCAAGGCCCAGACCTTGAAGATTTTGTATTAGACCATTTCTTGTGTCGTACAGCATCAGATTTGGCGGAGTTTGCGAATTTTAATTTTCATTCCGTTCCACATGCGATAATGGCTAGGGATCTAGCAAATTTACTAGGGGGAGTGTTTCGCACTTTTGTGGAACGATACGTCCATGTGCAACATGGTCAAATAGTAAATAACATACGTAACGCTATACTCATGCTCATGATAAACAAATAAAGGACAACAAATGGAGTGAGCAGGAAAGGGTGAATTTTTTAGACGATATTGCTGAGGAAAGCAAAATAGATGAGTTGTCAGAGGTCCTTGAAGACAAGGAGAGATTGATTGAGAAGTTAAACGAGGAGGTAAGGGCTCTGAATTTGCAGGCCGAGGTTGCTAATGCAAACTTCACATCATTACAAGTGGAACTGGCAAATTCTAAGGAGTCGTTAGAGACTACCTTGATAAAGAATAAAACTTTGAATTCTGAGATTAAAGAACTTCAAGATAACGTTGCAGCATGTAAAAAGAAACTTGCAAAAAACGGTAATGATCTAGATGATAAGGTTGTTTGTATTAAAGCAAATTTTTTCAAAGCAAATGAAGCTTTGACAGCACATATTCAGTCACAGGCTGCTCAAATTCAAGGTCTTATGGTTCAAGTTGGCCGACTACAGCCACATATGGTGGAATCACATAAGAAAAGATTAAAGAAAATGGCAATGAAAAAGACAGCCATGAGAGAGGCAGAAATAGAAATGAGGATACTGCATGAAATGCAATCTCGTTTCCCTCAGCTGCAGGAGATGAGGTTAGAGATCATACGTCTTGAATCGATTGTTCAAGAAAATAACATAGCGACCCATAATAAAGAACAGTTTTCTGTGCAACTCGCAAGTGAGTGTAAGAAAAAAATTGTCATTTCTGATACTTTATTGCATAAGGAAAATAGTATTGACGTTGAGTTCGATAAGGTTGGTACTACGTTAAGGGAAGATTGTCATACACATATGGCTCAGATTCAGGAGCTGAAATCTGAAGTTTCACTTTTGAAATCAACAGTTGATATACAAGTGCAAAACCTGGGTCAAAAATGTACAGACCAGTCTCTTCAATGTGATTTGATTATGACTGATGTTGTTCATATTCTTCTTCTTTGATCCTTAGCCGCCGACCGACAAAGCAGTCAGTGGCCATCACGCCTAGTGGCGTCTTGTAGGGCAACAACAAATTGATTCCACTTTGCTCGGTCGGTGGCCATCCTTCGTACAGTGCCCCAACTTTGGTTCATTCTTTGCATCTCAGCCTCCACAGTCCTCCGCCAGGTTGTTTTTGGTTGGCCTCTCTTTCGTTTTCTTTCAGGGGTCCAAAGCATAGCTGTTCTTGTGATGGCATCGGGGTCTCTTCTGAGGACATGGCCAACCCAACTCCAGCGTCTGCCAGCTATGATGGTGTGCATGTCCTCTTGCTTGCTCCGAGTAAGCAGATCTTCGTTGGTGATGGTATTCGGCCAAAAGATTCGGAGAATTTTTCTTAGGCATGTTGTGAGAAAAGAGGACAATTTCGACATTTCCTTCTCTGTAACTCTCCAGCATTCCGCACCATAGAGAAGCACAGAAAGCACACAGCTCTGATATAATCTTAATTTTGTGCTTGTGCTGTATTGAGAGGACTTCCAGATGTTGTTTAGGCTAAAAAAGGCTGTTCTTGCCTTATTCATTCTGATGTTGATGTCTTTGCCTGCCCCGCCGTCTGGTGTTACTATGCATCCTACGTATGTGAAGGTGTCTGTCTGTACCAGTTGCTGATTCCTTACTGATATGGGCTCAGGGCTGCTCACATTGAGCGTCATGACCTCTGACTTCTTTAAATTGATGTTCAAGCCCACCTGCTGGCTAAACTTATTAAGTATATCCGTTTTTTCCCTGGATATGTTGATGTGAATGTGCTAGTAGTGCAATGTCATCTGCATATTCCAGATCTTCCAATGTAGAAAATGTAGTCCATCTTATTCCTCTTGGATTGCCCTCTGTTGTCTGGCGCATCACCCAATCTATGCCTGTTAAAAATAGAGTGGTTGATAAGTGGCATCCCTGTCGTTCTCCTGTCTTCACCTCAAAGGTTAGGTTGCTCTGTCACACACTACACGTAAAGTTGGCATAGAGGCTTTTTATGATTGCCACTATGCAGCTTGGAATTCCATAAGCCCTCAGTATTTTCCATAAACTGTCCCTATGTATGCTGTCAAAAGCCTTTTCAAAATCAACGAAATTTATGTACAGCTGTCTTTGCCATTCTGAGCACTGCTCTATAATGTTCCTGAGAGTAAATATATGATCTACACATCTACTGTTCTTTCTAAATCCTGCTTGTTCTTTCCTCAGTTTGTGGTCTACTGCTTTTGAAATTCTCTGTATAATTATCCTGCCTAGTATTTTGCTGGGAACTGAGAGAAGAGTGATTCCTCTCCAATTATTGCAGTCTGCAAGATCTCCCTTCTTGGGCAATTTGACAATTATTCCTTTGTTCCACTCTGATGGTGTTGTCCCCGTTTTCCAGACTTGTGCAAATAGTGGTTCTAATAGTTCTGCTGCTAGCTCAGGGTCTGTCTTAAATAGCTCTGCATTTAAGTTATCATGGCCAGGAGCTTTTCCGTTCTTTAACCCTTTGATTGCTGTGATGATTTCTTCTTTCCGTGGAATGTCTGTATTTACATCTAGATCGTTTTCAGCCTCAGGAACATTCAATTGTGTCTCTGGTCGTTTCTTGTTCAGAGTTTCTCTGAAGTGCTCTGCCCATCTTGTTTCCTGTCCCTCTGCTGTCGTGATGAGATTTCCTTGCTTATCTCTTACTAATGTAATATTGTTTGCACCTCGTTTTCCGCTGATGAATTTAGTTATTTTGTAGACTGTGCTTTGTTCATTTCTCAGTGCTGCCTCTTCTGCCTGTCTTGCAAGATCGTCTAGGAAATTCCTTTTGTTGGCTCGGGTTTGTTCATATTGGATCCATTTATTATGATAAGGATCAATATACACAGTTTTGTCAACAGACAAAAATTAATGCAAAGGTTGAGATGTTAGAAGGGGCGAACGGGAGTGTATTATTTGATGATAATAATATAATGGAAGAATTCCCTATGGATAAAAGAATATTATCACATCCTTCAGTTCAAATACCGGAATTATCAGCGGGGGTAATGGGTGAAATTAATAATGAAGGATTGAAATGTATGGAGTGTGAAAAAAATGTAGCCGCACTTGAGCTTCTTTCATAAATGGGTGCTTGCGTAGAATAGAGGGATTAAAATGGTATGACAAGGTTAAAAACGTAGAACTGATGACAAGAACTAGACAAGTGCCAGTGGAACAAGAGATGAGAAGAAGACGATGGCGATGGATAGGACACACACTGAGGAAACCTGTTGATAGCATTACAAGGCAGTCCTTGTTCTGGAATCCGCAGGGCAAGAGAGGCAGAGGAAGACCAAGAAGTACATGGAGAAGAGAGTTGGAAACAGAGGTGAAAATGATGAGGAGAACATGGAAAGAACTTGAGATGATGGCACGTGACAGGAGGACTTGGCATGTGTTTGTTGAAGGCCTATGCTCCTTTGGGAGTGGAGGGTTATGAATGAATGAATGAACTTGAGCTTGCAAATCAAAAACTCAATGCAGTCAAGTTCAAAAGGAAAGATTGACTAGTAATAAGGTTGTTAACCTTGAGAAATCACTCATGGAGGAGAGAAATAAGATTGTAAACCTTCATAAAATAATAAAAGCAGATTCAGGATATTTCATTCAAGGATGCTGAGATTAGTAGATTGAGAAAGAGTTGATGATCTACTAGATGTCGTACTGAACAAGAAAATATTATTAAACAACAGGTCTGATAAACCTATGGTTCGACATACCAAGGGTGCTTCATGTGCTAAGATCAGGTCAGCACAACCCAAGGAAGTAAATATATCATTTCGAGGCAAGTACACCTTCCCTCGACAGAATAATACTGCCAATTCAATTAATAAATCTTGGCGACATGATCAGATTGCAACTGATCTTATGAAAACTGCTGAGGTGATCAACGGTAAGGATGACTTTACTAAAAAGAGAAATAATGGTGTTAGTTTTGGGATGAACTCAAATAATAAAATTAATACAAATAAGACTGTCGGCAAAGTTTTTACTTTGCCCAGCAAGCAGGTGTCGACGACATGCGTTAAACCCACTACCGTGCATACTGATAGGTATCATACTAAGTTCCAACAGTATAATCCATTATACAAGGGGATTGACATAAGTCTTGGGCCTGACCATGAAGGATTCACAGGAGGAAAATGAAACTAGGCACATTTAAAGTTCATCATATTTGCACTTAATGTGTGAAGTACGCGTTTGTTTCTTCAATGGGTTTTCCCGCTACGGTGCACGGCGCAATGTACCCTATTGACCGGATCTGCTGCTCCAAAGATTTGACAAAACAATGGAAAAGAAGGAGGCCAGAGCTGTGATAAAATTTCTGATGTTTCAGGGAAAAACACCTACAGAAACACACAGGGAGATGGAACCAGTGTTTCGTGATTCTTGTCCTTCATATACTTCGGTAAAAAACTGGTGTCAACAGTTTAAGTGCGGCCGCTCAAATGTTGCTGATCTGCCAAGATTTGGTAGACCAGCCTCAGAGTGCAACGATGAAAATGCAACAAGAGTGAAGAAAATCGTTGACCAGGATCGAAAAATGACAACTGTGGAGATAGCTAGTAGAGTAAAACTAAATGAAATAACAGTTTATAGAATTTTACACAACAGACTGAACATGAGAAAAGTGTGTGCACGCTGGGTTCCGCGACTGTTGACACGTGAACAGAAGCAAACGAGGGTAAATTGCTGTCAACAGTTGCTCAAAAAGTGTCAGTCAAAAAATGTTTTGGAGACCATGGTCACAGTACATGAGACTTGGGTACACCATTATGACTCCGAATCCAAAATTGCCAGCATGCAATGGAAAACCCCGGGCTCCCCAACACCTAGCAAGCCGAGAGCGCAGAAATCTGCAGGAAAAGTGATGCTGACTGTTTTTTGGGACAGCAAAAGTGTCCTTTTGAAAGATTATCTGCCTCGTGGCAACACAGTTAATGGACAGTACTATGCAGATCTTCTCACCAAACTAAGAAAGGTTGTGACCAGGAAACGAGGAATAACGCGCACTCAAAATCTTCCTTTGCTTCAAGATAACGCGCCCTCTCACAAAGCACGACTTTGAATTCAACGATTTGAATATTGAAATTCTTCCACACCCACCATATTCTCCAGATTTGGCTCCATCAGACATTTTTCTATTCCCAAATCTTAAAAAACAGCTAAAAGGAAATCATTTTGACAGCGATGAAGAGGTTATACTGGCATGTGATGACTGGTTTAGTTTGAAAAATAGGGTGTTCTACTCCCAAGGTCTTTTCAAGGTCACGCAGAGATGGCAGAAGTGTGTCATTTCAGACAGTGGCTATACTGAAAAGTAATAAACAAGCAAAGAAACAAAGTTACAACTGATCAGAGCATGTATATTCCCAGTGGCAACATACGGCTGCGAGACATGGACACTCAATAAAACAGTTGCAAAAAAGATTACATCATTTGAAATGAAATGCTACAGAAGGATGTTGAGAATACCCTGGACAGAAAAAAAAGACCAACAGAGAAGTACTGCACTCACTAAACGTACAGGAACATTGGCTCCTAAATACCATCGCAATAAGGAAGCTGAAATTTTTCGGTCATATAAAAAGACATAATAGCCTGGAAAAAACAGTGATGGAAGGCATGGTCCCTGGAAAAAGGGGAAGGGGTCGACCTAGACGACGGTGGACCCAGGACATCACGGAGAGTCTGAACTTGTCTTTGGCTGATGCAGGTCGACTTGCCCAGAATCGTGATGCGTTCAGAGCAGCTGAAATGGAGACAACGTTCTGGAAAGAATACGTCACATGATGATGAATAAACACTATACAAAATTTCAGCTCTCTGTGACATGTCCTTCATGGTCAGGCCCAAGACTTATGTCAATCCCCTTGTATAAAAAAAAGTATACATGCATGAGTAACATAACTTACAACTTACCTCAAATAACTAAGGTTACACATTACTCTTGTTCACAGTTTAGTGATAACAATACTACCTATATTGGGAAAAGTGCATATTCTCGCACTGTGTTAGTAAGCAATCTGCCACAAGGTACGAGGGAAGGTCAAAAAGTAATGCCTCCTATTTTTTTATGTATGTAAATACTGCATCTGTGTGCAATTTGTAAATTTAGCAGGATTCCTCAAACTCTCTTCTGCACTATATAGCATTACCAACCTGTTTCAGTAACAGGTGGCGCCACTGTAACAGTTTAAAAATGGCTGCCAAAGACGTTCGGTTAAAACAACGTTATATCATAGAATTCCTCAATGCTGAAGGCGAGACCCCAATTCGCATTCACGAACGTTTGAAGAATGTTTATGGAGATTCAACAGTGGATGTTAGCACTGTCCGACGTTGTGACGAAGCTGAAGTAGAACAATCCTCAATGGCTGACGCACAGCGGACTGGCCATCCGTCTACCGCAGTGACTCCACACAACATTTATCGAGTTGATGTCATCATTCGTGGTGACCGTCGGGTAACACTGGATGAACTTTCTTCCACGTTGTCCATTAGTAAAGGCAGTGTCCAGAACATCATTAAAGACCTGGGTTATTCAAAAGTTTGTGCACGGTGGGTACCCAGAATGTTGACAGACAGACATGAAGAAAGAAGGAAAACCATAGCCATCAACCTCCTGCACCGTTACGAAACTGAAGGAGAAGAGTTTTTATCGAATATTGTGACATGTGATGAGACTTGGGTTCATTTTTTTAAACCAGAATCCAAGAGGCAGTCAATGGAATGGCATCACACAACATCGCCGACAAGAAAGAAGTTCAAAAGTTCACCATCTGTAGGGAAAGTTATGGCCTCCGTGTTTTGGGATGAAATGGGTGTGATTCTTCTCGACTTCTTGGAACAGGGAAACACGGTGAATGCAGACCGTTACATTGAAACTTTGAAGAAGCTTAGAGGTCATCTTCGGCGACTTTACCCATTAAAAGATCAGAGAACTGCACTACTGCTGCACGATAATGCCATGCCACACACCGCTAAACGCACCACTGATGCGATTGCAGAATTTGGCTGGACATTATTACCACATCCCCCTTACAGTCCCGATCCTGCACCTTCTGACTTCCTTCTGTTTGGACCACTGAAAGAAGATCTTCGCGGACATCACTCTGAGGACACCGAGACCCTTAAACGCGCCGTACGCCAGTGGTTTAGGAAAAAGGACACAAATTTTTACCGTGCGGGGATACATGCCCTTGTGAGAAGATGGACAAAAACTGTAACAAATAACGGAGACTACACTGAGAAATAAATTTTTGAAGTTCAGACTTGAGGCTACATTTCAATGTGAATTTTATCTGTTTTCTTGCCTATTGAATGAAATTAAAAATTACGAGGCATTACTTTTTGACCGTCCCTCGTACAACATGGCAGTCACTAGGAAATTTTCTTAATTATACTGCAGACGTTAAGTTTGTGCACCTGTTGCCACATACCATAACAGGTATGGTGAGGCGTTGGTTACTTTCAATACCAATAGAGACGCTTGTTTGGTTACGGAGCGTGACAATGGTGTATACTTTCATCACCATTCTCTCAGGTTACAATTAGTACCTGATTCTGCGTCACGCTGATAACATGTTACGTTCACACGTTTTGTCGCACATTCTTTGTTGACTAAGCATAGTCAGTCATCGTTTCTTTTCTTTACTAGTCATCTATTCTAATATGGCTTAGTTATTGTAGGCTTTTCTTTTAGATGACACTTTTGTTGTCTTGTCTACTATGACACTTTGTATTTTTGTCTCTATGAGGTTTTTACCATGCCGATGATAGACAGTAACTTCGTTTATTGTTCTACTTATGCTTAGCCAATTCAGCATAAGCTAGTATATTGACTATTCTTTTGTGAATGGGCATACTTGTGAATGAAACGTGGACTGAAGAAGATAGTACCGCGTTCACTAAATTTTTAGGGAAATTTTTTGTTAAACCTCCTATTTTGAGGTCAACAGATATGACTAAAATTTATATTATTCATCAGATGCAGGCAATTTCGACTTCGATGTTGGTTTACTTCATGACCAATTTTACGTTTGAAACTATTTCAAGATCGAAGAATATGACGAATTTACGATTCCATATGTCAAGGTCTCCTGTGACATCACACGTCTTGTGATGATATCGAAATTCTTACCTCAAGTGACATTAACACATTCTACTGATGGTAAACACTCAAGTATATTATCAAGTCTAACTAATCCAGGTTACGTTTGAACGAGTCAAGGATTTGAGAACGTCGTGACTGATTCATTTTCTCGCAACTCTTCATCTTCATCAGATGCAGAATGCTGACGTCATGCAGATGAACTATTGTTTCTCCAGTCGATGATTATATGCAAGACTCCACCATTATCTACGTTCCAGTTTCAGACTGGTTTCAAACAATATTACTATTCATGTCTTCACAGGTCAATAACGAGTTAAATCAATGGACGAAGTAATGGTCCTCATGTATGATCGTTCCAATCTTACAGAATATTATGCTGAACTTTGCCCAACAACGATGGATCGAGATCTGTTATTTACAGACTTGTAAACATTTACGTACAACGGTCGGTATTCCTCGTAAAGATTGTACAAGTTTATCGCTGACATGATCGTTTGAAATTATCAATAATCACATAGAATTTCGAATTTTGGCACACGTCAAACAATTCTTTGGGACAACGTCGGATAAAGTACTGATCACTAATCATTTTCATGTCATGAAACGTGTATGACATAAACACAATTGACAGTTAACTCATTCACCTTTCAAGAATTCGCATCAATCTTTCAAGTGGTACATCAATATAGGTATTCCCATTGCTGATTTCGTTCGAACACATAATTATGGACTTTGGTTAGTGTCCATACGTCTTTCACTCGTCGTGATGCAGTTTACAATCAAGATGCGCTCGAACTTAGGAATAAATGTAGTGATACGTAAACTTCCGCAGTATCGTTTGAACATTCATGATCAACTTCAGCTGAATGAACTTTTTCCAGCTAACGTATTATACGGTACATTGGGTACAGATATGAACTAATAACAGACTACTATCATAATTGACACTTTTAGTTTCGATACTATAATGTGATTAAATAAAAATAAAAAGTTTGAAAACATACATTATCACACAAATAAGTAATATACTTACTTACTTAGTCGTTCCCCTTCTACCGTGAGGTGTAGAGGTTTGGAAGAGAGAGCGCCAGACCATTCTATCAGCTGTCTTCTTCCTGGCCTGGTTCCATTCTAGTCCTCGGTCCTTCAAAGATTGTCTAATGTTGTCCTCCCAGCGGACTCTGGGTCGTCCTGGAGGTCTGGATCCCTGGCTCTTTGTTTCCCATGCTTGTCGTGGTAGCCGATCTTCTCCCATTCTGCAGACATGGCCAAACCATCTTAGTTGGGACTGTTCTATTTGGGTCTGCAGCGGATGGGATTTTAGGCCTTGACGGATCGTCTGGTTGCGGACCATGTCTCTTCTTGTTACTTCAACCACTTTCCTCAGATACCTCATTTCTGAGGTTTGGATCTGGCTTTTGTGGGTTGTAGTCATTGCCCACGACTCGCATCCATATGTCAAGACTGGGACATAGGTGGAGCGGTATACAGCCATCTTCGTTTTCTTACCAACTTCTTTCTTACTGAGGAATCCACGATTTATGGCCTGAAAAAGTCTCCCAGCCGCTGCTTTCCGAGTGGCCAACTCTTCTTTGATGCCTCCCTTTCGGTCTATAATAGCTCCGAGATATTTAAAGTGGTCGACCTGCTCCAGGACCTGTTCTCCCAACTTAATCTGATGTTTTCTTTCTTCTCGTGATATCACCATGGATTTTTGTTTTAGAGCTGCTTATGACCATCCCTCTCTTCTCCAGCTCTTCCTTCCAGACTTGCAGGTTGGATTGGAGATGTGCCTCTGATTTAGCAATCAGGGCAACATCATCAGCAAATGCCAGCTCCGAAATATAGACCTGTCTCATCTTCCAGTACCCCACTGAATACTTTCTTGTTCTCTCCTTACATGCCTTGATGACATCGTCCATAAGGAGTATGAAGAGGTAAGGTGATAGGATATCACCTTGCCTTACACCAGTGGTGGTCCTGAACTCTTCTGACTTATGGTTTGCTGTCCTCACATAATTTCTGCAAGACTTGTAGAAGCTCTGTATAGCATGAATCAGAGGTGCTGGAATATTCTTCCTTGCCAAACAGTCCCAAAGTTTGCTCCAGGGGACCCTGTCAAACGCCTTTTCCAGATCTATGAAACAAAGATGGATCTCACTCTTATACTCAAGGACCTTTTCACTCAGCTGTCTGAGTGTGAAGATTAGGTCTTGAGTACTTCGGTTTGCTCGGAATCCGCACTGGACCTCATCCAATTGTGGCTCAGCTAGGCGTCGGAGTCTCTGCTCTAGGATTCTAGAGTAGATTTTACCAGGGACACTGAGAAGGGATATGCCTCTATGGTTTCCACATTGTCGATTGTCACCCTTTTTGAAAATTGGTGTTATGATGGCAATCTCCCAATCCTTTGGTATGGTCTTGTTGCACCATGCTGCCTGTAGGATCTTTAGGAGTAATAGGTCGCCTGATGCTCCCATGTACTTAACCATTTCTGGTGTTATACCATCATGCCCTGCTGCTTTGCCCATCTTGATTTTCTCTAGTGCTGCCCTCAGTTCTTCCATCTTTATGTCATCTTCACCATCATTGGTTTCCTCTTCTGTGTTAGTGGTTATCATTTCTGATGCTTCATCATGCTCACCATCCAGGAGTTCTGAGAAATATTCTTTCCATCTTTCCATTACTTCCTTCGGGGCAGTAAGCAATTTGCCTTGCTTGTCCTTTATAAATTTGAGAGGGCATTGTTTTTCTTTCCTCATGTTCTTTAGGGTCTTATAGAACAATTTCTGGTTTTCTTGTGCATCTTTTTCTAGCTTTTCTCCAAATTCTTCCCAGGACTTCTGTTTTGCTGCTAGCACTTTGTTCTTTGCTTCTGTTCTGAGTGTCACATATTCTCTATATTTTTCCATTTGTCCTGTTGTGTTTTTAGCTCCTAAGTATTGTTTCCATGCCATTTTCTTCTCTCTTATTTTCTCTTTGACTTCCTCTGTCCACCAAGGTGTCCTCTTTCTCTGGTTCCCAAGTCGGACTTCACCGCATGCTTCTGCAGCAGCTGTCTTTATGATATCCTTGAATTTATTCCAGAGGGTTTCCAAGTCATCAGGTCGCTCTTCTGTGTTGCTCACTGCTGTAGCAATAAGCCCCTGATATCTGGTCTTAATTTCTGGCTCTCTCAGCTTGTAGGTCCTAATGCTCATTTCTCCTGCTCGTTTACTTGGTTTCTTGCGTGATGTTGGGCAGTTCCTAGGCTGAGCAACTCTTTCAGTTGTTCGTTTGATTGTTAGCAGGTAGTGATCACTTCCAATCTCTGGCCCCCTCCAGACTCTTGCATCTCGGACATATCTGAATGAGCTTCTCCGAACAATGGCGTAGTCGATCACTGACTTCTCATTCTTGGTTGGTTCACATCTAGTGTATGCATGTATGCGCTTATGGGGGAACTTTGTGTTTGTAATGATCAGATTCTGCTCACTGCAGAATCTAAGGAGTCGCTTTCCATTGTCATTGAGAGTATCTTCTCCATATCTTCCGATAACTCCACCCCATCTAGCATGGTCATTTCCAACTCTGGCATTAAAATCTCCAAGCATAATAACTTCATCTAGGCAGTCATCCACTGTCCTTTGAAGCAGCTCGAAGAATTCCTCCTTGACCTCTGCTCTCTCATCCTCATTTGGCCCATACACTATGACCAGGTTGACTATGGTTTCTCCTTCTTTTAGTTTTACAACCATAATGCGCTCCGAGACAAAGTTCCATCCCTTGATACTATCTTTTTGATTTTGGGCCACAATGCAACCCACGCCCCCTTTAGCTCTTTCAGATATGGGTACACCACTGTAGAGCAACGTGTTGCCATCGAGATCCATGACTCCTTGTCCTTTTTTCTTCGTTTCCGTTATAGCCAGGATTTCTAGTTTTGCTTTCCTCATCTCTTCCACCAGCTCCTCTTCCTTCCCATTTATACTTCTTGTGTTCCAAGTTCCATAAGTCGTAGTCCGTAGTCCGTTCCAGTTTGTCGCCTTTAGAATCAGTCCGGTTTTCTCTCTTGTAGTTCGCGTAATCATGATTTAAAGCAAACAGGTGATTGGCCTGTTGTGCCTTTGCATGGTGGAGGGGCTGCCTCCTTACGGCCTCCATGCAGGCCGCCCTCCTCCTTTTTCATCCGGGTAATAAGTAATATAATTACTATAATTAGGTAACTATTAAATATTATGTCTATTTACATTACTCATTTTAACGTAAAGGTTTTATAACATGCTATGTATAATTGTTTATTAGTGAATAGATTAATTTAATTTAGCTTTAAATGAGATAGATATTTTACACATAAGTTCCATTATACATATTACTTAACTTACTCTATTTTATTCCTTACTACTTCTTTTCAGTTCTGTTCTTTCATGTATACTTTCTCATGTGTTATTAGTGTTTTCTTTATCTTGGTTAACTTTAATACAATACTTCATTAGTTTAATTAATAACATTCTACACACATTACCAATTCCAAAAACCAGAATTGGTTTTTGGAATGTCAGAACCACGAATGAGGCAGGAAAGCTGAAACAGATCACAGCAGAGATGAGGAATTACAAACTACATATCCTGGGAATAAGCGAGAGCAGATGGACAGGGATGAGGAGAATAAAAACAGCTACAGGGGAAACAGTACTTTATTCTGGTAGGGAGGATGGTCCAATTTTCAAAAAGGGTGACAATCGACAATATGGAAACCATAGAGGCATATCCCTTCTCAGTGTCCCTGGTAAAATCTACTCTAGAATCCTAGAGCAGAGACTCCGACGCCTAGCTGTGCCACAATTGGATGAGGTCCAGTGCGGATTCCGAGCAAACCGAAGTACTCAAGACCTAATCTTCACACTCAGACAGCTGAGTGAAAAGGCCCTTGAGTATAAGAGTGAGATCCATCTTTGTTTCATAGATCTGGAAAAGGCGTTTGACAGGGTCCCCTGGAGCAAACTTTGGGACTGTTTGGCAAGGAAGAACATTCCAGCACCTCTGATTCATGCTATACAGAGTTTCTACAAGTCTTGCAGGAATTATGTGAGGACAGCAAACCATAAGCCAGAAGAGTTCAGGACCACCACTGGTGTAAGACAAGGTGATATCTTGTCACCTTATCTTTTCATACTCCTCATGGACGATGTTATCAAGTCATGTAAGGAGAGAACAAGAAAGTATTCAGTGGGGTACTGGAAGATGAGACAGGTATGTATTTCAGAACTGGCATTTGCTGATGATGTTGCCCTGATTGCTAAATCAGAGGCACATCTCCAATCCAACCTGCAAGTCTGGAAGAAAGAGCTGGAGAAGAGAGGGATGGTCATAAGTAGCTTTAAAACAAAATCCATGGTGATATCACGAGAAGAAAGAAGACATCAGATTAAGCTGGGAGAACAGGTCCTGGAGCAGGTCGACCACTTTAAATATCTCGGAGCTATTATAGACCGAAAGGGGGGCATCAAAGAAGAGTTGGCCACTCGAAAAGCAGCAGCTGGGAGACTTTTTCAGGCCATAAATCGAGGATTCCTCAGCAAGAGAGAGGTTGGTAAGAAAACGAAGATGGCTGTATACCGCTCCACCTATGTCCCAGTCTTGACGTATGGATGCGAGTCATGGGCAATGACTACAACCCACAAAAGCCAGATCCAAACCTCAGAAATGAGGTATCTGAGAAAGATGGTTGAAGTAACAAGAAGAGACGATACGTCAAGGCCTAAAATCCCACCCCCTGCAGACCCAAGTAGAACAGTCCCAACTAAGATGGTTTGGCCATGTCTGCAGAATGGGAGAAGATCAGCTACCACGACAAGCATGGGAAACAAAGAGCCAGGGATCCAAATCCCCAGGACGACCCAGAGTCCGCTGGGAGGACAACATTGGACAATCTTTGAAGGACCGAGGACTAGAATGGAACCAGGCCAGGAGGAAGACAGCCGATAGGATAGTCTGGCGCTCTCTCTTCCAAACCTCTACATCTCACGGTAGAAGGGGAACGACTAAGTAAGTAAGTAAGAGAGGATGGTCAGCACAACGAAGGTGTAGCCATTATCCCGAAGAAAGGAATGGAAAGGTCTTTACTGGAATGAAAACCCATTAACAACAGACTAATAAGAGCAAACAAAAGGAAATGGAAACTGTACCCAGGTACGATCTTATTATAGTAAAGGGAGACCTAAATGCGAAAGTTGGAACAGACAATAATTATAACGAAAGAGTAATGGGGAAATGCGGCAGTGGGACAGTAAATGAGAATAGGGACAAATTAATAAGCTTCTGCAGTATTAACAGCCTGGTCATTGGAGGAACACTTTTTCAACACAAAGAAGTGCACAAGTTAACAAGGGAATCACCAAACGGACGAGACAAAAACCAGATAGATCACATAATGATCAATGGCAGATGCACTACAAGACGTGAAAGTAAGAAGAGGCGCAGATGTGGGAAGTGATCATCACCTAGTAGTAGCAAGACTGAAGGTGAAATTCAGAGCTGCTGGACCGGTTGTAGCCAAACAGAAAAGATACAACATCACGAAACTTAAGGACCCCCTCACCAGAAAAGCGTTCGTGGTCGACGTAAAGAGACGATATCTGATTACCAAAAGCCAGGAAAAAACAGAGACCGACGATGTCGACCAGAAATTCAACACCATCTCAACAATATACAAAGAAAGCAGCAAATCATGCTTGGGATTCCAGGAAAGAAAGAGCCAAGACTGGATAACACCAGAAACACTAAGCACCATAGCGAAGAGAAAGAAAATGAAAAGAAAGAAAACAGAAGCTAAGTCTCCCAGGTTAAAGGCAAAATATATATATATATTCTGTCCTTTACTTATTCTCATTCTTTTATCATTTACTAGACACAGTATTAAGGCCTTTGTCTTGTGTAATCTGGCCTATACTGTTTAATAGTGGAACTGCAGCAGTGATTGCGACTATAATTAGTCTGGGTCGTCCTATGGTACATATCCGGGTCGCGTGGGAGTTCGCGCTAGACCTCTGTCAGTGAAGCATTATTTTTTGTAATGCTTAGCTGGAAGAGTGGATAGTGACGATTCGCTCCTGTGGCTAGGCGGAGGGTGCCGTTCGGAAGGTCCTGGTTCGAACCCGGTAAGCCTATCACTTCTGTTGTTTTTCTGTTGTCTGGTCTTCTACTTCTTTATTTTCCCCGCTGAGTGCCTGATCATACCTTTGTGTGTTGTTTGTTTATTTATTTACTGTTTACAGGCCTCGGGTTTCCCCTCCTTATATGTTTATTGGAAGCTGAGATGCAAAGAATGAACCACAGTTGGGGCACTGTACGAAGGAGGGCCGCCGACCGAGCAAAGTGGAATCAATTTGTTGCTGCTCTACAAGACGCCACTAGGCGTGATTGCCGCTGACTGCTTTGACGGTTGGTGGTTATGGATCAAAGAAGAAGACACACATTACATTCATACTTGATTACATTAATTACTTAACTATATTTAATTAGTTATATCTTAGGACTTTGATTAATTCACCACATCTTAAGTTAGTTAAAACACTTTTAATTAATTAGATAATAATTCATTATCCTTTCTGACTGTTCCCGTTTCTTTAACTTAGTATTATTTCCATGTACTATGTGACATTTAGGATACTGACAACGACCTTCGACACTGTTTTATTCAAAACATCGTGGGCCGTATGTCGCAAATTCTTATTTTTTTTTTAATATAATTAATCGAGTTATTTGTTAAAAAATCTATAGAATAGATTTTTTTTAAACCCCCGTCGGTCAGGGGAATGTTACGACACGTTTAATGATGATGGTCATTACAATTGCGAGCACTTTAAAGTTACGCGTTAATGTATTGGGATTCTACAATAAAAGATGTTTTACGCTTAAAGATAATTTCTTGAACGCGAATGTGTACGGTTGTCTAGGGTTAGACATGACGTGATTAGCTGTTAAGCTACCGTTGTTGTTGTTTTGATGAGTTGTTGGGTGGAGATCGGGCACTGAGCATCTGATCATTGTTGCCTTTTCTCGTTCCATCTTGGTCTACCCTGTTCAACCTGAAAGTTGGTTATAATTGGGGTATTTAGTGTCTTTTAATTTACTAATTTTGTTTTCAATTTAAATAACTGTTGCCTTTTGCAGTTGCTGATTTTTATTTATATTAGTATTTGTCAATTTTATTTTCTCTTTTGTATTGTTTCTAGATAACTATTGTCCTTTACACTTGGTTTTAATTTGTATTAGTATTTGTTCTTTTTGAGTTGTTGTCCCTTTTTTTTAATACCTTGTCTTTCATTGTCCTATGAGTAGTTATTTTTTGTTAATGCTTTGTTAGTTCTTGCTGCTTAATTTCTATTTAGTTGGATGATTTTCCTGAAGTTCTAACCTTATATTTTTTCCTTTGTTTTATGTATATATCTTTTAAGTATTGATTGGGCATCTCTTGGGGCATCTATACTTAAAACCTTATCACCTGTTAAGTCTATATTGTGATTTCTGTAGTAAGTTTTTAATTCAAGCCTTTGTTGTTCATACTTTTTACAGTGGATCAGGTAGTGGTCTATGTCATTCTCTTCCTGACATTCTTGGCAGTGTGGTTCTTCTTCCATGAAGTATGCTGCACCGAGTCAGAGACGCCACAGTTTTTTGTTCGATGGTATCTTTAATTCTTCTCTGACCTGGCATGTCCTCGTTGGTTCTTTCAGCAGTTTGAACACGTGTCTGCCTTTTCTACTTTCCTTCCATGTTGTCTTCCATTCCTCGTTTATAGTTTCCTTCACTTGGCTCTTGATCTCTGACCTCCCCAGTCCTGCTTTTATATTGTTTTTACTTGTTCTTCCCTTCTTGGCGTTCTGGTCTGCCAACTCGTTGCCAGCTATACCTATGTGTGCTGGAACCCACACTAGCCTCACACTACATCCTCTGTTCTCTAGTGATGTATTAATTGCTAGAATTTCTTCCTTTATGTCTGGCCGGCTACATTTACCTGGGTGTTTTAGTGCTTGTAGTGATGATAGTGAGTCTGTAAATATCGTAACAGCTTCTGGTGGGTTATCTTCGATTATTTCTAGACTTTTAAGAATTGCTACCATCTCTGCAGTAAAAATCGATGCCCCTTCCGTTACACTGTAGCTCTTTTTTATTCCCCATTGTGGTATTACAACTCCGGCACCTAGTTGCCCACTATCACCCTTGGATCCATCAGTGTAGACGGTCAGACTTTGTTTAGTTAGTTGCTCTATGAACTTTCTACTTATCATTTTGGCTTCCTTATCTTCTATGTTTTGTTTGATCTTTTCAGTAAGTGAGTAGTCTATGATTGGTGTTTTTAGTTCCCATGGTGGTATTTTGCTTCTGTATTTATTACTATTTTCAATTGTGTTTGATAGTTCTTTGAACTGCATTAGGTCTTCTATAGTTCTCCACCCTGTTGGATATCTATCTTTATTTAAGGGGACGTCCCATACACTTGGATGGTTTTTGACAAATGCTTTATGTGCTGGGTGGGTCACTTCTTGTGCTACTTTACTCCAATAATTTAATCTCAGTTCTTTCCGTCTTAGACCAAGGGGAGGTATGCCGAGAGCTACTTCTAGAGCTTCTACTGGTGTCGATATAAATGCACCTGTAATGGTTCTCATGTTTAAATTTCCTTTGCTGAAAATCATACCTACTGTTTTGTTTACATTAATTTGGAAGCCCCAACTTTTCATCCACTCTGAAACTTTGTCTATTTGATTTTGAAGTTTTTTGTAAACATGGTCCAAGTTTTTTCCAGATCGCCAAATGGCACAGTCATCTGCAAATTGTGATACTACATTCTTTATGTCATTAAATTCATCTGCTAAATCATTTACAGCTATAGTGAAAATTGAAGGAGAAATCACTGATCCTTGAGGAATCCCATTCTGTTGTTCATATATTTCTGACCTATCATTATTCACCTGTACAGCAAAGTACCTGTCCTGTAAAAAGTTTTCTAGATACCTATAGGTTTTACCAGTAATGCCAATCTTTTTCATTTTGTAAAGAGCTCCATCTCGCCAGCATTCATCATATGCCCTGGCTACATCTAGAAAGACTGCCACTGTTTTCTCTTTCCTCTTGAACCCTAGCTTTACATCATGTTCTAATCTTACAAGCTGGTCTACTGTACTTCTGTCTGCTCTAAACCCTGACTGGTTTGGGCTATATAACTGGTTTTTTTCTAGGTAGAATTTAACTCTTTTATTCACAACAGTTTCCAGTATTTTACCTAGTTGTGATGTTAAGGAGATAGGCCTATATGAACTTACATCATGGGCTTCCTTATTGGGTTTTAGAATGGGTACTATCATAGCTACTTTCCATGCTTTTGGTATCTTTCCTAAGTTCCAGATTTTGTTATAAAGTGAAGTTATTATGTTTATAGTTCTTTTGGGTACTTTCTTAAGGATTTCATAACTAAGTATATCTTGCCCTGAGGCAGTATTAGATTTATCTTTTATTGCATTAGTTACTTCTTCCTCTGTTATATCAGCATCTAAATAGTTTGTTTCATCTATCTGGTCTGGTAGTTCTTTTAAAAACTGTATCCTAAGTCTTTCTCTTCTCTCATTTTCTTCCTGTCCAAGGCTACTTTTTGCACTGACTTTATAGAAATACTCGGCAAGGGCATTAGCTTTTTCTTTATCTGTTTCTGCTCTCTTTGGTAGTTTGATTGTTGGCATTATTGTTTTCTTATTGTTCCCTTTGATTGCCTTAAGCTTTTTCCATACTTCTCTAATTTGAGTGCTAGGTTTAAGTGACTGACAAAACTCCTTCCAGTTAGTTTCTTTGGCTTTGAATATTATTCTGTTAGATTCATTCCTAATAAGTTTATACTTATCATAGTTTTCTTCTGTTCTGTTATTTCTATATTTTTGTAAGGCCCTTTTTCTTCTCTCATGAATTTCTGCACAGCTTTTATTCCACCAGGCAACTGGTTCTTTATTCCATTGAGTTTCTCTTTTCTTATTAATGTTATTTATTGATTTAAGGTGTTGTGGCATATTTTTATTTGGTATATACTTTATTGCTATTTTCAGAATTTCATTGGTCAGTGTTTCTGCCCACAAGTCAGTATCATCTGATTCCATGTCTGTATATTCCATCACCTCCAGCTCTGATTGGAAAGCTTCCCAGTTTGCTTTTTTATAGTTGAAGGTAGGTTTCTCTGGTTCTGGGTTTGGAATGACATTTTCATGCATGGTTATTACAATGGGCAGATGATCTGAGTTTGTGTCTTGTAACACTTCCCAATTTACATTCGCTAGGTTGTTAGTTGCTATACTTATGTCTATTGCTGAGTCTGCCCTATTAGCTTGTGGATTAATTCTTGTTGCAGATCCATCATTTAGTATTAGTAGTTCATTGTTTTCTATGAAGTCAAGTAGGCATTTTCCTGCATTATCTGCATGTTGTCCACCCCAAGCACAATGATGGGAATTAAAATCGCCTACTATGATTGTTTTGGGGCCTAGTCTGGTACTTATGGCTAGTATTTCTTCATCTTTAATTGTGCCATCTTTAGCATATACATTTAGAATTGTTAGATTGTTTGGTTCAGCTGCTATAGTAGCCTGGATACCTTCTATATTGGTTGTATTAAATACTTCCCAGTCTATGATTTTAAATTTTTCGCTAACTAAGACTGCGACACCTCCTCCTCTACCTTCTTTCCTATCGTGTCTAAGTATCTTAAAGCCCTTACAACTATATCTATTATTTGGGTTTAAATGGGTCTCTTGAAGAGCATATATATCAGTAGTTAATCCAGTCTCTGATAGTAAGGGTGCAAAATTTTTTTTAATACCCCTACAATTCCACTGGATAATTCTAAATCTTTCTAAATTGAATTTTAACATCATTTAGTTTTGTTAAGCTACCGCATGGTAACGATCTATATATACCCTTCATAATCTGAACTTTGTTCAAGTCGGACGCGCTATGCTTTGCTCCCGACATAGATCGTGCAGAGTCTCTTTAACTATTAGCCAAGGGGGTCGACTTCTGATTATATATGGATGCCGGATCAAGTTATCCCATTTGATGTGTAGTCTTCACTTCAGAAATAATACAGGAAGTATTATTAATTAAATGTCAGAATATTTACGTCGCCAAATCTATGGCTGTTCGTTACCAGATGACCGACATACGGCATCGCGTATAAACAGTCAGACCGTTTGACGATAGAGGAAAATATATAGGAGACTGTAATGGACTGCACAAACTTGATGTTAATTGATTGATGCCATGAATGTATTTGAACGTCTCGTGTAAATAAACCATGAATAATTGTGGACTCTGAAGATATGAAATGTTGTCAAGTTATCCAGTTGAATTGAAGGTGATTTGCTCACCATTCGCAACCTACCACCACCGCACGATAGCTCAATCTTCAACATGTAAAAATACTTATGAGCTTTCAGAAATAATACTACAAATGAAAGATTAAATTACAAGAAAACAGTGCTTAACAATGTAATACTGCAGAAATGGCCTATGTTTTAATGCTATACTGCAAAAATTACACATTTTTTAATGTAATACTGCAGAAATGTTTTAATGCTATTTGCAAAAATTACCCATTTTTTATGTGATGCTGCAGAAATGCCCCATGTTTTAATGTTAATGCTATATTACAAAAATTACCAATTTTTTAATGCAATACTGCAGAACTGTCCCATGTTTTAATGCTATATTGCAAAAATGTCCCATGTTTTAATGTTTAAATGTTATACTGCAGAAATATCTCCAAATGTACAACATACAGTATAACAAGTAAATATACAGTATAACAAGACTGTTCACCTACCTCACTAGGCATCATCAATCTCAGTTTGCCTTTATCAACCGAAGAACCAGTGTCCACATCAGTAGAAGCGTTGACAAAATTAATGGAATGGTGAGGGTTTACTCCATTAGGCAGACGTACTTTGTTTTTAAGTGGGACAGACGGATTAGACGGTACTGATGGACTTGAACCTGCTTTGGTTTGTTGGGATGGTGAAATGCGCAAGGAACATGGCTCAGCAGATGAAAAGTACCTGGGTAACGAGGAAGTCTGGGGCAGTTGTGATGATGGCAAAGAGGACTTGTCTTCTACATTACTAGAGTTACCATTTTTACTACTGTGGTGGTCTTTGCCTGAGGGTCTAGACGAAGAAGCTATTCCTTTAACTTGCGAGGCTGTGTGACTTAAAAACAACGAACAATCTTTTGACGATACTGAAGATGACATTGGCTGTACGGACAAGAGCTTTGATTTAGAGGAGCTCTGCTGATGCTGTGACTGGGCACTTTTCTTAGGTGACACCAAAGGTGTGAAAGAAGTTTCCAAATCGGCAGGGAATGACGGAGGTGGAGTTGTCTGCCTCTTTAACTTGATTTTCACACTGCTGCTTTTATCAGAGTCTTGCAGTATAGAGGATGTGTCTTTCGGGGATAATCTCGGAGTAATAGGACTATAAGATGAAGTCACAGCCATATGATTTGATGAAGATGTAGCTGGTGGCAGCACATGATTAGATTTACATGTAGATGATAATGGTGGTTTCACAGACCTGCTGGACAACTGGGAGGAAAAGGTCACAGGGTTAGAAGAAATAGATGACAACAATAGATTCCTAGAATCTCCATCAGCTGATGCTGATGAGCTGTTCAACGTCCTGGCAGTCACTGACGAATTGTTAGACGGTTTAGCATTGAATGCCAGTTGCTGCAGACCTGAGATAGAGACTGGAGGATGTATCCCAGCCACACCATCAGATGTCCCTTGTGATTTAGCTACGCTTTCAACGCCGGAAATCTTTGAGCACCAGAGCCCGTTTGTTGAAGGCCCTCCAAGAACATTGTGATAAGGCCCCAGTATCTTCAGCACATTCTTTGATATGTCATCAAGCTGATTGTTTGGAACCTTGATAATTTCAAAATAAAATTTAAAAAATGTTAAAGCACAGTATAAAATTACATGACATTAGGGAACAATGAATGTCAAAAACAATGTACAACAATAATATGGGACATATGTGAGCCTAAAGATTTAGAAATAATTTTAGTCTGCTTGCAAACAGCACTTTCAAGTGCTTAAATAACATTAATAAAAACAGCAACAACAATCGGTGTTTAAGATGTCCCACACTGCTGCTATTATAGCCTTTAATTGCACAATAAAAATGTAACAAAACAATTTTTTTTTTAAAATAACTAACTCTTCTTTAAACATAAATAAGGACCTAGGTCTTTCCAGAAACTTTGCTGTACAACTATGGCAAATATTAGACGCGCCGCATAAACATCGGCATAAACATCGCCACTTCTATGCCAATGAGAAATACTAAGGAGCAAGAAAACCAACAAGAACAAAAAGCAACTGATAGTGAATAAGGGACAATACATGTTGAATAAGGGACAATACATGTTGAATAAGGGACAATACATCTAAAATATGACACACACAATCTTCAAATCAAATGTTAAAGAGAGTCCTACTGTATGTCCCTGAAACAAACAGAGAACAAAAAAACCAACAAGTTATTGAGTTTTATAAAGGAGTGCTTGCCTAGAACAGAAAAACTGACATAGTATGATAAGAGGACGCACTTCGTAGAGCTGATGACAAGAACCAGACAAGTACCAGTGTAACATGAGGTGAGAAGATAGGTCATTGATGAAACATGCTGACAGTATTACAATGCAGTCCCTGATCTGGAATACCCAGGGTAAGAGAGGTCTAAGAACAGAACAACTGACATAGTATGATAAGATCACTATGTGGAACTGATGACAAGAACCAGACAAGTACCAGTGTAACATAAGGTGAGAAGATAGTATATTGAGGAAACATGCTGACAGTATTACAATGCAGTCCCTGATCTGGAATACCCAGGGTAAGAGAGGTCTAAGAACAGAACAACTGACAAAGTATGATAAGATAACTATGTGGAACTGATGACAAGAACCAGACAAGTACCAGTGTAACATAAGGTGAGAAGATAGGACATTGAGGAAACGTGCTGACAGTATTACAATGCAGTCCCTGATCTGGAATACCCAGGGTAAGAGAGGTCGAAGCAGATTTTTTTTTAAACACTTGGCGAAGAGAACTGGAAACAGAAATGGAAGTAAAGAGGAAGACATGACAAGACATTACGCTGATGGCACGGCACAGAAAAACCTAGCATGCATTTGTTGAAGGCCTATGCTCCTTGGGGAGCTAAAGGATTCTGAATAAATAAATTACTGACTATTTCCTTCTTGGCAAACTCGCCATGGACAACAAGCGCTGAATGGATTCATGACCAGCACACGTCTGTAGACAAACACTTTGAGCAGTAGTGGTTCAGAGCAGGTGCAAGCAACCCAGGAGCTGTGGACATCTACTTTAGAATCACTAAGCTCCCTAAAAGATCTTGGTGGATAAAACCATTGGAAACAAAGAGCCAGGGATCCAGACCCCCAGGATGACCCAGAATCCGCTGGGAGGACAACATTAGACAATCTTTGAAGGACCGAGGACTAGAATGGAACCAGGCCAGGAGGAAGACAGCCGATAGGATGGTCTGGCGCTCTCTCTTCCAAACCTCTACACCTCACGGTAGAAGGGGAACGACTAAGTAAGTAAGGATAAAACCATGTTTGTGTTCAGGTTTCAGAGAATATGAAATAAGTGCAATCTTATTGTATCTTTTATCTCAGCCGAACTATCTACTTCCTGCTATTTCATCAACAGAAGGCTGGAAAATTCAAACTAATTTATATTTTACCAAATGTTAACTTCACTTTAAACAGAAGATGGCTTCCCATCTTTAAAAGAAAAAAGGATCCCATTACAAGCCCAATGAAACACATTGGGAATATGATGTAAGGCCCATATTTTATTGACCATCAGCACACTAGGGGTGATGTGGTCAGCATCACACCGGCCGCCTTAACCTTCCCCGAGTTGCTCTGGTACCCAATTCATGAGGCTGGGTCGACCCCGGAGCCGTTTGCGGTCTAAAAAAAACCCACCTTAACTGGGGATCGAACCATGGACTACCGAGCTAGGAAGCCAGTGCACTAACCACTGCGCTACCGTGGCTCCCCATCTATCTTAAGTAATGCTCAAATAGATTGAATGTTAGTACGCTAGCTTGCGAGTTTTTACTGGGAATGTTGTGAAAGTACCTTTAAACATGGGGGCACCGCACTGTTAAGTGCCGGAAGGAAAGGGCTAGTCCACAAGTTACCTAGGTGAAAAAAAAATTCTTTTTCCTCCGCCACCTAGAGATCTACTAACTGATCCCCATGGGATCTACCGGTAGATTAAGATCCCTGATCTAGAGTGTTCTAAATTCTTCCTTGTCTGTTTCCTATTGTGTTCTGTCTTGCCAGAATCACCAACAGTCCATTAACATTTATTCTGTGCATGACACACAACTTCACGTTTCACTAATTGTCCTATTTCTCCCTTTCCTTCAACTTCTTTTCCTCAGTTACCCTGATCTTTCTCACAAGTTTTGACAAAAGAAGACAAACGGCCCGTACAGAACTGGAAACAAGCGGTTAAAAATAGTAAGTTTAAGCACAATGCTCTATAATGTAAACTTACAAACAGACAAATTTCTGTTCTTTTTTTTTTCTATAAATAATTCTCACACACACGGCACAGTGTGAATAAACATAAACATCGGAACTCGCTGTTTTACATTTTCAGCAGATTTCTTGTAAGCAGAGGAAAAACAGAACACTTGCCCCTGTGTAGTTCCCGGGGGTAGCTTATGAGTTAAAGTAAGGACAGTCCTACAGCACTCTCAGAATGTCGTACAAGACGACTAACATGTGGTTGTGCCTTGAGCTGGCAATCATCATGTAGAACAAAATGCCACAGAAACCACAGCTGCAGGAGCTTGTGACTACTTGATGGAGGCTTCCTGCAAAGAGGCCAGCTGCGGTGGTGGCTCCATGTTCCACTGGGAGCAAAGGGGACAATGATGATGAAAATAGAACACTTGACAAAGGGGACAATGATGATGACAACTGACCACTTGACAAAGGGGATAATGATGATGAAAACAGAACACTTGACAAAGGGGATAATGATGATGAAAACAGAACACTTGACAAAGGGGACAATGATGATGAAAACAGAACACTTGACAAAGGGGACAATGATGATGAAAACAGAACACTTGACAAAGGGGACAATGATGATGAAAACAGAACACTTGACAAAGGGGACAATGATGATGACAACAGAACACTTGGCAAAGGGGACAATGATGATGAAAACAGAACACTTGACAAAGGGGACAATGATGATGACATCAGAACACTTGGCAAAGGGGACAATGATGATGAAAATAGAACACTTGACAAAGGGGACAATGATGATGAAAACAGAACACACTTGACAAAGGGGACAATGATGATGAAAACTGACCACTTGACAAAGGGGACAATGATGATGAAAATAGAACACTTGACAAAGGGGACAATGATGATGAAAACAGAACACTTGACAAAGGGGACAATGATGATGAAAACAGAACACTTGACAAAGCGGACAGGTGTTAGGAAAGTTGTTAAAACCTAGAGTGGGGAAACACGTTGACCGTAGTCCACAGGTGGGCTGCTGAGAGCTTTTGGTGGACCACTGAGAGATTTTAGGTGGATCGCTGAGAGATTTTAGGTGGACCGCTGAGGGATTTTAGGTAGACCGCTGAGAGATTTTAAGGGGACCACTGAGGGATATTAGGTGGACCGCTGACAGATTTTAGTGGGACCGCTGAGGGATTTTAGGTGGACCACTATGAAATTTTAGGTGGAACGCTGAGAGATTTTAAATGGACCACTAGGGGATATTAGGTGGACCGCTACAAAATTTTAGGTGGAACGCTGAGAGATTTTAGGTGGAACGCCAAATTATTCAGAGAAAAAAAAATTTAATAACACAGACATACTATAATGATGATTCCACTATTTTGTGATTAAATCTGTTGTTTTTACCAGTATAATATTTTTCGTACCGAAATTTGAGGGATTTAGGTGAGGCGATGTAGTGGAATCATCATTATATTAGATAAAAGATCCCGTTACACGCCTATTGAGGCATATTGGGAATACGGTGTTAGGCCCATAATTTCTTGACCATCGGCACACTAGGGGTGATGTGGTCAGCACCACGCCGGCCGCCTTAACCTTCCCAGAGTTGTTCCGGTACCCAATTCATGAGGCTGGGTCGACCCTGTAGCCGTTTGCGGTCTAAAAAATCCCACATCAACTGTGGATCGAACCATGGACCACTGAGCTAGGAAGCCAGCGCACTAACCACTGAGCTACCGCGGCTCCCCATTATATTGTGTCTGTATTATTAAATCTTGTGTAATCATCATCATGTGCGCCCCTTGTGGAGCATGCAACTACCACTGCAGCTGGTCCATTTGCAGGAAGCCTGCACCATGCAGTTACATGCTCTTGTGGCGGTAGTTTCGTTAGCAATTTGTTTGACATGATGAGGTTGCCAGCCTCGTGCACAAACTCATATTAGTCGCCTTGTACGGCATGCGTGATGGATCATGTGTAATACTAGTACTTAAATATTATTAGTTTGTTTGAATTTTTCTTATTAATGTAATATCTTTGTCCCTGCACATATTTTTTTAACAAACCAATTTGGGGGAGAGAAGAGACCCGAGACCTGTAAAAAGGAAATAAATACCAGGGGCGTTCAGAAAGTAATGCACCACATCGTTTTTCCCAGCTAATAATGAAGATAGAAGCATGAAATTTTGCACACTTCAAATATGGCATATGCCAATTGTGTGCACCAAATTGCACCGCAACCGGCCAAATGATACGACTGCCCAAACCGTTGAAATGGAGCATGTTAGCAACTTGCGTTATAAGCAGCGAATTGTGATAGAATTTCTCGTTGCAGAGAAGGAAACTGTTGTGAACATTCACAAGCGTCTATGTGATGTGTATGGAAGTTTTGCAGTTGACAGGAGTACAGTCAGTTGCTGGGTTCAGAGAATCAAAGAATCAGGAAGTGGAGATACGGAGCTCCTTGATCGGCCGCGCTGTGGACGTCCTGCCACAGCCACCAAAGCAGAAATGTTGAAATGCGCTGAGGGCATTATTCTTACTGATAGGCGAATCATTACTCAACAATTGGCCTTACAGCTGTCAGTCAGCATTGGTAGTGCAAATGCAGTTATAAAAACTCTCGGATTTTCTAAGGTTTGCGCAAGATGGGTTCCTCGAAGTCTCACAAATGACCACTGATTGCAAAGGAAAGCAACTTCTTCTGAATTGTTGGAGCGTTTCAATGCTGATGGAGAGAACTTTTTGGCTAAGATCGTTACAGGTGACGAAACCTGGGCACATCATTTTGAACCTGAGACAAAAAGACAGTCAATGGAGTGGCATCATCCGCAATCACCACGAAGAAAGAAATTCAACACAATTCCTTCAGCTGGAAAGGTCATGATCACTGTCTTTTGGGACATTGAAGGTGTGATTCTTGTGGACGTTATACCAAGAGGAGAGACAATCATTTCGCAAGCTTACATTAAGACATTGAAAAAACTCAATCAACGTTTTTGCAGAGTTCGGCCGCACAAGAATCCAGCAGGCCTGCTTCTCCTTCACGACAATGAGCGCCCTCACACAAGTCTGGCAACACGGGAAGCAATCACCAAATTGGGTTGGACTGTACTACTCCATCCACCCTATAGTCCCGATTTGGCACCCTCTGATTTTTATCTATTTGGTCCACTTAAAGATGCACTCCGTGGGACAAGGTTTGAAGATGATGAAGGAGTGATTCGTGCAGCGAAGAAATGGCTACATGATCAAGACAAAATCTGGTACGGGCTAGGATACATGCACTTGTTTCGCGCTGGCATGGGGACCCCAAGATGCAGCAATAGTGAATGCAGTCAGCGACCCATACCTGCACTGCTTGCATCAGGACCAGCGAACCAGAGCTGGTCAAGACCGCACTCCACCTCCACGTGGTGGTCCTGGAAACAGTCTGCAGCAGTGCAGTCTGGCTGAGCGAGTGCGGATCGCAATGGGAAGGCAAACCCGGTCCCTAAAAAATGCCGTGCTGAAGTCGGATGTGTCGACCGAAAGGTGCAGATATCACAGCTTAGGCGTAAACAGACACAACGCAACCACCGTCCTTTTCAGGGCGAACGAGGAAGAAGAAAAAAAAAAGTTTCGCGCTGGCATAAAGCCGTACAAAATGATGGGGATTATGTTGAATAATACCGATGTTTACATGACATATTCATGTATATTGTGTATAAATTTCATGCTTTTTGAATAAACAGCTCCTGAGAAAAACGATGTGGTGCATTACTTTCTGAACGCCCCTCGTAAATAATACACTAAGGTATGTTTCAGGCAGTCGCGAGAAACGATTCGCCCAGCTAGGCAGTGGTGTCGTTCAGTAGGTCCTGGGTTCGATTCCCGGTAAGCCTACCCTTCTGTTGTCTAGTCTTCTACTTCTTTATTTCTCACGAGTGCCTGAAACACACCCGTGTGTATTATTTATTTATTCACATTCGTTTTTGTGTTTCAATTAAATAAACATATTTGTTGACCTTAAAATCTGTCTTCACAATTCCAAAACTATAAGTAGCTACAATGAAACATTGCCTATGGCAAACCGTCGCGTCTTTTAAAAAAAAAAAAAAAAAACAGAAGCAGATCTTGACGTGCGCTTTACTCTTGCGACGAAGTTACGTGGTTCCGGGATCAACACCTGGAAGCGTCACGCACCTAGCTGTTAACTTTTACCTGGCTGCTCTTGAGTTTTAGGGAAGGTTAAGGTAGCCAAGGAGGGAACTGGTCTCTAAAACTGTGCTTACCTGCGATAATATCTGCTAAAGGCTACCTTTACCTTTTAATTATAGCGTTTCTCTTCTCTTCCTCTCTCTCCTTAAGTCTCTCATCTTCTCTCTTTTACGTCTTTTCCTCCTCGCCTCTCTATTCCCTCTAATTCAGTTGTTCTTTTTCTGTTTCAAATACTCATAAATCCTACTATGTTCGATCCCTCCACTACGACAGTATATGTTACGGGGCTACCTTTACCTTCAGATCTTGGCATGCTGACGTGCAAGCTAAAAAATGCTCTACTAAAATGTCAAGTCAGTCCGACAGTATCGCTCTGAAACATCAATACCCTTTAGCTCCCTGAGGTGCACAGGACGTCTGAAACACGGAGAACAACAAAAACAACAACCAGAAAGCTACAACTTAGTACGGAAAGGTCACCAGCGTGGAACTGATGACAAGAACCAGACAACCAGTGGAACAAGAGGTCGAAGAAGACGCTGGCGATGGATAGGACACACACTGAGGAAACCTGTTGATAGCATTACAAGGCAGTCTTTGTTCTGTAATCCCCCAGGGAAAGAGGCACAGGTAGACCACACAAAAAAATTGAGAAGAGAACTGGAGGCAAATGAAAATGATGAGGAAAACGTGGAAAGAACTTGAGCTGTTGGCATGTGATAGAACGACTTGGCATGTTTTTGCTGAATGCCTATGCTCCTTGGGGCGCTAAAGGGTACTGATTGATTGATTGATGCTAAAGTGTGCCATTCGTGGTTTAAACAACATTTTGTGTAATCAAAACCAGCCACTGAAACAGCCACAGATACATATAAATCCTGTGATAGTTATTTGTAAATTCATCATTTCCGCCACAGGTGACAAGTCACAAATGGGACTGTGGAACAAAAACAAATGAATGCAGCAAAACATCGAGGGAAGATCGTTCTTGTCTGGCAGCGCTACCAAAACTTGGATAAACAATTTAATCCATCTTCTCATTAAAAACAAAACGATTTAAAAAAAAAAAACAGCCTCATATTTGATAGGAGGGACAAAACAAAGCAGCACCTGTTAGTTCTCGAGTAGGGGTGGGTGGGGGGCTCGGCTCTCTGAGGAAACATAAAAAGAATAGGCCTACTGGTCTTTCAGGCCTGTTGTAAAAGACGACTAATGTGGGATTGTGCATGAGGGTGGTAACGTCATAATGCAAAACAAGTTGCTACAGAAAACACTGTTATTTCTTCGTGCCTATCCAACTAATTTATATGAAACAAACGTCAAAATAAAGACAAGCAACTGCTATTTAATTACATAAACGGCGTTGAGACACAACCTGGCAGCCGAGTCCAGCTTGAGCAACGTCATATTCCATCGTATGGTGTATCTCAAACCAGGTGGTCTTAACACCCTACACTCCTTTGTCTGAAGTGACTCTTTCAGCTCCTATTCTATTTCTTCGTCGGTCGCCCCTGTTTTTTAGATTAATGTTTTATTTCTTACGTTTTGATTTAATTATTTTCCACTCATTCTGTCCTCCTCTATCTCTAGTACTCATTATTATTACGTTTCGGTAGTTTCTTGTTCAATTTAGTTTCTTAGCCTCTTAGTATCTGATGTTTACATCCGGACGTGGCGGCCATTTCATTTGCTTGTAGCGCGTTCTCCCTTCGGCAGGCGTGCTAGGTTTTAGCCGCTTTTAGGGAAGTACCCAGTTTTTAGTTTGTATATTTATTTAGATTCTTATGTGTCCTATTTAGCTCTCACTTTCTTTCATCTCCCTTACGAAGGCCTTGTGGGCGCAATGTTAGCTAATTTCTTTGTCTTTCGTCCTCGTAAGACGAATCACCTTTTTTCGATTTTTTTTTCATCCCCAACCGTTGACACCACATTAACATTACAGCTGAGCGTGACAACCTGTTTGCAGAACATATTATTTCATTGCGGGCAACAATTTAGCTGTCTCCTGTAACGTCAGTTTCCTGGCCTTGTTAGATGTCATTTTATGTTATTAGGTTTCTGGATATAAAAAATGTTACGGTATCTGTCAAATGGCAGTTATTGCTCATTATGTTAACGCTTGCTTCTTGTATAGCCAATAAATACAACTTATGGTATTAAAATTTAAAAATTAGAAGTGACTTTTCAATTACCGTTCACAACAGGGTGTCTTAACATGTGGTCCAAGGACCACCTGGCGATCCGTGAATGGACTTTAGGGTGTCCTTTATAGGACAATCAAAACAGTCACAGAATTCATCGGACAAAGGGGTGGCATAGTCTTCATCGGACAATCAAAGGGATACATAGTCTTCATTGGACAATCAAAGGGGTACATAGTCTTCATTGGACAATCAAAGGATCCACAACGTTCATCGGACAATCAAAGGGTTCACAACCTTCATCGGATAATCGAAGGGGCTCAGGGCACGAAATAGATTTTTAAAACCCGCTGCACGAGTTTTCGGTTCTGCATATTTCTCAATTTGCGCTACTTGATTTGACGTCAGTCTTCAAAAATTGCGCGCAAAGACACGACATAAGCGTTCGCTATCAACGGCGAGTCTTTATGTTTCATCGATCATGTCAAATAGAATAGGTCATTACAACAAAGCCGCCTCTGGCATTCACAATTTACATATTCCTCGTCTCTGTTTGAGATGAAATTCCAATCATGGGGATTGTGTGTGTGTGTGTGTGTGTGTGTATATATATATATATATATATATATATATATATATATATATATATATATATATATATATGTATGTGTGTGTGTATGTATGTGTGTGTGTGTGTCTGCAGAATGGGAGAAGATCGGCTACCACGACAAGCATGGGAAACTAAGAGCCAGGGATCCAGGCCTCCAGGATGACCCAGAGTCCGCTGGGAGGACAACATTAGATAATCTTTGAAGGACCGAGGACTAGAATGGAACCAGGCCAGGAGGAAGACAACCGATAGGACAGTCTGGCGCTCTCTCTTCCAAACCTCTACACCTCACGGTAGAAGGGGAACGACTAAGTAAGTAAGTGTATGTATGCGTATATATATATATATATATATATATATATATATATATATATATATATATATATATATATATATATATATATATATATATATATATATATATATATATATATATATATATAAAGGGCTGGGATCTTTAACGATTAATTAATGGATTAATCAGTTTAAATTTTTTTAATCAATTAATTGGTAAAACATGTTTTAATGGATTACTCCATTTTTAGCAATGTTTATGTTTTTTTGTTGTTGTTGTTCAAATGCGAGAGCATTTTCTATGTTAGAGGTTTGTGATATAGAATTTGGCTGTATGGTCAATAATAATAATAAACTGTTTGGTTGTAACTTTTCAGTATTTTAATTATATTTTCTGGACGATGTTGCCTTACAAGTAAAATAAATAAAGTCCTTGGTGATATTTTAAAAAAAAATAACATTTATGACTTTTTAATTAATTTTTTTTTAATTACGAAAATTGATCGGTTTTTCTTCGATTAAAGAAATTATATTAATCGATTAAGATTGTTATAATCAATCCCAGATATATATATATATATATATATATATATATATATATATATATATATATATATATATATATATATATATATATATATATATATATATATATATATCCGCCGTGATGCTGGCCACACAACCCCTAATGTGCCGATGGCCAAGAAAATATGGGCCTAACACCAAATTCCCGATAAGCCTCAATGGTTGTGTAAGGGGATCCTTTACCTTTATATCCATATATATGTATAAAAATAAATAAATATATATATATATATATATATATATATATATATATATATATATATATATATATACACATATATATATATACATATATATATATATACATATATATATATACATATATACATTTAAAACGGAGAACAGATGATAACTTAAGAAGACGCATGTAGTAAGTCAAGGAGAATACATGACTCAACGGTAAGCCCCCCCCCCCCCCCCCCCCCCCCCCCCCCCCCCCCCCCCCCCCGCCCCCCCACCCCCCGTCCCCCCCACCCCCTCCATCCCCCCCCCCCCCCCCCAAACCAAGTTTACGAAAAAAATATTTATGTTCCGTTATCACGGACTAATAATATTATAAATTATGCAAACATCACTCATTCAGCTGTACTTTAACAATAATTGATATCGTATTCCGTGTTACGTCAATTAAAGTAATTTAATCAGCTGATTAATAAACAAATAACCGTAACCGCAGTACAGAGGAAGGTGTATTTTTTTTTTTTTTTTTTTTTGCTTTTAAATAGACTTTTATGCCGATCCTAGATCACATAGTGCTGCCCATGAGTCTATGAGGGTGTAATTAGCCTCACAGACTGGTTCACTTCCACAATTGAATACTGTAGCATTGTACTTAGCTGGTGATCATATACGGATGACTCCAGATATGCCTCCATACATACAACAGAAGATCATTTCAGAGATTCCATATGTTTACTGCACGTATAAAATGTCAAATGTAATACAGAAATTGGATTAGGCTGTTGGAACGATCCTCAAGCCAATGTTTGTAGAATACATGAACTAAGGGGAATCAAAGAAAGAACATGAATACTGTTTCATCAGGTATGTCGCAAGTGACGACTAATATGAGGTTGCGAGTGAGGCTGGCAGCTTCAACAAGCGTAATAAATCACTACAGAAACAGACGCTGCAAGACTACATGAATGCTTTGATGCAGGCTTCTCGTAAACAGGCAAGACTACATGAAGGCTTTGATGCAGGCTTCTCGTAAACATGCAAGACTACATGAATGCTTTGATGCAGGCTTCTCGTAAACAGGCAAGACTACATGAAGGCTTTGATGCAGGCTTCTCGTAAACAGGCAAGACTACATGAAGGCTTTGATGCAGGCTTCCCGTAAATAGGCAAGACTACATGAAGGCTTTGATGCAGGCTTCTCGTAAACAGGCAAGACTACATGAAGGCTTTGATGCAGGCTTCCCGTAAACAGGCAAGACTACATGAAGTAGGCCCATGCTCTTCTGTGAGGTGCCGACAGGAAGTGCTGATGACGATAAGCATTCAAACATCTTACCATACCGTGGACGGTTATAATTACTTTAACTTCTTCTTCAAATACAACGATGACTGGTCAAGGCGACCATGCATCAGCACAACTTCCGTTGTGATACTCCTGATACTCTCTTATCAATTCTGTTCTCCCCCCCCCCCCCCCCCCCTTTTTTTTTTTGGTCATATCGTCAAACTGTCAAGTATGTTCTCCATTGTGGTCCTCCATCACTTTCTCACTTCAGTTACACGACGAGTTGAGTATTTGCATTCATGTCGAAGCCGCAACATTTTCACTTCTAACAAACCACAACGTACCTCACCTCGCACGAAATCGAGGCAGCAAAGGTCAGATGCTGACAACAACGGAAAATAACGTTGATAAACGGTTTTGCCCTGCGCTGTGGGTTTACAACCGGTAGCTCCTCAGTTTTAACAGCGTGTAACACTACTTAATGTAATTACGCCACTGGTATTTGTCTCAATACAACAAACAACTGCATAGCTAATCACATGCGTTCATAGCAGACTTTAACTAACTAACTAACTAACTCTCTCTCTCTCTGGTTCTCTCTCTCTCTCTCTCTCTCTCTCTCTCTCTCTCTCTCTCTCTCCTTCTCTTGGATATTGTACATCTGAAATTATATTACGTGTATAATTTTGCATTATTTTCAATTAATACTTAAAGTACACGTGAGAATGAATGGTTACAGTAGACAATATAAACGGAAAAGGGTGGCACAATTTTAGACGGGCCTGTGCGCCATATCTATCTATCTATCTATCTATCTATCTATCTATCTATCTATCTATCTATCTATCTATCTATCTATCTATCTAATCTATCTATCTATCTATCTATCTATATATATATATATATATATATATATATATATATATATATATATATATATATATATATATCTAATCTAGACGGGGATTTGGGCATGGTGACATCCGCTGGTGGTCCAAGGCATCAAGCAGGGAACGCAGAGACATGGTAGTTCAGGAGATACGAGGAGTTGAGAATGATAAGAGGTTGCTAAAAGCAGTGCAGCAGGTCCAACAAGGCCAATGGACTACATGGGAAGGAGCCCTGCAGAGATCCTTGACATGGAATGATATATGGCATATGGCACCTCTTAGGCTCAGCTTCGTGGTTAGATCAATGTATGACCTGCTGCCGTCGGCCACCAACCTTGTGAAATGGGGAAAGTCGGATGATGAGCAGTGCCCCCTGTGCCAGGGGAGGCAGACACTTGAACACGTGCTCTCAGCGTGTAAGGTGGCATTAGGGCAAGGACGATACACTTGGCGCCATAACAAAGTGCTAAATGAGCTTGCTGCGACAATAGATCAGGCAAGAATGAAAGCGAATAGCAAAGTCCGGCCAGACACCACAAACACATACTTTCTGAGGGCAGGAAAGTCAGCACACCCCAAACCGAGTAAACCTGGTAGCAGTTTACCATCTCTTCTCGACTGTGCAAACGACTGGGAGATGGCGGTAGACCTACCTGGACGGGGGGCATATCCAGAGAGTATCAGAAAATCGCGGAGACGGCCGGATATAGTGCTTCATTCTTCAGCAACGCTTCAGGTCATACTGATTGAACTGACCGTGCCATTTGAATCCAGATTAGACGAGCAACATTCATTCAAAGCGGCCAAGTATAGCGATCTAGCCGCGGATCTGAGACACGATGGATTCAGTGCAAGGGTCATGGCGGTTGAAGTGGGCGCAAGAGGGCTTGTGGCTGCATCAATGTATGATTTATTGAAACTGCTGGGGTTGAAGGGACAGTCTAGAACAAGGGCACTAAAGAGGCTTAGCGAAACTGCCGAAAAGGCATCAGGCTGGCTGTGGAACAACCGCAGTGGGCAATGGAGATCGTGACGGTAAACGCTGCGGTACAGAAAACACCAACATTTTTCAAAGTCCACAGCGCTGAGTTTTTATGGTGTACTAGTGAGGGGGCTGCGACTCTGGGGCAACAGGCGATGTATACTATAGGGAGTGTGTCAGGTACAGAATTTCAGTGGCGTGCGGCGCGCAGTGGCTAAGGTTCGTCGGCTGCGCGCTCGTGTCTCAGTGTGTGTCCTTAGTTGTGAAGGGCGACGGAACGAACTGAATAATTTGTCTTTTCTTTGTTACTTTCACAATTGCCCCCACGGCTGGCGTTGTGGATTAAAAGTTGCTACCGTAAGTGAAATGGGTTCATTTTCGATACAAGACAACAGGAAGCTGAGACGCTTGGGAGTCATGACCCAAGTGGGCCCGCCCCCCTTAGAGTGTAAAGGAGTAATCGGGCCGAAACACTTGTCAGATGGGGGGACTTCTTCTGATGATCAGATTGCTTCCTGTTGTATCGCTCTGTAAAGAGTTTCCTATCATCTTATCTCTCTCTCTCTCTCTCTCTCTCTCTCTCTCTCTCTCTCTCTCTCTCTCTCTCTCTCTCTCCTTCTCTTGGATATTGTACATCTGAGTAATTATATTACGTGTATAATTTTGCATTATTTTCAATTAATACTTAAAGTACACGTGAGAATGAATGGTTACAGTAGACAATATAAACGGAAAAGGGTGGCACAATTTTAGACAGGCCTGTGCGCCATATCTATCTATCTATCTATCTATCTATCTATCTATCTATCTATCTATCTATCTATCTATCTATCTATCTATCTATCTATATATATTCTATCTATCTATCTATATATCTAATCTATCTATCTATCTATCTATATATCTAATCTATCTATCTATCTATCTATCCGATCCACTCTAATCTAATCTATCTCTGTCTCTCTGTATGTCTGTCAGTCAGTCAGTCATGCTGTATCTATTTGTCTATCTATCTATCTATCTATCTCTGTTATTATGCTCACAAAAACAATTAATAATACACACACAACTGCATAATTACGCATCAGATATTCGGCCTCGTCTAGTTACAGGCGTCACTAAGGAAACCGAAATAATATGTCTATTGTTCCCTCTTGCATCTCGTAAGAGGCGACTAATATGAGGCTGTACATGAGGCTGACAACCTCCTCATGTAAAACACATTGTTACAGAAATGACTGCTGCAGGCTCACGTCAATGCCTGGTGCAGGTTTCTTGCAAGGGAACGAACTGCAGTGGTGTCTCTATCCGGGGCGACAAGGGAGACAAAAAGACATCCTATATTCGTATTAATCAGTGTAATGTAATATTAGGTTACGACGGGTTGACCATGTTTCCAGAATGGGAGCAGATCGTCTACCACGACAAATATGGGAAACCAACAAGCAGGGAATTCAGGCCTCCAGGATGATGACCCAGAGTTCGCTGGCAGGACAACATCAGACAATCCCGGTAGAACTGAGGCCTGGGCTGGAACCATGTCAAAAGGAAAACCGCTGATAGGATAGCAAGGTGCTCTCTCTGGCTAACCTCAACACCCCAAGACAGAAGAGGAATGACTAAATAAGTAAGTAATACTAGAATGTGGAGGAACCTAAACAGCCATCATAGCTAATATGTTACAGACACAAAATTAGAATGATTCATTCACCAGCAAGTAAACCGTCAAGAAATTAGGGCAAAGAATTATGGTGTGCGTTTTCTGTCTCAGGTCCTGAAAATAACACCATTTCGCTTGCATGTATTTACTTGTTAATGTATTGTCCCCTCAGAGGTCCTTTCTTCGTGTTTTTAATTTTTTTTTATTTTGTTAATGCTGATAATCTACATATACAAACATTTATTACTGTTATTAACCGTGTGGCTCTACAGCCTCTCACGTTTTAGAATGATCATGTATTGTACAATGTGGCTCTACAGCCTCTCACGTTTTAGAATGATCATGTATTGTACAATCTTATATCAGTTGTCTTTTACGACATGCCTAAGTATCTTCTTCTTCTTTGATCCTTAGCCGCCGACCGTCAAAGCAGTCAGCGGCCATCACGCCTAGTGGCGTCTTGTAGGGCAACAACAAACTGATTCCACTTTGCTCGGTCGGCGGCCATCCTTCGTACAGTGCCCCAACTCTGGTTCATTCTTTGCATCTCAGCCTCCACAGTCCTCCGCCAGGTTGTTTTTTGGTCGGCCTCTCTTTCGTTTTCCTTCAGGGGTCCAAAGCATAGCTGTTCTTGTGATGGAATCGGGGTCTCTTCTGAGGACATGGCCAACCCAGCTCCAGCGTCTGCCAGCTATGATGGTGTGCATGTCCTCTTGCTTGCTCCGAGTAAGCAGATCTTGGTTGGTGATGGTATTCGGCCAAAAGATTCGGTGAATTTTTCTTAGGCATGTTGTGTGAAAAGAGGACAATTTCGACATTTCCTTCTCTGTAACTCTCCAGCATTCCGCACCATAGAGAAGCACAGAAAGCACACAGCTCTGACATAATCTTAATTTTGTGCTTGTGCTGTATTGAGAGGACTTCCAAGTGTTGTTTAGGCTAAAAAAGGCTGTTCTTGCCTTATTCATTCTGATGTTGATGTCTTTGCCTGCCCCGCCGTCTGGTGTTACTATGCATCCTAGGTATGTGAAGGTGTCTGTCTGTACCAGTTGCTGATTCCTTACTGATATGGGCTCAGGGTTGCTCACATTGAGCGTCATGACCTCTGACTTCTTTAAATTGATGTTCAAGCTCACCTGCTGGCTAAACTTATTAAGTCTATCCGTTTTTTCCTGGATGTGTTGATGTGAATGTGCTAATAGTGCAATGTCATCTGCATATTCCAGATCTTCCAATGTAGAAAATGTAGTCCATCTTATTCCTCTTGGACTGCCCTCTGTTGTCTGGCGCATCACCCAATCTATGACTGTTAAAAATAGAGTGGTTGATAAGGGGCATCCCTGTCGTACTCCTGTCTTCACCTCAAAGGTTAGGTTGCTCTGCCCAACACTACACGTAAAGTTGGCATAGAGGCTTTTTATGATTGACACTATGCAGCTTGGAATTCCATAAGCCCTCAGTATTTTCCATAAACTGTCCCTATGTATACTGTAGCCATATTCATTGATTGTCTCTTCAGGGGTCCATACATTATTCACGCCTTCTTTTTTATGTCCTGTGTTATCTTCTGTTTTTAATGTTGATTATCTACTTCCTTAGTCGTTACTCTTCTACTCTGTGGGGTGTATAGATTGCCAGAGAGAGCGCCATACTATCCTATCGGCTGTCTTCCTCCTGGCCTGGTTCCAATCTATTCCTCGGTCCTTCAGAGATTGTCTAAAGTTGCCTCGCTGCGAACTCAGAGTCGTCCTGGGGGTCTGGATCCCTGGCTCTTCGTTTCCCATATTTGTCGTGGTAGCTGGATCTTCTCCCATTCTGCAGATATGGCCAAACAATCGCAATTGGAACTGTTCCACTCAGGTTTGCAGTAGTTGGGTTTTGAGGCTATGATGTATCGCCTGGTTGCGGACCACATCTCTCCTTGTAACTTCAACCACTTTCCTTAGATACCTCATTTCTGAGGCTTGGGGCTGGCTTTTGTGGGTTGTAGCCATTGTCCATGACTCGCATCCACAAGTCAAGACTGGAACATTATCTACATATACAAACATTAATTAATGTTCTTATTCCTATGGCTTTACCGCCTCTCCAAAATTATTATCACTCTCTTGTATTGCACTACCTTAAATCAGTCATCTCTTTCGACACGACTGAGGAAACAACAGTCCCGCTCTTTATTTGTCCCCTAACAGGACACACAGTATTCCTTAGTTCGTGTTTTTGTCTTTTCGTGGTTCTATCGTTAACTGATAATATAGTCCAGGGATAGGTAACACAGGAGCCGTGGGATCTACTTTAGAAACACCGAGCTCGCTAAAGATCTTCCTTAATAAAAAAAAAATAATCTTGCTGGTTTCAGGCGTAAGAGTACCTAGAATTTGGACTAAGCTCAGCCTAAATGTAACATTTATCTCTGCCGCACGATCTCCTCCTTCCTACCTCATCGACACAGACGTGCAAAACTAAATTTACTTATTTCACATAATGTTAACTTTCCTTCATAAAAAATGTAACTGTTATCTCACGCAGTTCACGAATAAAATGGACATTATTAAGATAGATTGCGGGTTTTCACTGGGAATGCGGTGAAGCTACCTATGAACCTTGGGACACCGCGCTAAGAAGTGCGGGGGGGGGGAAGAAGGGTTAGTCAGATATTAATCTAGGTTAAAAATTCTTTTCCCCCTTCCGTCACCTAGAGCAGTGGTTCTCCACGTGAGCCATATAGCCCACAGGGAGCCATGGCTTATTTCTAGGGACCACAGTAACTGCCGTATTTCTGGTAAAATACCTATTTCCAGCTGACACGACTATGGGTGGGGGCGCCGCGGGGACACAGAGGTAAATAAGGCTCAGAAGGGGACCATGAAGGTTAAGAACCCTGATCTAGAGATCTACAAATTGATGCCTTGGGATATACCGGTATAACACGCTAGACCGGTTACCGACCCTTGATCTAGTCAAGTGGCTAACCGGTTAGAGCGCTAGACTGCCGGCGGTCAAAGTTACCGGGTTTCATGATCTAAACCTGGTCGAGTCACGCTCCAGTTTACCAAGCTGTGAATGGGTACCTGATTCTGCTTTTGTGTTAGGGCAGCCAAAGGCAGCGTGCAAGAGGACTGGTCACCCCACCTAATAAGACGGAACCTAGTATAGTGAACACTCGAACACGTCCCGCCCCTACGGCAGTATTTGCTATGGGACTACCTTTAACTTTTAAATCTACATATAAGTTAGTTGCTTATCCTTTACAGGACGTGGCAATCAACTCCAGCTTTTACTGGCTGTTTGTGATTTTTCTAGGCAATTTTTTTTCATTCAGTAGTTTGCCATTGCTTTCTGAGCGGTACGGCGCTTATACCATTGTTAAAAATCCACTCAAAGCGATCTGCTACCAAACCGCCTGCAGCAGGTTTCGAACCTGGTATATCTGGATTATGAAACTGCGTTCATATCCATTAGGCCACAGATCTACATATACAAACATTTATTACCGTTATTTATCTGTGTGGCTTGACAACCTGTCACGTTTAAGAATTATTATCACTAACATAAACCATATTAACATACAGAATCAACATATATAATATAAGCTGAATATGTTTATGCTCAATATCTGCTGTTATGTCGTCGGGTGGGCTGCAAGTTTAGAATAGCATAAGGCTTCTTAACCATTGGTAAATGGGCATTCGGGAGGGGAGGGGGGGGGGGGGCCGCGACCCAACTTCTGGAGGTGCGAGACATGTCAACAGATATTTTAGAAGTCGAATCATCATAAACACAACAGAGAACTCACAACTCAAATTTATTTGTACAGAACAGATGACAACATGAATTCAATAAATAAATTAGAATATTAACCTTCTTAAAAAATACGTTTCGAATATTAATATGTTATTTTTTTTTTACTACATCTATAGACGCTAGAAATTACTCTTAAAAACACTCCCGACTCATGTGCCTCTAACGATCGATTTCCTTTCACTGATATGCTGCAAATGCGGGAAAGTGTGTGCGGGAAGGAAAAATGAGAAAACAATGTAGTACCCGGTATTAAGGTCAAGGTAGTCCTATAGCAGATGTTGCGATAGGGGAAGTGAGCGCGCTAATGAGCACAGGCGTCATGCCAAATCCTCCTGTCCTGTGCCATCCGTCCAAAATCTTTCCATGCCTTATTTATCCCCTTTATTTCTATCTTCAACTCTCTTCTCCGTGTGTTTTTCGGGCTCCCTCTATCTCTCCTACCCCGAGGATTCCAAAACAAGGACTGACTTGTAAGGCTTTCAACATGTTTCTTCAACGTGTGCCCCAGCCATCGCCAGCTTCTTCTTACCTTATGTATCAGCCGCGCTTGTCTGTTTCTTGTCATCAGTTCCATGTTTGTGATCGTTAGGGTTAACCCTAAACCTAACCCTAACCCTAAATGGTACGAAAATACACATATTATACACATATTCACTGCGGAATATTTGGCGAACTTCATTCCGATATTACCAATAAATGTATCAATCATTCACTTTTCATTTAATTCCTTAATTTCCGCCTCAAATGGAGCATGGTGCCACAACTACAGCTTTTCTCCTTGCAACATCGTTTTCAACAGCAATTAGTTTTACACGATCAAGCTGCCAGTCCTATTCACCATCTCACATTAGTCGCCTTTTACGACATGCCTGAAGTAGCAGCAGTCCTATTCTGTCTTCCTCAGACACCCCCCGGAAACTACACCAACTTAACGACTCTCATCCACGTCTTCGTCATCTCTCTGTCCACTCCTTGTGGAGCACGGGAGTCAACACTGGCAGTTGATCTCCTTACAGAAAGTCTATACTAAAGCTGCAGTTGATCTCTTTACAGAAAGTCTATACTAAAGCTGCAGTTGATCTCCTTACAGAAAGTCTATACTAAAGCTGCAGTTGATCTCCTTACAGAAAGTCTATAGTAAAGCTGCAGTTGATCTCCTTACAGAAAGTCTATCCTAAAGCTGCAGTCGATCTCCTTACAGAAAGTCTATACTAAAGCTGCAGTTGATCTCCTTACAGAAAGTCTATAGTAAAGCTACAGTTGATCTCCTTACAGAAAGTCTATCCTAAAGCTGCAGTTGATCTCCTTACAGAAAGTCTATCCTAAAGCTGCAGTTGATCTCCTTACAGAAAGTCTATCCTAAAGCTGCAGTTGATCTCCTTACAGAAAGTCTATCCTAAAGCTGCAGTTGATCTCCTTACAGAAAGTCTATCCTAAAGCTGCAGTTGATCTCCTTACAGAAAGTCTATACTAAAGCTGCAGTCGATCTCCTTACAGAAAGTCTATACTAAAGCTGCAGCTGATCTCCTTAGAGAAAGTCTATCCTAAAGCTGCAGCTGATCTCCTTAGAGAAAGTCTATCCTAAAGCTGCAGTTGATCTCCTTAGAGAAAGTCTATCCTAAAGCTGCAGTTGATCTCCTTACAGAAAGTCTATCCTAAAGCTGCAGTCGATCTCCTTACAGAAAGTCTATCCTAAAGCTGCAGTTGATCTCCTTAGAGAAAGTCTATCCTAAAGCTGCAGTTGATCTCCTTACAGAAAGTCTATCCTAAAGCTGCAGTTGATCTCCTTACAGAAAGTCTATCCTAAAGCTGCAGTTGATCTCCTTACAGAAAGTCTATACTAAAGCTGCAATTGATCTCCTTACAGAAAGTCTATACTAAAACTGCAGTTGATCTCCTTACAGAAAGTCTATACTAAAACTGCAGTTGATCTCCTTACAGAAAGTCTATACTAAAACTGCAGTTGATCTCCTTACAGAAAGTCTATACTAAAACTGCAGTTGATCTCCTTACAGAAAGTCTATACTAAAACTGCAGTTGATCTCCTTACAGAAAGTCTATAGTAAAGCTACAGTTGATCTCCTTACAGAAAGTCTATACTAAAACTGCAGTTGATCTCCTTACAGAAAGTCTATACTAAAACTGCAGTTGATCTCCTTACAGAAAGTCTATACTAAAGCATTCATGTGCTCTTGAAGAGGTTGTTTCTGTAGCAATTTGTTTCACTATGATGAAGTGGGGAGCCGCGCTGGTGTAATGGTTACCACACTGCGCTGGCGATCGTAAGGTTTAAGGTGGTAACCCTGAGCAAATTATTTGTTGCGGTGAAGAAAATTATACATATTAGGACTGAATAATAATGAGATTTATTTCAACATTATTTTTTTTTTATACAATAACTTTGGAGGAAAACTAAGGAACTGATAGATTTGTCTGAAAGTATGTTTCAATTTTTTTTTTTTTTTTTAATTCCTAGTTAATGAAAAAAATCTGTTCTTCCCAAGGTTTTAGTTAAAATTGCTTTAAAACAAGGTTCGCTTCCTGGTGGCTTTAAGAATTTGAAATATTTTTTTCATAATGTTTTTCTGTGATTGACTTAAGTTTTCTAATTAATTTGATTTATTTTTAGTCAGTTCCAGGTTTGGTTCATCTTCTTTGGCTTTTTCCGTTGACAAATTTTTTTCTTTTGTTTCTTCCCGTTCTTCATGTCGATGACGAGATGTCGCGCTTCCATTTTTTTCTGGGACTCGACGGATTAAAAATAAAATTAATTCCCGAGATTTCCGCACCAAAAACCCTAGTGTATTTGTGTGTGTGAGTGAGTGTGCGTGCGTGTATATATATATAATTTTTCTCGTTCAGACTCTGTGTTTTTCCATCTCTGAATGCCTTATAAACGAAATGACTATGATTGTCTTTTTACTTGGGACATAATCACGCCAATGTGTGTGTTGTGGGGGGAGAAGAGAGAAGAAGGTATGGTAAAACAAAACGAAACGGTTGATTTATGAAACTGCGAGGTTGATAGTTCTCTCTCTTTCATGACATTCCAAAAAGTGCTAGGCCTAATTCAATGAAACGTAAACATTCACTACCCTCCGCTCCCAAGGAGCATAGGCCTTCAACAAAAACAAGCCAAGTCCTCCTGTCACGTGCCATCATCTCAAGTTCTTTCCACGTTCTCCTCATCATTTTTACTTCTGTATCTAGTTCTCTTCTCCATGTGCTTCTTGGTCTACCTCTACCTCTCTTGCCCTGTGGATTTCAGAACAAGGACTGCCTTGTAATGCTATCAACAGGTTTCCTCAGTGTGTGTCCTATCCATCGCCACCGTCTTCTTCTCAACTCTTGTTCCACTGGCACTTGTCTAGCTCTTGTCATTAGTTCCACGTTGGTAACCTTGTTATACTATTTTAATCTTTCTATTCTATGCAAGCACCCGTTTGTGAAAGTCTGTAGCTTTTTGGTTGTTGTTTTTCATGTTTCAGAGCCATATAATAGTACTGACTTGACATTTGAGTTGAAGATTCTTATTTTTGTGTTCGACCCGATATCTCTTGATCTCCAACTTTGTCTATATTGCTGCCAAGATATGTGTACGATTCTGTACATCTTGTATTGGTGTTTCTTCACGTTCAACCCTGTTATCATTTCCTGCATTTATTCTCATTAATTTTGTCTTTTTCCTGTATATTTTCAGACCCAATTGCTGTGACCTCTCATTGAGTGGTTTCATTTTGTCCTGCATCTGATTACGGTTATGGGACAGAAGAGCCAAGTCATCAGCAAAATCCAGATCATCTAACTGTTTAGTCAGATTCCACTGGATTCCATTTATGTTGTGCGTAGTCGATGTTTTCATAACCCAGTCTATTGCTAGTAAGAAAATAAATGGAGAAAGGAATGGCATTCCTGTCGCACTGCCGTTCTTATCCCAAACGGTTCTGTAAGTTGTCCTTCGTGAAGGACAACAAACGTAAACATATCGATAAAAAAAAAACACATCATGCTGATAAGAATTAAATCTTATTTCGTAGAACACATCCACGCGGGTGTGCTGGTGGGGAGGGGGGGGGGGGAATATAACGAGGTAACGGTCGACAGTAACGAATTTGTGGAGCACAGCGAGTGGCAGTTAGGTTACAGTGTTTGCTTCTCGTCGCAAAGTTAACGGGTTCGAAACGAGGTTAGCGTCACTCTGCAGTCTACATCTAGCTGTAAATAGGTATGCGACTCAGCTCGTGATTTAGGAAAGACAAAGGCAGACAACCGGTCATGCCCCCCTCATAAAGCTGAGAACTAGTATAGATAAATCACTAACACTTCACTCCCTTACGGCTGTATTTGCAATGGGACTGCCGATAACTTTTCGCGGGTAACGTTTCAAAGACAGTCATTAGGGCCATATCTGTTCTCCATTCTTACTTACTTACTTAGTCGTTCCCCTTCTACCGTGAGGTGTAGAGGTTTGGAAGAGAGAGCGCCAGACTATCCTATCGGCTGTCTTCCTCCTGGCCTGGTTCCATTCGGTCCTTCAAAGATTGTCTAATGTTGTCCTCCCAGCGGACTCTGGGTCGTCCTGTGAGTCTGGATCCTTGGCTCTTTGTTTCCCATGCTTGTCGTGGTAGCCGGTCTTCTCCCATTCTGCAGACATGGCCAAACCATCTTAGTTGGAACTGTTCTACTTGGGTCTGCAGGGGGTGGGATTTAAGGCCTTGACGTATCGTCTGGTTGCGTACCATGTCTCTTCTTGTTACTTCAACCACCTTCTTTTGGCTTTTGTGGGTTGTAGTCATTGCCCATGACTCGCATCCATATGTTCTCCATTCACCAATGATAAAATCTCTGGCACAGCAATATTTTGTAATGTTCAAATACCTATATATTGTTTGTGTGTCAATGTCTGTTTTTGTTTCTTTAACAAACAAAAAAAAAAAAAAAAAAAACCAAAAACCGTCGTTAGCATAAAAAACGACCATGATTACGGCATTATTTTTAAGTAACCAGGTCATCTCAAATAATAAATAAATAATAAATACACAAAGGTATGTTTCGGGCACTCGTGAGAAATAAAGAACACTAGACAACAGAAAAAACAATAGAAGTCATAGGCTTACCGGGAATCGAACCCAGTACCTTCCGAACGATACCACTGCCTAGCTACGGGAGCGAATCGTTACTATCCTCTCTGCCAACTAATTTGTTCATCTCAAACAACTGTTCTGAGTTAGTGAGATGAACAATTTTATTTTAGGTTATCTTCTGACGAAACAATTTCAAATATGGAACAACGCAGTGAAGATCAATCTAATTACCGTTTTTACTTTATCTTGTAGCGCAAAAGATGAAAAGGAAGAAGCTGATGATACACAACACAAAGCAAGACTGATGTTGTCCACTCTGGTCAAAGTCAGAAATAATTTTTCTTTTATTTATTGTTAGAACAGGTTTTTACATATTGTATACTCTCTTCCCCCCCACCCTTTTTTTTTTTTTGGTTAAACCCATATATGATATTTCCGTGATCATTCTGAGGCATATACTGTCTATCATTATTCTCAGTGAGGCAATAATTATAGGAATAGCTTTTTTTTTTAATTAAATGTAATGCATAGAAATTCACACTGAGGAAACCTGCTGATAGTACTATTCAGCGGCGCTTGTTCTCCTGCACTTCGGCCCAAGGCCATTTAGCGATATCTGCATGTTGTCGCAAGTTGTTTTGTTTCTCTGTACAAGGTGTATGATGTTAAATGTTAAACTGCCCTCCTACTCAGAAAATAGCCCCTCTGCTGAGAGAAGTACGGTAGTTCAAAAATTCAGGAGATTGGAGAAACGGGAGATAAAAATAAAGCAGACAGCTTGATATGAAAAGAGAGATAAAAATAAAGCTGATAGACTGCTTGGATATGAGCTTACTCCACACGGAAACTGTAGTATAAATACTCCACACGGAAACTGTAGTATAAATAACAATAACCTTATGGTTAGTGTCCACGTCACGGGTCATGCAGGTTTGGTAATGCGTGTTTTTATTTAAACAACACACATATAATCAAACAAACAAAATAGGTTTCGAGTCTCCTGTTTTACATAATAAGGCGGCCAGCGTAACAAACGGGATAACCTCACTTCCGTCATTTGTATGTTGCATACGTCGCACTGTCTTTTAAAAAAAAAAGGATACTTACAATGACCCTGTTGAAAGTACTATCTGTCTGTACGGTCTGCATCGGCTCAGGCTCAACCAATGGACGTGCTTGGCTAGCCCTGGCAATTCTCGCTGCTTCCCGTTTCCGCTCATCAGGTCTGAGGAAAAGTAGACGATCAGTGGCGGAAACATTAAAATAATATTAAAATAAAATTTATATTCTCCAGGCCACAAAACCTTTCACATTTGGACACTTAATATAACTGATGGACATTTTGCCGTAGCTGAACGACGTGGGCCTCGTCTAAAATCAGTGTCTAACGGTAATAATCCTCTGTAAAAGCGCTTGCTTGTTGGAGCAACGGGACCATGTTCGAAACAATGTCGAGTCACACTCCAGTCTACTCAGCTGTTTAAAAAAAAACATGGGTTTCTGATTCTGCTCGTGAGTTAAGGAAAGTATAAACAGCAAGGACTGGATACCTGGTCTCTCTGGCTCCTTAAAACCTAGTCTATGTGGAGTATCTAACACTTCACGCCAGTCGGCAGTATATGATATGGCATTGTTTCCCCAACTAACTTCGCGTACCCCTTATGACAGGGTCTTACAGGTCAACCCCTTTCATTTATTAAAATTCTAATCAACTGTTTTCTGAAATTAAAAAGGATGACAAAGTAAAGTTAAACAATTCTGCAGCGCACTCTTGCATTCTGCAATGATGGTGTGCACATCATCATTGCAAGAAGACGCTGGAACTGGGTTGGCCATGTCCTCAGAAGGGACCCTGACACCATTACCAGAACTGCTAAGCAACGGACCCCAGGAGGACGGCGAAAGAGCGGCAAATGACAACCTGGCGGGACAGTGGCGGCTGAGATGCAAAGCATGAACCAGAGTTGGGGCACGGCATGAAAGATGGCCACAGACCGAGCAAAATGGGGACAGTTTGTTGCTGCCCTACAAGATTCCATAAGGCGCGATGGCCACTGGCTGCCCTGTCAGTTAGGGACTAAGGATCCAAAGAGAAGACTCCTGGAATCCCTCTGGCGTTTTGCACCACACTTTGTAAACACTGTGATATGGAATTACCTTTACCTTTAAATGGTTATTACAAGCAAACCATGACATTCTGATTCGCTTACAGATTCCATCAATAGTGACAGCCATCAGAATGTCACCGTGCCTCAATGACTGATACAAAGACGTTCAGACAGAATTAGAACTTTGCTTTACACACCTAAAGGTCTTTTATATTTGGAGATGCCCCCTAATATAACCGATTAAGTTGAACGGGACGCGCCTCGCCAAAACGAGGAAAAATTTTATTTAAAACAAAAAAACAAAAACAAAAAAATTTGCTTTAGCGAGTGACACCTTTACTAGCATGGGATTCAAAAGTTTCGAAGAATTCTAAGTTTAATTTTAAAATTACACTATTATCAAATATGTGAATTTTTTTTTTTGGTGGAATACTTTTTCGGAAATGTGTTTTGGATATCTATATATTATGGAGATCATTACGGAGCGACAGTTCGAAGAGTAAGCATACCTTATCACATATATGACGTACAGCGTACGTTTTTTTTTAAAAATAATTCTGAAACTTCTCATAGGGTCTACACTTTAAAAAAGATTGCAGCACTTCTAATACGGTTGAAGTTTTAAAATAACTATAGAGTTAAATCTTCTTCATGACTGGGTCATGTTTTTAAATAACTATGACATTTCTAACAAGGTCTATTTTTAAAATAATTGTAACATCTTTACACACAGTCATGTTTTAAAATGGCTGTGACTCTGTTCATAACGTCATGTTTTTAAATGATTGGGACACTTCTCAATTGGGTTCAAGTTTTTTTTTTTAAATGATTGTGAGATTTCTCATAGTGTTCATGTTATATGATTCACAAAAATTGGAGTAGTAAATCAGTATACATAAACCAGCATCATTTAATTTTGTTCGTCCTGCAACAATCAGCAAAATAATATATTAATCGTTCATTAATCAGCAATAACAGTATAATTTATACAGTATAATTTTTTCAAACCCATCCATTATAATTTATACACCATTCATCATAATCCACAAAACAATATGTGCATTACAGTCAACAATTACAAGGTAATATATGCATATTACACCACCAGCAGCAACAATAATCATGCACCACGATGAATTAAATAGTATATAATCTTCCACCACTGTCAATCACGCATTATATATAAATAATTTGTCACATTCAGCTGTATAATACATAATCACTGACAGCAAACAGCCAGGTACAAAATTAATCATCTTCTGCAATTAGTACCAATACACTAATTATCTATCAAAATTAATAACAAAATATATTAATCCTTGTCTGTAATTAATCTAATGATCACTGCCAGAACTGCTAACACATAATATATTAATTATCTGCAACAATCCCTAACATTATATTAAAAAACTGTCACAATCAGCAACTTAATTTATCAATCATCTGTCACAATCAACAGCATGACCTATTATTCATCCAACAATTAACAACATAATCTATCAATCATCGGCCACAACCAACAACTGTTCAAACAACAGATGGACTTGGCATGTATCTGTTGAAGGTATATGCTCCTTGGGGAGCTAAAGGGTGTTGGTTAAGATGACAACAAACAACATAATCTATTAATCATCTGTATCAATTAACAATATAATTTATTAATCATCTGCCACAATAAACAATATTATCTATTAATCGTCTGTCACAATCAACATAATTTATTAATCAATAACACGAGCTGTTAATCATCTGCCATTATCACTAACTCCACATTAATAACATGCCACAATTATATATATATATATATATATATATATATATATATATATATATATATATATATATATATATATATATATATATATATATATATATATATATATATATATATATATATATATATATATAAAGTCACAATCAACATAATCTTTTAATAATTTGCCGCAACCAACAAAATAATCTAATATGCCACAATCAACATCATTAATCATGTCACTGTCGTGAAACGAGTGTGTAAACCCACTACTTTGTTTAATCACTATGTCGCGATACAAATTTACCCAGCCAATCAACGAGCACCGTTCACCAGTCTCTGAGACAGAATAAAATTAGGCTTAAGCCCTGTTTTTCGGAACTCGGTTGGGGCCATCTTGTTACCCAATATGGCGGAAAAACAGAATAAAATTAGCCATAAGCCATGTTTTTCTGGGACTCGTCTCCGTCAATGATGGTACGGAGCATGGTACTAAACCGCATTTAGCCAATCAGCTTGCCATGCCGAGAACCAACCAAAAGCTGTCCCTAAGCCTTAAAAGTTCCCACATCTACCTATATATACGGGCGGATTTTATGCATAATCACACAACACCAACGCGAAGCCAGATAGACGACCGACTGAGGAATAGAAGCTGTCAACCTTGATTTATTGCTTACCTGCGTGCATTGACCTGGCAGACTGCGTCACTAGTCGAGTCAAAACCTGGCCTGTTTAAATCTTAGAGGGTTTTATTCGTGTCATCAAACCTGAGGTTGTGTGTCGTGTCAATCCAGCTGCCTGGAACGTCGCAGGAGCACAGTGATTGCATAAGATCTACATCTTTAGTCCCCCTCAGTCTTGGGTGGGCTAACGAAACGATCATCAGCGGGTGCTGTGTGCAAGAAACTAAGAAGGACATAACTTTTGAGAGATGAGTACACAGTAGTACCATTTCCGTCGGCAATTGTGAGCTATTAACTGTCTATGAAGAGAAACTGAGTTAGCGTAGCAAGAGACAATAATAAGATCATAGCTGATAAATTATATATATATATATATATATATATATATATATACATACATATATACATACATATATACATACATATATATATACATATATATACATATATATACATATATATATATACATATATATACATATATATATATATATATATATACATATATATATATATATATGTATGTATATATATATATATATATATATATATATATATATATATATATATATATATATATATATATATATATATATATATATATATACGTAATCAACAGCACAGCTGATACATTTACTATAATTGAGTAACAGCACAGCTGATATAATTTTTTTTGTTCCTATAATTGGAAGACTTGTAATATACAAGTGTATATATATATATGTGTGTAAATCATTTGTAAACTTACAAATCCATTACATTCCATCTTCCAACATCCACCCTTCAGCACAAGAGTAGATAGTGTATATACTAAATAAATAATAAGGAAATTGTATTTGAACGACTTGTCAATTTTTTAATAATTGTTAAGTAAAATCTGCTTCCTTGTTTTTTTAATATCACAGTTAGTTACACAGCGGGGGTGGCAATTTATGACTGTCTCCTCTCTACTAAATTTTTCGAGATCAGATCATTCACAGCCGTAACTAATTTGTGATACCAGTAGTTCTCTCAGACACTGGGACTTCACAATTTTCTGCAGAAATTCTATTTCTGTAATTGTCAGTACTATACTGATCCTAGAGCCAATAAAAACCTCACGCTACAGTCACAATAAAACTCATAATCTATTAATCATATGGCACAATGAACTACATTTATAATCATTTGTCACAAGCATCAACATTATTACACAATAATCTGTCACAAAAATTGCGCGACATATTATCATCTCCCACAACCGACAACATAATCTATGCATCATCTACTGAAATCAACAACATAATCTAATCTGTCACAATCAACATTATTAATAATCTTTCACAATCAACATTATTAACAATATTTCAAGATCAACATTAGTCATTTTTCACAATCAACATTTGCAACAATATTTGCGGAATAACGATACCGCCTATCTACATTTTTGTCTATAAATTTGCTCTACCATTTAATTCATTTACTTGGCGAGACAAATTCTCGTCAATTCTAACGCTATCTATAAACTTAAATAGTAACGCTGTTTAAATCTCTCACATTCCCTCTTCTCTCTCCATTTCCTCTCTCTCTCTCTCTCTCTCTCTCTCTCTCTCCCTTCTCGTGAGAAAGAATGCATTATTTGTCATGCCTGGGCGATTAAAGAAATTCTATCTTTTTGAATGGGACCACGGCCAGACTTGTACATGCCAGAATTATTTATGAGGCCAGTGGCATGGCTTGACAGCGTGACCCACGCTACATCACGTGGGGCGCGAGGACAGCTTGAGAGGGTCTTGTTTAAAGCAGGTATCAAAAAAACTGTGGGTACGAACATTCCCCAAGAGTCTGGTAGAGATATGACAGGTTATCACACCTGTAAACTCGTTGTAAAGATGGTCTAGCAGAAATTTGCTAAAAACAAGTCAACTATTGCCTGTCGTCATGGAAAGATGGGCTTTTTAAGCTATTAGCAGTGCTAAACTCTTAATTAACTAGAATTAAGTGCCTTTACAAAAGAGACAGCTTAGATTAGTGGCAAAAACCATCTTAAGCAAGAGCTAGAATAGGGGACCACTGGAGCTACCACTGTGAGAAGACCAGGCAAGCCTCGAGAAGCAATCTGTGGGTGATGTTGGGACGGGTAAGCAGAAATTTTATTATTCTTACTTTAATATATGATTTGTATATCTAATACTTAAATTCATGTTCATTACTAAGATGGAAGCTGAAGCTGTATTTTCATTGCATTATATACGTAAATCTTATTCCCTGGTATATGCAAGCTTCACAATTTCTTAAATACTATGTCTCGTTATTTCATTATTACCCACTGTCCTTGTCTTCTTCATGCTTTAAATGCAAGACATAATTCAACACTTAATGATCTTCATAATAAGTGATAGCTCAGTGGGGGGTGATAAAATAGAAATAGATTTCACGGGTGAGATGGAGGAAATATAGTAGATTCTGTCTCTGACACTCGAGAAGCTTCTCTTAGTCAGCCTATCATCTACAACAGAGTTAGATTAGTCAGACAAATCTAATATAATATATATTAATATATATATATTCCTCACATACACACACACATAAGTGACTACAATAGACACACAAACGTAAAACTATGACAAATGAAAATATAGATATTTTGGAACGAGCTGACCGACACGCTGATTAAGTTCAAGGGAATTTTAATTATCAGAAAATTCCATCACAACACATAAAATTACATCAAAGCATATACAAATAGTCATAAAGTCAATGGATTGCTGCAAGTATAATAGACCTATTGGTATGATCTTTTCCCTCGATGTATAGCCCACAGTCCCGTTAAAAGAAAAGTGATAGCCCCAAAGAGTCACGGATACATATGCTTTAGTCTAAGATTTCCCTTTAAAGGTATGAACAGACGTTTGTACTCTGATCTATCCTAAGGAAAAATATTGTTAGCAACAAAACTTGCATAAAGAAATTTAAGACAGCAAAATGAGTGCCAAAATACAACAATAAAGGAATCACTTAGTCCTGCATTCACTCTAATCAGTCAGCCGTGATCACGTGCTTTCATTCGTACTTACAGCTTTGGTAGCAACTTCTGGAAACACAATTTTTAGGACATGCACATACAGACTCTCCAATGCTAGTCCTGGCCAATAGAACCCCAGTTCCAAAAAAGACGGGTTGAATTCACTGCTTCAGGGAACGTTTTCTTGGTTATTCTTATTTTGGATGTCTGTTTAAGTCACTTTAAAATTGTCCAGGCACGAACGTTAACAGCGAGCACAGTGTCAATAGCTTAGATTTCTAGTAACTTGGAATGTCAGGTAACTGCCTCCTCTCAGTATAGGACTTTATTTGGTCACACTACCACAAGTCACAACTCCGTCGGAATGTTACTAATATTAATATTTTGCTTGCCACAAGGGCTGAAAATGTACTTGAGTTTTTTCTCTGGAAGAATTAAAGCTGGCGCGATAGGCCCGTTACTTTCTTTGATCTTAAAGTTTATGTAATGGGTACTCTGTCGTTCTGGATGCCAGCGCAATCTAGACAGGTTTTACTTTATATACCCAAGTCTTTAAGAAAAAAATGTTTTTGTTCTTCACAGATATTTCTCCGTACAAAACGCTGGTAGAGTTGGGCTACCTCAGTTTTCACTGAATAAAGAAAAAAACAACATATAAAATACTTATACATACTATGTACTCGGTTATAACTTACATTATAAACTGCAAGCGAAGAGCTTGACTTATCGTTTAAATCTCCCGTGAAATAAGGTATAATTCATAAAATCAATCATCATGAATTAGAAATACATACGTATTTCGTCAATACTCAATGATGAATCAGTGCAGTTATAAGTTAGTTTTAAAATATTCTCGACTGAGTATTTAGCAGTTAAATTAAATTTATTTATAGCTGCATGAGTTTAAGCTAGAAATTATAATTTATTCTGCTTTCCACTGAAACACGTCACTAGAGAACATAACAGACTTAATATTAATTTCTTCTGCACAGAAATCTAACTAGTAAAATGAAAACACAATAGATATTAAATATTACCTCCAAACAGAACTGCGGGTGATCGCACAAACTTAGAATGATACGCTTATATTTATTGGTAGTCTAGAAGCTCGGCAAAATTTCCGAAACAAACTCAGACTTCGCTATACAGCTTATTCTCTTTAGCACGAAACAACCTGTCTACTGCAAATTTGGAGAACAGAATCAAGTCACGTTTAAACTCCTGCTAGGATATATGAAACAGACAAAGCATCCCACGTTATTTCGAAATCCGAAATAGCGCCGGTATCTCCCCCTCTCCTAACACTTCACATTAACTCAGAAGCCTGCCATAACCTGTCAATACGCGTCTTAACGCCTTCTCCGACATACGGCTATTCTGGGCGATGTATGTCTGGCGCTTTCCACACCTCAGGCCGAGAAACTGGCCGAAGGACGCCGTGTCAGATGGAAATGTAGACGATATGTCTGCCATCATGTCTGACTAGACGAAATATCACACTATACGCTCACATCCCGGGGACTGACACATGATGTAATAAAATGCATACTCAGTAAGAGAAAAGAAACAGGTAAACGTTAGAATGGGAAAATATATATAGTCGCAAACGAACGAATGCGAAAAACAGGAAAAGGATAAAAGAGCGATAATAAAGTAGAGGACACGGGCAGAAAAGAAAAGAATATAGAAAATGTATTGATCATAAATCTCTATGCGACAGTACCATCTAATAATAATAATAATAGCCCCTTCAGTCATAACTGACTTTGGAAGCTGTAGCATCTACACAATCTCTACATGGTGATTGCAAAGTCACTTCCTGTTTTTAGATTGTTATTTCTTCAGTCATATCCAACTTATTCATATGAATCAAATGTCAAAATAAAGAAAATTAACTGCCTTTTTATTACATAAAGCGCTAAGTTACATAAGCATTAGAACGCAACACTGCATCATCCTTCTTCTCTGGTAACGTCATGAACAGGCTGACAGATTGGCAAAGGAAGGTGGAAAGTTACCCCAACCTGATACAAGCATAACTTTCGATGGGGCAAAGAGTTTTATCAGAACCAGATACAGAAACAAAAGGGACGCATAGCATTCAGGACACACACACACAATGATGCATATTACCAGCTCAGCAGAAGAGAACATGTGATAATCTTCAGATTCCGAACGGGCCACAACAGACTGAGATACTATCAATTCAACAAGCTAAAGATAGGAACTACCTATGAGTGTAAATGTGGCACAGATCAAATAGTGACTGCTGAGCATCCGCTTCAAAGATGCCCCACATATGAGGAACACAGAAAAAGCCCATGTAGCCTTCACCAGTACCGTTTTCGGGAAAAACTCTATGGAGATGTCAAAAGCCTCAAGCTGACTGCTGCTTTCTTAGAAAATATTCAAGCAGACGACTGAGAGTGTATGAAGAAGAAGTAAGGTCGGTTTACTAGCTTTTTAAAACAATTATATTTTGTTTTGCTTTGTTTCTAGAACTAAGAAATTAAAATAATAATACTTATTTGTCAAATGGCAATTACCGTCATTGTTTGGCATTTGTTTCATCTACATCAAATCGATAAAAGCGGGGGAGGAGAGAGAGAGAATAAACATTTAAAAACAAGAAATGACTTCCCAATCATACTGTATATAAGCTTGCAATGTCCAAATCGGTAGAAATGGGGAAAACCACTTTTTTTCCATTCAGTGCACTGTAAAAGATATTCTTGCTAGAAAAAAAAGAGGGGGGGGGGGGGGGGTGATTCGGGAAGAGGATCCCCAGTGCTGAGCTCTGTACATTCTCCCATCCGTCTGCGCAAACAAGACACTCCACAAAAGTGAACTTGACCTTACAAAAAACGTTCTGAGCACACCGAGCAAATATTCCAATTCGTTAAAGTACGCTTGCAACAACACAAACAGAAAGTGTGGTGGTATGACCAATGACATGTGCAGGTTGGAACAGGCAAGAGACTTGTAAAAAAAATTATTGATGTTCAAAATTAACTGTACCTATATCCGGGGCAGGAAACCTCCTGTTGTTAAACAAATTGCTACAAAAACCACAGCCGTAACAGCATATGCACCAGGTTTCCTGCTAAATGGAGCGAGATGCAGCGATGGCGCCCTGTTCCATAGAGAGCGGAAAGTTGAATAATACTGGACGCTGGAGATGGACAGAAGACGTTGGAGATGGACAGAAGACGTTGGAGATGGACAGAAGACGTTGGAGATGGACAGAAGACGTTGCAGATGGACAGAAGACGTTGGAGATGGACAGAAGACGAACTGAAGAAACCTGTTGATAGAACGTTCTCGCTCTGGAATCTCCGTGGTAAGAGCAGTAGAAAGAGAACAACAAACACAATGGGGATGAGAAATGAAGATATAAATGAGAGGAATGAACACACGTAGAAAGATCCTGGGCTGATGACACAGGACAGGAAGAACTGGCATACGATTGTTAAAGGGTGATGGTGATGATAATACTACTCAATGGCGAATCTACACCAGAGCTGCGTCAAAATCAATGATGAAAACATCATTTGTCTTATCCAAAGTGTCAATAAACAGATGCCCCATTGTCATTCACGGAGTCGTTTTACAATGACAATGCCATGAAAGATCCTGTTACGACTTCATTTATTTTATTGTCCATACGATCAGAATATGTAAATCAGAAAAACCAAGTCAAACACAAAAATAAGAATTCTTCAACTCAAATGTCAAGTCAGCCCTACTGTATGGCTCCGAAGCCAGAAGAACAATAATAGCGGGCAGCAGAAAGGTACAGACTTTCATGAATGGCAGCTTTCGTAGTTCGTAGAATGGAAAAAAATATTACAAGATCACTAATGGCGAACCAATGGGAAGAATTAGACAAACATGAATGGAACAAGAGGAGGGGAGAAGACGATGACTATGAATAGGGCAACTTGAGAAGATGATAGTTTTACAAGGTAGACAGTTCTGGAATACCTAGTGTAACAGAGATATAAGGGGACTGATAGTTTTACACGGTAGACCCTATTCTGGAATACCTAGTGTAACAGAGATATAAGGGGACTGATAGTTTTACAAGGTAGACCCTATTCTGGAATACCTAGTGTAACAGAAATATAAGGGGACTGTGGCGTATGCCTTTTGCACGCAACATGTGAGTGGTAATGGACATGATTGTAGTGCTCCCAAGTGTGCCTTTTGCACGCCACACGTGAGTGGTAATGGAAATGGTTGTAGTGCTCACAACTGTGCCTTTTGCACGCCACATGTGAGTGGTAATGGAAATGATTGTAGTGCTCACAAGTGTGCCTTTTGCATGCCCCACGTGAGTGGTAATGGAAATGATTGTAGTGCTCACAAGTGTGGCACCCTTTTTAATAGTCGCTATGCGTAATTTCGCATGACGTCGTTTTGTTTGACTTAGCGACTAGAGCATTGTTTATATTTCCCCTCTATGGGATGGCTGTGTCTAATGCCTAGCTGGCATGTTTTGGAATGTGTTCCCTGACGGAACTAATTGGATGTTGAATACTTAACTGTGTGTTACGTCAAATGAATTATGGAATTAGCGAACTAGGATAATATAGGATCTACTTGATGCACCAGATACATTGCAAATATGATTAATATGTTCGTATATGTTACCGAGGACTTCGGATCCATTTTATGGTGTTGGAGCATTTTAATGCCATGTTATACGTTGATTATTTGAAAGTCCCATATGCTCGGGAACCACTGTAGTGGTTTTGATGGTATTGTATGGTTGTTAGGTTACCTAGGGTGCTGTATGAGGTCAGCTGTGAAGGCTCCTGAGATAAAAGTTCATGTGAATTACAGAAGGCCCTTCTTACTACCACTACGATCTCAAACAGATCTCTTTTACTATCATGAATGTAGCTACGTTAAAAAGTCTAGGGTACTGAAATGTAATGTGTTGTAATAGAATATACAAACACACACAGGTAATTAATAAGTCTAATAATATTAATAAAATCTATAACACACTGAACTAACTCAGACTGTTTAGTTTTGATTTTAACAATTTTTTCTAAATTTATTAGTTCTGAACCAATGTTTTATTTTGGTCAGAACATATGAAATGTTATGGAGTTATAAATGGAATGCATAAATATATGGCATAATAAAATGGAATTTGTGTACATAGGTATTTTATAAGACTGGTTAATATTAATACTGTATATCCTGTCTCTGGGAGAACTATTACTGGATGTGCTGTTGGGGTGGTGTCATCACTCCCACTCTGTGATTACAACAAGCTTTGTCCATTGACTTATAGACTGTAGTTAAATGTTTTATTTCCCAAGAATTGAGTCTATATTTGATGGGGGAAATATTTGTGAATAGTTGTGAATACTGGTGAATCTTCAACCGGCCACGTATTCACTTATCTCGTCTGTGACACTCTGAGACAGGATTCCTGTGGCCCACTCCTCTCTGTAACTGGAATACAATGGTAGGCTGCACCGACACAAACGTTAAGCGGCACACACATCTGCTTGTGTATTCTTGCTTAAGTATTTGGCACTACCTTTAGTGCCACAACAGAAACTCACAATTCTGAAACAAAATGTGTACCATGTGTCAGTACTCTATCCACTGCACCACTCTTACACACAGCACAACACAACGACATTACACAGAATGGGTCAGATCTCTCTGACCAACATAGCACTTCTTACCCAGTTGTTTTCATATAGTATCAGTTCCCCAAGACTGCATTGCATCTGAGATATGTTCAATAGTTTCCTCTTTCCTTCAATAAGATAGGTGATATGTTCCCACTGATCTCAATAATAGATCCGCCTTCCATAGTCTTAGTTAGGCGTCCATATATTTTTTGTTTGTCTCTAGACCCTGAACTGCGGCTGGGGACCTAGAGCAAGCACTTACTTGTCGTAATCATTTTCCATGATATGGCAGTATCAATCACTCAAAATATTAAAATAAACAAGATAAATGCTTTCATTCTTACCAGAATTCAGAACACAGTTACTACTAGCAAAACTCAGCTGAGCTGCTGGCTATATTATGGCGTCCCACTAAATTGTATGTAATATCTTCTGGGAAAAACACCACTGGAAATAACTGACTGTGTCCCTGGACAGACTTATATAAAATGGCAAAAATGCGCGTCTCTATCCCGCTAATATGAATACATTTGTCCAATCACAGACTTCCCCTCTAACTTTTTTCAAATCTCAAACCAAAAGTCAAATTTCAGTCAGATCTCAGTCAAGTATGTATTACTGTCTGTTGGTCCGTCTGTCTCTACTTGGTTTTTCACAAAACACACTTGTTTCTTGGACCAACTATACGCAAAACCTACACACACCTGCCTCCTAAGTTATTTTTAGCCACAATTCTCCAACCTTCCCCCTCTCGTTCATTACAGCTAGATTTTTGCATTTCCGTGTCTCAAGGACGAAAATTTGAAACTTTAGTGAAAGTGTGCACAACAATACTGTCGCTAGTCTGATGTGAACAATACGGTCTTTTGTCAATATCTTCCTTGTTATCTATCCGTCTGTATAAATGAAAGTATATTATTTCTCTGCTTAAGATGGGCTATCAAACTAGCTAGGTTTTATATTCATAACTTTATTATTAAGAAAAACATATTTTTTCTCAAGGTTAGTTTTTGAAATTTGTTTTCGAACCTTCTCCACGGCGTTTGCCGCTGAATTCAAATAAAACAACCAAGTACCGTAAAACGTCCAAGATATGACTGTTTCAAATAAGAGCTAAGGTCTTTTCTGTCCATTTCCTTACATTGTGTTAACTAGTGGCTTGATTTTTTTTCTCTTTTATTACCAATTGCGTCTTTTAGCCTTCCTAGATTCAAACATGTGTTCAGTCATATTTTTCCTTTTTTATATCTCCGTTTCCCTCCCGTCTACAAGGGTACCGTTTCGTCTGCACGTCTAACTAGTTAGTTTGAATGGCGGTAGGAAATGCGGGCATGGGCGAGCATGTATCTTAGTATCTTACGCATTATTTTTATCCCTACAATGTTCTCTTTATAATTAGAGATATTTTAACGTTGTATCACGGTAAATTCATCACAACCACTAGACAAACCAGCCACACTTATTGCCACAAACGTATATCTAATCTTGCCACAGGGACTGGTAGTTTTACAAGGCAGACCCTGTTCTGGAATTCCTAGTGTAACAGAAATATAAAGGGGACTGATGGTTTTACAATGTAGACACTGTTCTGGAATACCTAGTGTAACAGAAATATAAAGGGGACTGATAGTTTTACAATGTAGACCCTGTTCTGGAATACCTAGTGTAACAGAAATATAAGGGGACTGATAGTTTTACAATATAGACACTTTTCTGGAATACCTAGTGTAACAGAAATATAAGGGGACTGATAGTTTTACAATGTAGACCCTGTTCTGGAATACCTAGTGTAACAGAAATATAAGGGGACTGATAGTTTTACAATGTAGACCCTGTTCTGGAATACCCAGTGTAACAGAAATATAAGGGGACTGATAGTTTTACAATGTAGACACTGTTCTGGAATACCTAGTGTAACAGAAATATAAGGGGACTGATAGTTTTACAATGTAGACACTGTTCTGGAATACCTAGTGTAACAGAAATATAAGGGGACTGATAGTTTTACAATGTAGACACTGTTCTGGAATTTTTAGTGTAACAGAAATATAAGGGGACTGATAGTTTTACAATATAGACACTGTTCTGGAATAGTGAAATATAAGGGGACTGATAGTTTTACAATGTAGACACTGTTCTGGAATACCTAGTGTAACAGAAATATAAGGGGACTGATAGTTTTACAATGTAGACACTGTTCTGGAATACCTAGTGTAACAGAAATATAAAGGGGACTGATAGTTTTACAATGTAGACACTGTTCTGGAATACCTAGTGTAACAGAAATATAAAGGGGACTGATAGTTTTACAATGTAGACACTGTTCTGGAATACCTAGTGTAACAGAAATATAAAGGGGACTGATAGTTTTACAATGTAGACACTGTTCTGGAATACCTAGTGTAACAGAAATATAAGGGGACTGATAGTTTTACAATGTAGACACTGTTCTGGAATACCTAGTATAACAGAAATATAAGGGGACTGATAGTTTTACAATGTAGACACTGTTCTGGAATACCTAGTGTAACAGAAATATAAGGGGACTGATAGTTTTACAATGTAGACACTGTTCTGGAATACCTAGTGTAACAGAAATATAAGGGGACTGATAGTTTTACAATGTAGACACTATTCTGGAATACCTAGTGTAACCGAAATATAAAGGGGACTGATAGTTTTACAATGTAGACACTGTTCTGGAATACCTAGTGCAGTGTTTCTCAACGGGGGCGGTACCGTCCCCTGGGGGGCGTTTTCAAGATGTCTGGGGGCGTTCTGATGGGTCGCAACGATTGAGGTCGCTACTTTCATTCGGGGGGGGGGGGGGGGGGGGTTGTGTACATTTTTACAAGAATCAATGTGAAACAATTACAAAAGATATTCCCCTTTGCATAGCCTGTAATACGACAGTTTTTATTTGCCCTGCATCCCATGGAGTGTTTCAAGGATTCCAAATGCAAAATTTTAGTACCTGTGATGTTACCATTGTCAGGAGACAGTAGAGTTTTTGGACTCAATCAAAGAAGAGTTTAGCATCGAAAGAGAAGTATTGCGAAACGATGTGGCCTATCTTTCAGATATATTTGAAAAGTTAAATGAGGTTCTTCTTAAGCTACAAGGAAATAGATCTGTCTGATTCAGATATACCAGGTTCGAAACCTGCAGCAGGCGGTTTGGTAGCAGATCGCTTTGTGTGGATTTTTAACAATGGTATAAGCGCCGTACCGTTCAGAAAGCAATGGCAAACTACTGAATGAAAAAAAATTGCCTAGAAAAATCACAAACAGCCAATAAAAGCTGGGGTTGATTGCCACGTCATGTAAAGGATAAGCAACTAACTAACTACCTAACTGCAGTTAGGTGGGGACAGGTTTAAAGATTCAGATTTAGAGGTTTATTGCAGTCATTTGGACGCTATTAAAAATGATATGAGCTTAAGATTTAAAGACTTGCAAGAACTAATAATACCGGATTGGGTGATTAATCCCTTTGAATCAGACGTGGAACAAGTTAGTCAACATTTACAAGAAGAATTAATTGAGCTACAAAATGACTCCGAGGCAAAAGCACGATTCAGTCACACACATTACGAAAAAGTTTGGATCCAGCAGAGGCTTGCGTATCCCGTTCTTTGCCTTTAAATAATTATATCATTATTATCAACTAATATTTTTTTTTATTTGTTCATGCTTAAGGTGGTTACATAAGAAGAGGCTTTAATATTCAGATTTGAAGATATATATGCCGTCATTTAGGCGCTGTTAAAATGATATGATTATGATAGTTATAGAGTTGTAAGAACTAATTTTAAATCATTTGCTCCGCCAATTTGTAATTCAAGGATAATGAACTTGTGGTGTATATAATTCCGTACTTAAACTCATATTTAATATAACTATGCTTTCATAAATGTGCTTTCTCTTTTTCTGTATATTATAAGAAATGATAACTCATTAACTGCATTGCTTTTTTAAACGTATGGTGGAATATATATATGTGTGTGTGTGTGTGTGTACACGATAAAGAGCAAGAGGATGCTAAAAGGGTGGGGGGTGGGGTGGGGGGGGGGGGGGGGTTGTCAAAAGGGGGCGTTGCTACTATCAGGGTTGAGAAACACTGACCAAGTGTAACAGAAATATAAAGGGGACTGATAGTTTTACAATGTAGACACTGTTCTGGAATACCTAGTGTAACAGAAATATAAGGGGACTGATAGTTTTACAATGTAGACACTGTTCTGGAATACCTAGTGTAACAGACAATGTAGAGACTGTTCAGAAATACATAGTGTAACAGAAATATAGGGGGACTGATAGTTTTACAATGTAGACACTGTTCTGGATACCTAGTGTAACAGAAATATACAGGGGCCTGATCGTTTTACCATGTAGACACTGTTCTGGAATACCTAGTGTAACAGAAATATAAGGGGACTGATAGTTTTACAATGTAGACACTGTTCTGGAATACCTAGTGTAACAGAAATATAAAGGGGACTGATAGTTTTACAATGTAGACACTGTTCTGGAATACCTAGTGTAACAGAAATATAAAGGGGACTGATAGTTTTACAATGTAGACACTGTTCTGGAATACCTAGTGTAACAGAAATATAAGGGGACTGATAGTTTTACAATGTAGACACTATTCTGGAATAGAAATATAAGGGGACAATGTAGACACTGTTCTGGAATACCTAGTATAACAGAAATATAAGGGGACTGATAGTTTTACAATGTAGACACTGTTCTGGAATACCTAGTGTAACAGAAATATAAGGGGACTGATAGTTTTACAATGTAGACACTGTTCTGGAATACCTAGTGTAACAGAAATATAAGGGGACTGATAGTTTTACAATGTAGACACTATTCTGGAATACCTAGTGTAACCGAAATATAAAGGGGACTGATAGTTTTACAATGTAGACACTGTTCTGGAATACCTAGTGCAGTGTTTCTCAACGGGGGCGGTACCGTCCCCTGGGGGGCGTTTTCAAGATGTCTGGGGGCGTTCTGATGGGTCGCAACGATTGAGGTCGCTATTTTCATTCGGGGGGGGGGCGCGTTGTGTACATTTTTACAAGAATCAATGTGAAACAATTATAAAAGATATTCCCCTTTGCATAGCCTGTAATACGACAGTTTTTATTTGCCCTGCATCCCATGGAGTGTTTCAAGGATTCCAAATGCAAAATTTTAGTACCTGTGATGTTACCATTGTCAGGAGACAGTAGAGTTTTTGGACTCAATCAAAGAAGAGTTTAGCATCGAAAGAGAAGTATTGCGAAACGATGTGGCCTATCTTTCAGATATATTTGAAAAGTTAAATGAGGTTCTTCTTAAGCTACAAGGAAATAGATCTGTCTGATTCAGATATACCAGGTTCGAAACCTGCAGCAGGCGGTTTGGTAGCAGATCGCTTTGTGTGGATTTTTAACAATGGTATAAGCGCCGTACCGTTCAGAAAGCAATGGCAAACTACTGAATGAAAAAAAATTGCCTAGAAAAATCACAAACAGCCAATAAAAGCTGGGGTTGATTGCCACGTCATGTAAAGGATAAGCAACTAACTAACTAACTAACTGCAGTTAGGTGGGGACAGGTTTAAAGATTCAGATTTAGAGGTTTATTGCAGTCATTTGGACGCTATTAAAAATGATATGAGCTTAAGATTTAAAGACTTGCAAGAACTAATAATACCGGATTGGGTGATTAATCCCTTTGAATCAGACGTGGAACAAGTTAGTCAACATTTACAAGAAGAATTAATTGAGCTACAAAATGACTCCGAGGCAAAAGCACGATTCAGTCACACACATTACGAAAAATGTTGGATCCAGCAGAGGCTTGCGTATCCCGTTCTTTGCCTTTAAATAATTATATCATTATTATCAACTAATATTTTTTTTTATTTGTTCATGCTTAAGGTGGTTACATAAGAAGAGGCTTTAATATTCAGATTTGAAGATATATATGCCGTCATTTAGGCGCTGTTAAAATGATATGATTATGATAGTTATAGAGTTGTAAGAACTAATTTTAAATCATTTGCTCCGCCAATTTGTAATTCAAGGATAATGAACTTGTGGTGTATATAATTCCGTACTTAAACTCATATTTAATATAACTATGCTTTCATAAATGTGCTTTCTCTTTTTCTGTATATTATAAGAAATGATAACTCATTAACTGCATTGCTTTCTTAAAAGTATGGTGGAATATATGTGTGTGTGTGTATACACGATAAAGAGCAAGAGGATGCTAAAAGGGTGGGGGGGGGGGGTTAAATATTAGTTGTCAAAAGGGGGCGTTGCTACTATCAGGGTTGAGAAACACTGACCAAGTGTAACAGAAATATAAAGGGGACTGATAGTTTTACAATGTAGACACTGTTCTGGAATACCTAGTGTAACAGAAATATAAAGGGGCTGAAAAACACATGGAGAAGAGAACTGGAGACTACAATGACAGGTAGAAGACACAGAAAGACCTTGAGGACTGGAAGCTTGAATGTGTTTATAGAACACATGTACTCCGTGGGCGGCTGAAATGTATTTAGTAAATAAATAAATATTACAAACAGTAAGGTATTTTTCAGGCGCTCGTGAGAAATAAAAAAGCAGAAAACTTGACAATAGAAAAACAACACAAGTGAGTGGCTTACCGAAGAATCGAACCCAGGACCTTCCGAACGGCACCCCCGCGTAGCTACAGAAGTGAATCACATTATCCTCCCCGCCAGCTAGGCACCACAAAAATAGTGCTTCGAAGACGGGGGTCATTAGCGCGATTCGCAGCATGTAACACCGGATATGTACCTAGGGCGACCCAAGCCTAATTAAGGCCTCGGGTTTCCCTTTTTTAGTTGCTGAAATGTATTTATGATGATTTATGTGAATACAAGAAAATCACGTCTCTTTCTAAGACTGCTGCATGTAATCAAATCTTAACAAACTTCAGACCCTGCTGCTGCCTATCATTTTTGCTGCCGACTTGTACATGCCAAGGAAACATTTCTTCTTTAAGTACCAAGCCTGGTGGCGTAAAAGATCATGTCTCTTCACAACTTCCTGTTTCCATAACTGTTTACTAAAACAGTTGCTGATGTCTGTCCATGCCATGATGTCAAACTGCCCAATATCTCCTTTCTTTGTCGTTCTCTATATCTTTTTTCCTTTAATCGTTCACTGTGCCAGCCATTATTCCAGAGTTATTCTCATAATATGCCCACAGAAAGTAGGCTGCTTCTTTCTAATGCGAATAATAAGTTTCCTTTGCACACTTGACTCTTCCACGACATCCTCATTACTCTCGTTAGCTGCCTTCGGTATCCGTAACATTGTGTCTGTAAAACCACATCTCTGTGGCCTCATGCATGTCAAACAAAATAGTTCCCCGGAAGCACATTCGTGTGCTCGCATTCGGAGATAATCGTCCACCATTCAAGATTACTTGATTACCGAAGCCTGCGTGTAAAGATCTACAAATTCTTGCACTCACGCCACTGAATTTAAAAGACCTTATATAGAAACAAACGCCTCTCTACCGCTGACTTGATACGGTCTTATGTAAAACAGTCACAGCACAGGGAAATACGCCGCCGGACACAAAATTAAAGACTTCACGTGTTTAAAAAAAACCACATTCCATTCAATGGAAACTGTTTTAGAAATTATCGTTAATTCAGTTGGAAGCTATAAGAAATTATGTCAATTCAATGGGAGACTATAAGAAATTATGTCCACTTCCATTCAATGAAAGACTATAAGAAATTATGTTCGCTTTTATTCAATGGGAAACTATAAGAAATTGTGTTACTTCAATGGGAGACTAAAAGAAATTATTCCGCTTCCATTCAATGGGAGACAATATGAAATTATGTTCGCTCCATTCAATAGGAGACTAAGAAATTATGTTCGCTTCCATTCAATAGGATACTATAAGAAATTATGTTTGCTTCCATTCAATAGGACACTATAAGAAATTATGTTCGCTTTCATTCAATAGGATACTATAAGAAATTATGTTCGCTTCCATTCAATAGGATACTATAAGAAATTATGTTCGCTTCCATTCAATAGGATGATATAAGAAATTATGTTCGCTTCCATTCAATAGGATACTATAAGAAATTATGTTCGCTTCCATTCAAAAGCAGACTATAAGAAATTATGTTTTTCATTCAATGTGGACACTGAAAATGATTTTTAGTAAAATAACATTGCACAACGGGATGTCACTCTATAATATACTAGTCTAAACAGAACCTTTATATTTCAAGCAAGACATGGTTCCAACTTTTTCACCTTCATGTATTATTTATGACTGTATCTTTCCTTCTGTTATTATTTCCCTTTACCGGGCGGCGCATTTCTCAGTTCTTTCGTATGTATTGTTTACGCTCCAGTCTACACAGCTGTAAATGGGTACCTGACTATTTTCGAGTCAGTCAGGGAAGGCAAATGCAGCGAGGAACTTAACCGTTTGCCCCACCGCAGAAAGCTGAGACTTAGTATAGTGGTCCCTAAGGCCTGGTGCAGACGAACGATTTCTTGCTGCGCGTATCTCGCACGGTTTTTTGACCGAATCGCAGGGTAGTGCAGACGAGCGTATTTTTGTCGTGACCTCGTGCCTAAAAATAATTTCCAGACTGGCACTTCCGCAGTTCAGAAATGAATTTCGTGGAATTAGCATGTCTGTCGTTGCTTGTAGTAAGGAAACGCAGGAAAAAACGACAAAAAGACGATTCTGGGTTATATATATATATATATATATATATATATATATATATATATATATATATAATGTCACGGCGATATGTTTGTCGAAATATCAGGTTGGTCACGCTGAGAGTGACAACACTGATATAATGTAAAAACCCGTTTGGTCAGCTGACCGGAAGGGAAGTGAAAACGAATTCTGGAGCTGGAAAGTGTATGCCATTCTTGTTCATTTATACTGCTTGTCATTTCTTCATGCGGTGTGGATTAAATTGCATAATTCTAGAGCGATGGTGTATTATCTAGTGGCATTTCCTTAGGCCGTTGATGATGAGTTTTTGTGATTAAGTATTGCCTTATCATAGGACAGGATTTAGCCGGTGAGCGAAAGTCATTGTGATGTTCATCCAGTAGGGCCATATCAGTGGGTATGATACTGATAGATTAAGTTGGTGGCTATTGCAAGTTGTATTGGCATTTATGTTGAGTTGTATTTCATATGTATTGCTAGCCGTGTGTGCAGTTCATTAATAAAAGGGAACTTACCTGTTAAAGGTGTTAAACTTACTCATTGTCACCTACTGTATGCTGTGGTCGTCTTCTAGCGGAACGAGCCAAGTATGAAGTGTGTATGTGTTAAAATCCACAGCATAAGTAAGCTCTTGACTAGTTCATGCTCATATTGTGTTTGGTGCACAGGGTGAGAAGGCATGAACGACAATGGTGCATATATATATATAAATAATAAATCTTGAGCAGTGGGTGTGCCGCTTCTTTCTAAAAATACATGCTGGTATTGCCGGGTTTATAATAAACATCAAAAATATACTACACGTTTTGCACAAATCGATAGAGCAAAAAAAAAAAAAAAAACTTATGTGGTATTAATTAATGAAAACGGTGTTGACATATCAGCTGTGATTCAAATCCCAAATGAGAGAATTCGTAAGACGACAATAAAAGCAGAGACAGCGATGATGATCAAGCTAATGTCACAAGAAATGACAACTGTTCACAATGTACAACAACCAGATCAAATGATTTCTAAGCCGGACAGTGATGGTCTCTCGAGGCATAGTTACAAGGCTCCGGAATCAAAACACGGTAGCATCATGCTTCAGTCTACCCGGCTGTAAATGGATATCTGACTCTGTTCTTCAGTTAGGAAAGGCAAATATTGGCGAGGAATGGTCACGACCTAATGAAGCTGGAACTAATGTAGTGAAGTCTCTAACACTCCACTCCCTACGACAGTATATGTTATGGGACTATTTTCACCTTCACGCTTTGTTGACATTAATGTTTGTCTCTCATCGCAAGGTGTAGGTATGAAGGTACAATCATTTACTGACCTAGTATAGCGAAGTCTCTAACATTTCACCCTCCTACGGCAATATCTACTATGGGATTACTTTTAGTCAATATAAGAGAAGGTAGTCTGACAGAAAATGGACTGGGAAGTATACTGTTCAAAAAAAGAAACGCATAGCTATCCGAGGGCGCGTTTTTATGAGTTTGTAAGTAAAATTTGGTGCAAGGGTATATAAAAACCAGCCTCAAATGTTCTTTACAGTGTCAAATGCACGTGTTGACCTGAATTGGGTTCGTTTTAGTAATCGTTACAACGCAGTGGTCAATAGTGTTTATGACGCAATTTCTGACCACAGCTCATGTTGCGCGCCCCTGAAAGCAACAACATTTGGGGTGAACATTATTCACTGACTACGCAACTGAAACCCTATAAAAGGATAACGCTACACACAAACAATTCAGTTCATTTTCAAGCAGACATTTATGGCGTCTCTATCGATAAATTTAAGGAACATTGCTATTGGCCGACTGCATGCAGGCGAAAGTCAAAGTCAGGTTGCCAGGCATCTAAACGTGCATCAGAGTACCATCAGTCGACTTTGGCACCGGTTCCAAGCCACTGGCTCAGTTGAAGACCGGCATCGCAGTGGACGACCCAGAGTGACAACAGCAGCGGAGGATCGCTTTATTCGGCTTCGTCACCTCAGAGACAGGTTTACAACAGCTTCCTCAACTGCCCAGTCATTGCCTGCAGGACGTCATGTGTCTGATCAAACTGTCCGGAATAGACTGCATGACGCTAGACTTTGGGCACAACGACCTCACTGAGGACATGTCCTTACGCGCCGCCATCGCCAAAATTGACTTCTTTGGGCCAACCAGCACCGTCCCTGGGCAGCTGACAATCAATGGAGACCTGTCTGGTTTAGTGACGAATCTTTCTTTTTGTTGCAGCGTCATGATAGACGGCGTATGGTCTACCGTAGGCGAAATGAACGTTTTGCCCAAAATTGCGTTGATGAAGCTCCGCCGCACGGTGGTGGAGGTGCAATGGTGTGGGGAATGATCAGTTACAACGGAAGGAGTCAATTGGTGCACATTTAAGGAGGCTTGAATGCGCAACGATACGTCAATGAAATTCTTCGACCACACGTCCTTCCACTTTTGGCTGCCCAAAGGTCTGTGTTTCAACAGGACAACGCCAGACCCCATTGTGCACGGTTGACCACGCAGTTCCTGACTGCCAACAACATTCTCACCCTTCCCTGGCCATCCCTGTCTCCAGACATGAGTCCGATTGAGCACCTGTGGGATGAGCTGCATAGACGTGTTTTTCGCCGAGACGTTGCTCCAGCCAATCGTCGTGATCTGTTCCAGGCACCCCAGGAAGAGTGGGCAGCCATCCGACAGGCCCACACCAGACGTCTGATCGCATCCATGCCCAGGAGATGCCAGTCGCTGATCGATGCAAGAGGAGGCCACACACCATACTAACGGGAAAGCCCATACGCCAAAAAACTCTCGTGAACCAGATGCAAAACAACTGTCAATTGATTGGGTGAACCCTAAGGTATTCTTGTGTGCAATTTGAACAATTAACTCATTAAATTAAAAGAGTTATTGAATGTCAAAATTATGGCTATGTGTGTGCCTTCAGTAGCTATGCGTTTCTTTTTTTGAACAGTATAGTAAAAATCTGTCCCAGATGAACCACAGTAAAACCCAGGGCTGAAACAAAAGGCATTCCTGAACAGATGTGTTTCAACAGACGCCTGGTTTAAGAAAATAATTCAATAAAACAACCCGTTTCTGGGCGGCTGCCAATCATTCTGACATTCTTAATGTGTTGCAGTGTAACAATATTTCACGAAAATTACTGCTTTCTTTATCGTCCACGTGATACTGTAATGGAGTCACTTCATTATGACCTTTTTTTTTTACATTCAAATAATGACTAACGATAATGCGCGGCGGAATCAATCATATAAACCTTTCATCGTTATTCCTTTTCGTTCCCCGTGGAACATAGGGCAGAAACAGTTGCTCTCCGTCGATTTCTATTCTGGGCTGTCTTTTTCAGCTGTGCCCAAGTCATTCCAATTTCCCTAGCCTCCTCTTCAACAGTTCTTCAAGTTCTCTTTGGCCTCCCCACTCTTCTTTTCCCCTGTGGGTTCCAGTCAAGGGCAATTCTGGCTATGCTTGATTTTTCTCTTCTGAGTGTATGTCTATCCATCCCCACTTTCTTACCTTAATTTATGTTTGTATTGGCTGTTACTCGCATCTAAAATAAACAGAACTGTACAAATTTTAAAGTTCCCTGTACCTCAGTTTTCTGGGACAGGGATTGTCAAACTCAATAAATTTGTTTATATACACTATTTAAAATAAATAACTGGAACTCTGTCCAAGTATCTTGTTTCTATGAATAAAGATCATTGTAAGAATTCCACCCACTAATCTGTCTATCTGCTTGTACGTATCACTGTTATTATGTGGGACAGATTGCAGTGGCGTATCCTGGTAATGCGAGCTAGGCGTGCTGCTACTTAAAAGGAATATGTACGCCTACTATTTAACTTCTTCCCCTCTTAATTTAAAAACCAAATATATTCAATTACGCAACGATAGTTATTAGGGGTATATGTCAATTATCTCCGAAATGCTAATTAACTTACAACTTGAAACTCACTGTCACTGTAATAATCTGCATTCCCGGCAACTAACAAAAATTAATCACAAAAAACACTGGACGGACACAGCTGATTTTTACAACCCGAGAGCTGCAAGACCACCGCACGCATGTTCGTATTGTAGTGACGTATCTGGCCATGACCCCGATTCCACACAAACCAATTTTCAGACGTGAATCCCAAAGGTACCGCACGCATTGTGACGGAATTACCCGAGAAACTTCGGGCGATTGTAACCAACCAATAAAAACCGCACTATAAAACGCGTCAGGGAAACTGAAACTAGATATACTCGTAGATTCTATGCAGAAAAAACCGTTATCCTGATGCGTGCGGTCCGAAAGCAGAACTTTAAAAGAGAAATATTTTATAGAATAATAAATTAAATTTTTATTTTCCTTCGGGCATAGGTGTGCGCAGCACGCACAGCACACATAGAGAATACGCCACTGACAGATTGTCTTCATCATCATCTCAAGGTGAGTTTATTATTATGCTTATGGTTGTGATGGAATAATTGATGTTACACTCTCAGTGCGGGTCTAACGGACTTAACTTATAAAACTGGTGACAACTGTTGGCCCTTGGGTTTTCATATGCATTCAACTATCTTTAGAGCTGAAGAAATGGGGTAGCTGCGGCAACAAGGCTGAGCGTTCCTCCCAAACTTTCTTCCCTCACCCGGTTTCCTGCCACCAATAGGTATGCTGGTATATGACCTGTAATGAGAGGAAAATGCCCTCCCCATATAGATCTCATCTAATATTTAATTCCACACACAAACACGGTGACAACTCACCCTGATCAGCTATGTGTGCTGATCATTGCACCAATCTGTATCTTCCATTGTTTAACACCACTGCTGTGTAAACATTCTTCTTCAGTGATAGTACATAGCTCTTGTTTCCTCCTAGCTTGTGGTCCCTTAATATCTCTTTACAACATCCCATACAGGGCTTGTCGTTCATATAATAGATAGGGTGTGCTTAACCTAGCACTGAAACATGTGGATAAATTCTTTCTAACATTCTCTACATGATTTTACATAATATTTAAACATTTATGGCACTGCAAGCTTTAGATAGTTTTAATTTCAAATGGCGGTTGTTGCCAGCGAAATGTTAATTTTATTGCCCCCAAACTACCCTACGCCTTAACCAATCAGAACGCGTGTCAAGAAATTTCTAACTTTTCTCACGCAACCAAATTGAGCAGTTGATAAGTGTGTTTGTTCGTCTGTCTCAATTTTTATTTATACAATATCTTTGTTATTAATGGGTCAATTTTTAATATTAAAAGTGATTATTAAAAGGACAACTGTCCTCTATCTTCCTATATAGGTTTCCTTTACCCATTTGTCCCCGTTTTCATCTTGGTAATTTTTTTCTAATTTATAGTGCTCTGTCCACTGAACTAAAATATTAATAAAATAATTTTCTAAGGCCAGATAATTTATTATAAGGGAAAATTTTATGATATATATTAACCAATATTAGTGCTACCCTTCAAGACATCCCTGTTATTTATAAAGAAATAAATTATCTAAGTTTCTTTTCAAACGCACAAGTTAGGCTTGATTTCCATTGTACTCCACCTTCTCTCTCCCCTATAAAACGAGGTAACAAGTTGGTTCGTTGCCAAGCTTTACGGCTTTCGTCATAAATATTGGGAAGGGTCAAGCGTGTGCGTGTGTTTGGGGGAAGGGGAGGGGGGGGGGGTATTTTTATGCTTGGCGTTAAAAAATTCAAATTCTTTATTTTAAATGTTAGCGGTTTGATTTGACGATGGCCTTGAGACCAAGGTCAAACATGGAATTTATTTATAGATTTTTAACTGTAATAGTGGAAAATTCAAATTGTTTTGTCCAATTTTTAGCGGTAGGTTTGACCTTGCCCTTGGCAATTTTTCAAATATAGTAGTAGTGGTTTATAGGTTGTGAATTTACGTTACTAGATTTTTGAATCGGGGAAATTTGAGCGGAGTGTTACACGGAGTTACTTTACTACACATCTCCCCTTTTAAAAAGCCTGCACCACTAGTGCAGCTTTATTTTCTGAGTTACAATCCCGATCAAATTAACTCAACTAGGCTTTATGAGGATCCGGGGTTTCTGCAGGTGGGTGCCTACTCAAGAAATCTGCTCCAACGTTCTGCGAACCCGGAATATACTCAATGGTAAATGAGTAAGGTTGGATGAGTAGAGACCACCTTAACAAACGTGAATTTACATGTTTTGCCTGGGCCAGAAAAACCAGTGGCTGATGATCGCTTTGGACCCCAAAATGTCTACCATACAAATAGATCTGGAATTTCTTTATCGCCCAGACTAAAGCCAAACATTCTTTTTCTACAGTTGAGTAGTTTTGTTCTGCTCTGTTTAATTTGTGGCTGGCATACGCAACTGGGTTCCATTCTCGTCTGGTGAAGAGGACCTTTGCAATAATGTGGCTCCCAATCCCACATTACTCGCATCCGTTCTCACCACGAATTCCTGACTCAAATCAGGTAATTTCAATATGGGCTTACTGGTGAGTTTTTGCTTTAACACACTGTATGCCAGCTCACATTCTGCCGACCATTCTATTTTATCTGGATTCCCTTTACGAGTTAAATCTGTCAGAGGAGCACACACAGAGTTAACATTTTTAATATATTTTTGGTAAAACCTACAAAGTGAGACGAAGGATCTCACATCCATCTTAGTCTGGGGTCTGGGTGCTCTCTGCAATTTCTCCAGGTTCTTAGGGTCAGGGATCATGCTACCCTGATGTACAGTATGTCCCAAGAATTCCAATTCCTTGCATCCAATACAACATTTTGTTGGTCTAGCAGTTAAGTTTGCCTCTCTGAGTCTATCAAATAGCATTTTCAAAGAGTTAACGTGTTCTTCAAAGGTTTCCGTAGCGATGAGGATATCATCCATGAAATTTGTAATACATGGGTTTTTCAGGGATCCAATAGTTTTCTCATCATTCTAGAGAACACACTCGGGGCGTTTTTCAACCCAAACGGTAACATATTGAATTCATAGTGCCCTTCCGAGGTGCTAAAAGCTAGAATCTCAGGCTTCACTGGAATCTGGTAATATCCCTTACTGAGATCTACTTTTGAGAAATATTTTGCCTTATTCAACCTGGCAAATAGTTGGTTAGTATCAGGTAATAGATCCACCTGACTTTCTGTGACAGCATTCAGTTTCCTGTAATCTATGCACAGTCTATGTTCACCAGAGGGTTTCCTCAACAATACCACACTGGAACTATAAGGAGATTCACTGAGAGAAATAATCCCTTCTTGTAACAGATAATCTATCTCCTCATTTAAAGCTTTCTCTTTTGTGAATGGGATAGTATAGGCTCTCATACAGATGGGTGTTGGGTCTAGTAATTTCATGTCATACTCCAACAAGTTAGTGTGCCCTGGTCTGTCCATTAACACGTCTGTATGATTTTCCAGAACCTTTTGAATCTTCTCCCTCTGCCATTTTGTCAGATGATTACTGATCTTTACCTGTGCAGGAGTTTCACATGGTTTTAAGGGATATTCGTAAGAGGTGAGAGGTTCGTTTTTCATCTCAGTAGCTATGGCCAAGGTCATTAGGTGTGCTCCTTCCAAGGTTTTCCTGTCATGGTATTTCTTAAGGAGGTTCACGTGATAGACTTTTTCCTTTCCCTTCTTGTCTATCTTATAATTAGTTCTAGATACCCTTTCCAGAACTGTGTATGGACCTTGCCATCCTATCTGAAGTTTGTTGCTACTGCCGGGAAACAGAAGAAGCACCTTCTCTTCCACGGCAAGCTCCCTATCCTTCGCTTTCTTATTATAATATGCAGCATGTTTCTTCCTGGCTTGTCTTAGGTTATCATTTGCCAATTTCCAGCCAGTTTTTAATCGAGTGGTCAGCTCGTTCACATGCTGATATGATGAGGTTACAGTCTCTTCTGCCTTCTCATCAGTCCATGTCCTCAATAAGGCTTCCAATGGACCTTTTATGGGGCGGCCAAATAGCAAAGTTTCCGGCGCCATTCCTGTTGAATTATGAGGGACTTCCCGGTAAGCAAAGAGGGCCGCAGGTAAGTATTGATCTCATGTATCAGGTTTCTCATGTGCCAACTTTCTCAGGATGGAAATAAGTGTCCCGTTAAATCTTTCCACCTGCCCATTCCCTTGGGGGTGATACGGACTACAATGAAAGTGCCTGGTTTGGAAGTTCCTGAAAACTTCCTCAGTTAGCCTCCCCTTGAACTGTGATCCATTACACTGACAAACAACATTTTTCTTTCTTATATAAGAATAAGTGTTCTTAGGTCAGTTTCTTGCGCTGATTTCAAATTTGAAATCCGTTTATCTCTATCACGTCGGGTTCTTAAGATATTTGTGAATAAATATATTTTTGGGAAACCGTTATTTGCTCCGTTTCATTTTTACTATATAACTTTTTAAAAATTAATAAAATGCAAAATAATTCTACTTTTTATACTGCTAAAAGATGCATGACATATGTTACGTTATATTTCAAATAGTTACTGTATTTTGAAATAATTCTGAGTGAAATATGGCTTCTAGAAGTTGTAGAAATTCGGCTAATCTGTTCTGTTACGTGTGCGGATATTTTACCGATCGTGTTCAAAAGAAAAACTTTACACCATTGCTAAAGAAAGCATATGAACTTTATTTCGATTCGAAAGTTGATGATGCAAATAAATCTTGGAAGCCAAATGCAGTTTGTTCGACTTGTGCAAATACATTGGCAGGTTGGTTACGAAAATCGCCGAAGCATAAGTCGATACCTTTTGGAGTGCCAGTAATATGGCGTGAACCGACAAATCACGCGACTGATTGTTACTTCTGCTTGACAAATATCTATGGTTTCACTTTTAAAACTAGAAAGTCTGTGGTTTATCCAAATATTGAATCGGTTTCAAAACCAGTGCCTCATGATCCAATCACGTGTCCGATCCCAGTTCCACCATAACAATATCCGTTGGACGTGAATGAACCATCAGAAAGTGATAGTTTACCTGCTTTAGAAACTAATTCTGACTCGGATTATGTACCGGTTAATGATGGTGTTCACTTAATTAACCATTCAGAACTTTCAGATCTAGTACGTGATCTCGCTCTCACCAAAGGACAAGCGGAATTACTCGGTTCGCGACTCAAAGAATGGAATCTTTTAGCACCCAATACTCCGATATCTAAATTTCGTCATAGACACAAAGAACTTGTTCAATACTTTGAGATGGATGATGACATTTGCTATTGCAAAGATGTAAAAGGTCTAATAGTGCACCTCGGTCATGAGCACATAGTCAACGAATGGCGACTTTTCATCGACTCTTCCAAGACTAGTCTAAAAGCCGTGTTATTGCATAATGGAAATTTATTTTCCTCAATTCCAGTCGCCTACTCTGTTCATATGAAAGAAACGTATGACAATATGGCTATACTTTTGGCAAAAATAAAGTACAATGACTACCAATGGCGGATTTGTGGAGACCTAAAGGTCATTGCAATTCTCACGGGCATGCAGACTGGGTATACTAAATTTTGTTGCTTCCTATGTGAATGGGACAGCCGCAACAGACAGGAACATTATGCTAGAAAGGTGTGGCCTATCAGGGATCGTATGCATCTCGGGCATAAAAATGTAATACACGAGCCATTAGTTAACAAAGACAGCATCATTTTACCACCGTTACATATAAAGTTGGGGCTCATGAAGAATTTCGTAAAAGCGTTAGATAAAACGAGCAAAGCTTTCACTTATCTTCGAGAAAAGTTTCCGCAAATTAGCGATGCAAAGATAAAGGAAGGTATCTTTGTAGGACCTCAGATTAGGAAAGTTATTGCAGACAAACAATTCGAGAACTTGTTACATGGTAGTGAACTTCGCGCATGGATGGCATTCAAATCGATCGTCGATAACTGTCTGGGAAATCACAAATCTGCCGACTATGTGCATATTGTTAAGCAGTGCATAGATGCATACAGAATCATGGGCTGTAACATGTCCCTCAAAATCCATTTGCTCGATTCGCATCTTGACTTTTTCCCTGACAACCTTGGCGAAGTCAGCGATGAACATGGAGAACGATTCCATCAAGATATTGCCGTAATGGAGTCACGTTATCAAGGACGGTGGAGTGTGACCATGCTTGCCGATTATTGTTGGATGCTTCATCGCGATGTGCCACATGCCATTCACCGACGAAAGTCGACTGCAAAGAAATTCAAGCCTACATAACTGTTATACTTCTTGTACACATGATGTTGTAATACTGTATGTGTTGTAAAAAAACTTCAATTGCGTATTTCTAGAGATCCCGACCTGATAGAGAAAAACGGTTTGCAGATTTAAAAACAGCGCGTTAAAATTGACCAGAAAAACATAGAAATGTTAGAGAAAGAAAAAAAAATTTTTTTTTGTTAGCCAGTGTTATCAGTCAAGATCTGGTGGGGAAAACCTAACCTTGTGAATATTGTAAGTAACGCCTCTGCCACATGTTTGGAATCAATTGATGACATGGCTACTGCCTCTCCCCACATAGAACAAGTGTTCACCAGAGTAAGAATATAACTGTTTCTCCTCTTGGTTCGTGTAAGACGTCCAACAATATCCACTGCAACTCTCTTGAAAGGGGTTCCCATGATTGGCATCTCCCCTAGAGTTGCAGGTGCAGTCCAATGTTTTGGAGCTACTGTTGCTGTCGTTTTTGACGGTTTAATAAGACGTAAATCTATTTAATATTTTTTGATGATCTAAGGTAGAGAACTGTATGTTAACTCCCTGGGACAGGTTGATTGGGGGTTATCTTCCCTTTGTTTTATTCATTGTGTTGACCTGTCTTAAGTCGGGGGTTAGCCGTTCTCAGATCTGTTCTGTCTATGCATGCGCACGTTTTTTGAGCACGAAACGGAGAGACTTCCGTAAGGGAGTGATGAACTGGGTTCTGACCGGAGTAGGATGTCCGTGGTACTTCTCTGCATTATCTGGGGGAAAGATAGCCTTCAGTGTGACTGTGATGTTAGTGATTCTCCCCAGAGTTATTCTGTTCGTCAAGAATGACAACAGTTGTTATCTGTGTATTTCTCGGATTCTGTCAAAGGTAAAAGAAACTTAATTATTATGCCTAAGTTGCAGAACATTTTGTGGTGACCTGTGAGTAGAGCTCACAGTTCTTTGAGATACAGAGTCCATTATGTGTGCTCGATGTAGCCAACTAAGACTATTCGTCTAACTATTATACAGAAGCCCAGTGAAGAGAGATTATGAAAACCGCATGTTAGCGGTATGTTTCGGCATGGATGATTATGCCTGCCTATGAAGAATACACAGTTGTTCACATTATTATAGAGGCCCGATATTACGGCTGATATCTTTGAGCAGAAGAAGAAGTGTCTGGCGTGTGAAGCCAGATGAAGTCTTGACTTTCATTAAACAAGTTCATAAGACTTTGATATTAAGCAACTGGAACCGCCTTTATCATGCGGGATATTTGTTAAAGGACTACCTGACGCATTTAGTCAGGGGCCCTGAGCTACTGTATGAACGAACGTAAATTGTCAAGCCAGCTCTACTAGCATCTTATACATGAGCTATGCAAGATTTATGATGCTCGATGTTTATAATCATTATCACACATGAAATGTCCATGATCCTTTGTGCTATTGACTGTGTCATCTGTCAGCGTACTGTTGCCATAATAAATGTTGAAGAAAAGTCATCTGTATTATGCACGTCTATGACTTCTACTTGTGGTGGAGTGAGTTTGGTGTGTAGATGAATAAGAGCCTATACGACTTCGTGTTCATGATCTGCTGTTTCCTACACACACACCTTTACTCTCTACCACATCCTACTACGAGTAGTACGCTCCTGAACAACATGTATGCTGTTTTATGTGTGAGTGTCTGCACTACACCCTGGCAGCGCCTCACGCTGCTGACCTAAATACACCGCAACACTGAACTGTCCAGGTGATAAAAGACACGCCCACTCAACGACACTTCAACACGATACAAATACCAGACTTTAACATCCGACGTTAACATCTGGTGGCCAGTGTGGGGATCGAACCCACGACATTCGCGTTATCAGCACGACTCGACCTTACCCACAAAACAGCATTTTTACAGCTACCCTTTGACATTCTGGGCAGGATTTCACATATCTCTTTATATCCTCTGTTATTCCTGGCCAGAAGTAATGACAAGCTATACTTTGTCCTGTGGCGCTAATCCCCATATGACCACTGAAGGGGATAGCATGTCCTAACTCCATCACCTTTTCCCTATATGAAATTGGAAGTACTAGCTGTCCATGACCATTTGAACCAGTTCCAGCCTTCCTATACATTAATTTGTTCTTCATATACAAATCTCCTTTGTTTGGAGGGGGGTATGGCTTTTTTGGAGTTTCCTGAAACACGGCTTTAGTGACCTATCCTCAGCCTGTGCCTTCCTCATCTCCTCTGGATGAGTATTTATTGGATTTTCTTCCTCCTTCCTTGACTGTGACCTGGTCTGTACTGCTGCCATGATCACTGGTCTTTTGGGACTTCCCAAAAACACATATCTACACCCCAGTATCAGAGGGTAGATTGGTTCGTTTATCACTGCTGCTCTAATCACTCCTTCCACATAGCGAGTTTTTACATTTATCTTTGCATTGGGAAGTGTCATGGTTGCTACTTCCTTCGTCGCCCCTTGGATCTCCACTGTTTCCGTGGTATATTGATCTGGGTGCACAAGGTGAGAACTCACGACTGAGTCAAAATCCAATCCTGTATAATAAAGGCACCTAATGGTGGCCCCATTGCATACTACGTCTTCACATACAGGGGGATAATGAGGGTCCTGCTGTGTTGTAGGCAGTTCATTCTTTCCTTTGTTCCCTGTTTTTAGGCATGCAGCGTGATGTGGAGGGTTCTTCCTACAGTCTCTTGTATTATGGTATTTGACTTACAAAATTTACACCATCTTTCTTCTGGCCTGTAGGGTTTCTTGTCATTTGCTTGAGGGTTTCTATCTCTAGGATCATATCTTTGCCTATCATAATTTGGTTTAAACCTAGGGCCTTGTTCTCTATTGTCAAGCTTAGTCTGAGTATGTGGGGTTTTATTATCTACTGGTTTCTTTTTAATGCCAGCTACTTCTGACTGGGCTGCCTGATATCGCTCAGCAACAGTGAGAATCTCCCCCAATCTCTCTGCACCTTGTTCCATGAGAAATTTTCTCAAGTCTGGAGCCATGGACTCTCTTAACTGCTCCATCATAATCATTTCCTTCAAATCTTGGGTTTTCCCCAGAGCAGTCCATTTCTCCAAATAAGTTTCTAGTCGGGCAGATAATTGGTGGTATGTCTCCCCAGACAATAGCTTAGCATTTCTAAATTTCTTCCTATAGAATTCACTGTTCTTCTCATATCTGACTAAGAGAGCTTGTTTTAGAATAGCATAATCTTCTTGCTCTTCTCTGCTCAATTTGGAGAAGACTTCATAAGATGTACCCCTAAGTCCTTGTGATAATTTTAAACTCCACTTCTCCCTTTCCATAATTAGTAGCTAGTCTTTCATATCTATTTAGGAATGACTCAATGTCATCCTCTTTCTCTACAAAAGGACCTAAGTGAAAGTTCATGGCTGAATAAGAGGCAGTAGTATCAGAGGTAGATGGGCTGCTTCCATTTTCCGGAACATGTCCTTGCAGTTCCAGTTCCTTGAGTCTGAGCTCATGTTCTCTTTGCAATCTCCTTTCCTCTTTGTCAGCCTCCAATTGCAATCTCTTTTCTTCTTTGTCAGCCTCCAATTGCAATCTCTTTTCTTCTGCCTCCCTTTGCAATCTCTTTTCTTCTGCCTCCCTTTGCAATCTCTTTTCTTCTTTTTCAGCCTCCAATTTCTGAGCCTCCCTATCAGCCTCTAATTGTAATCTCTTGATTTCAGCCTCTCTATCAGCATCTAATTTCCTAGCCTCCCTATCAGCTTCTAACTATAATCTCTTCTCTTCTGCTAACCTCCTATCTTCCCTTTCAATAAACTTATCACATTCTGAAGTCACATACTGAATCAGAAGGTGTCCCTCCATGCTAAGTTCTTTTGCCGTCTGTACAGTGGAAGATCTGAATTTAGCTAAGTCTGCCATCCTTTCTTTCAATACAAATTTATCAATAATATATTTTAAATTAACAAACTATCTAACTAATTAATAAAGGCACTGACAGTTCATCAAATTCCACCAATTATTACTTTTCTTATTTATTTATTTATAGAGCCCCAGGGTCTGGTGTTAACTTAATCCCGGACGAGCCCCCAATATGTGGTAAATGAGGTTACTGGTGTTATTAATTAAGGGTAAACAGAGTGAGGTCAAGCTGTGTAAGTTCCCTGAGCCTAATTGTTGATGATGATTCTCAGAGACCCTATCCGCCACCTCTCAGATCTCAATCTGTGTAAAATAGGCTCTGTGATGTTGTGTGACTGAGTGTGTCTAGGGTAATGTATTTAATGTAAGGACAAAATAAAATTTAAACAGAACTGTAACTCAATAATATTAAAGTGAGTAAGACTTTTGTTAAAGTTTAGGTAATTATATTACAATTTAATTTCCCCGTACCTCAGTTTTCTGGGACAGGGATTGTCAAACTCAATAAATTTGTTTATATACACTATTTAAAATAAACAACTGGAACTCTGTCCAAGTATCTTGTTTCTATGAATAAAGATCATTGTAAGAATTCCACCCACTAATCTGTCTATCTGCTTGTACGTATCACTGTTAATATGTGGGACAGATTGTCTTCGTCATCATCTAAAGGTGGGTTTATTATTTATTATTATGCTTCTGGTTGTGGTGGAATAATTGATGTTACACTCTCAGTGCCGGTCTAACGGACTTACTTACTTACTTACTTAGTCGTTCCCGTTCTACCGTGAGGTGTAGAGGTTTGGAAGAGAGAGCGCCAGACTATCCTATCGGCTGTCTTCCTCCTGGCCTGGTTCCATTCTAGTCCTCGGTCCTTCAAAGATTGTCTAATGTTGTCCTCCCAGCGGACTCTGGGTCATCCTGGGGGTCTGGATCCTTGGCTCTTTGTTTCCCATGCTTGTTGTGGTAGCCGGTCTTCTCCCATTCTGCAGACATGGCCAAACCATCTTAGTTGGGACTGTTCTACTTGGGTCTGCAGGGGGTGGGATTTAAGGCCTTGACGTATTGTCTGGTTGCGTACCATGTCTCTTCTTGTTACTTCAACCACCTTCCTCAGATACCTCATTTCTGAGGTTTGGATCTGGCTTTTGTGGGTTGTAGTCATTGCACATGACTCGCATCCATATGTCAAGACTGGGACATAGGTGGAGCGGTATACAGCCATCTTCATTTTCTTACAAACCTCTCTCTTGCTGAAGAATCCTCGATTTATGGCCTGAAAAAGTCTCCCAGCTGCTGCTTTTCGAGTGGCCAACTCTTCTTTGATGCCTCCCTTTCGGTCTATAATAGCTCCGAGGTATTTAAAGTGGTCTACCTGCCCCAGGACCTGTTCTCCCAGCTTAATCTTATGTCTTCTTTCTTCTCGTGATATCACCATGGATTTTGTTTTAGAGCTGCTTATGACCATCCCTCTCTTCTCCAGCTCTTCCTTCCAGACTTGCAGGTTGAATTGGAGATGTGCCTCTGATTTAGCAATCATGGCAACATCAGGAAATGCCAGCTCCGAAATAAAGACCTGTCTCATCTTCCAGTACCCCACTGAATACTTTCTTGTTCTCTCCTTACATGCCTTAATGACATCGTCCATGAGGAGTATGAAAAGGTAAGGTGACAGGATATCACATTGTCTTACACCAGTGGTGGTCCTGAACTCTTCTGACTTATGGTTTGCTGTCCTCACATAATTTCTGCAAGACTTGTAGAAGCTCTGTATAGCATGAATCAGAGGTGCTGGAATGTTCTTCCTTGCCAAACAATCCCAAAGTTTGCTCCAGGGGACCCTGTCAAACGCCTTTTCCAGATCTATGAAACAAAGATGGATCTCACTCTTATACTCAAGGGCCTTTTCACTCAGCTGTCTGGTCTAACGGACTTAACTTATAAAACTGGTGACAACTGTTGGCCCTTGGGTTCTCATATGCATTCAACTGGCTTTAGAGCTGAAGAAATGGGGTAGCTGCGGCAACAAGGCTGAGCGTTCCCCCCAAACTTTCTTCCCTCACCCGGTTTCCTGCCACCAATAGGTATGCTGGTATATGACCTGTCTTCTTCTTCGATCCTTAACCACCGACCGTCAAAGCAGTCAGTGGCCATCACGCCTAGTGGCGTCTTGTAGGGCAACAACAAATTGATTCCACTTTGCACGGTCGGTGGCCATCCTTCGTACAGTGCCCCAACTCTGGTTCATTCTTTGCATCTCAGCCTCCATAGTCCTCCGCCAATTTGTTTTTGGTCAGCCTCTCTTTCGCTTTCCTTCAGGGGTCCAAAGCATAGCTGTTCTTGTGATGTCATCGGGGTCTCTTCTGAGGACATGACCAACCCAGCTCCAGCGTCTGCCAGCTATGATGGTATGCATGTCCTCTTGCTTGCTACGAGTAAGCAGATCTTGGTTGGTGATGGTATTCGGCCAAAAGATTCGGTGAATTTTTCTTAGGCATGTTGTGTGAAAAGAGGACAATTTTGACATTTCCTTCTCTGTGACTCTCCAGCATTCCGCACCATAGAGAAGCACAGAAACCACGCAACTCTGGTATAATCTTAATTTTGTGCTTGTGCTGTATTGGGAGGACTTCCAGATGTTATTTAGGCTAAAGAAGGCTGTTCTTGCCTTATTCATTCTGATGTTGATGTCTTTGCCTGCCCCACCGTCTGGTGTTACTATGCTTCCTAGGTATGTGAAGGTATCTGTCTGTACCAGTTGCTGATTCCTTACTGATATGGGCTCAGGGTTGCTCACATTGAGCGTCATGACCTCAGACTTCTTTAAATTGATGTTCAAGCCCACCTGCTGGCTAAATTTATTAAGTCTATCCGTTTTTTCCTGGATGTGTTGATGTGAATGTGCCAGCAGTGCAATGTCATCTGCATATTCCAGATCTTCCAATGTTGAAAATGTAGTCCATCTTATTCCTCTTGGACTGCCCTCTGTTGTCTGGCGCATCACCCAGTCTATGACTGTTAAAAATAGAGTGGTTGATAAGGGGCATCCCTGTCGTACTCCTGTCTTCACCTCGAAGGTTAGGTTGCTCTGCCCAACACTACACGTAAAGTTGGCATAGAGGCTTTTTATGATTGACACTATGCAGCTTGGAATTCCATAAGCCCTCAGTATTTTCCATAAACTGTCCCTATGTATGCTGTCAAAAGCCTTGAGACCAAGGTCAAACATGGAATTTATTTATAGATTTTTAACTGTAATAGTGGAAAATTCAAATTTTGTCCAATTTTTAGCGGCAGGTTTGACCTTGCCCTTGGCAATTTTTCAAATATAGTAGTAGTGGTTTATAGGTTGTGAATTTACATTACTAGATTTTTGAATCGGGGAAATTTGAGCGGGGTGTTACACAGAGTTACTTTACTACAGATATAAACCTTTAGAATGCTCTATTTCTTTGGCATATTATACTCTTCCCCTGAGATGCATGCCCCATCTGATGGCTGTTTTGAATCTACTGACTCCATTACAGTATCACGTGGACGATAAAGAAAGCAGTAATTTTCGTGAAATATTGTTACACTGAAACACATTAACAATGTCAGAATGTCAAACCTGCCCCATTAATGTTAATGGAGCATTCTGAGCGCCCGAGTCACAGCTCTTGCATCTCGGTTTAAGTTACCCGGGTTCTGGGTTCGAAACCTGGTAGAGTCATGATCCATTCTACCCAGCTGTAAAGCGGTAGCTGACTCTGCTCATGAGTTAGGGAAGGCAAAGACAGCGATGAATGGAATTGGTACAGAAAGAACAGACAGGTGACAGCACACATCCCTGACTAATACCAAAACCCGAAATATCGTCCAAAAATGTCCAATTTTTGCCAATACATGTTCTTTATTACTATCATCAGCTCTTTGCCATCCATGTTTAAACTTTCGCCATCTTCTTCTTCATACACTCTCAGACGTATACTTGAATGTTTTCAAAGAAAGCAGTAGTCAGTGTGAGGCCATTTGCATCTCCGTAGAGCTTTTCCAGGAATGGTACTGGTGTCGGCCAGATGCGCTTTCTCTGTTCCAAATATGTTGGGCATCTTTGAAGCAGATGTTCAGCAGGCATTTTATAAGTGCCACAGTTACACTCACCGGTAGTTCTTATCATTAGTTTGTTGAATAGATGGTATCCCAATCTGATGTGGCAAGTGCGGAGTCTGAAGATTATCACTTGATCTCTTCTGTTGAGTTGGTAGTATGCATCATTTTGTGCGTGACCTGGATGATCTACATCCCATTTGTCCATGTACCTGATTCTGATAAAACTCTCCTCGAAAGTTATGCCTGCATCAGGCTGAAATAGCTCTCCACTTCTCCACCTTCCTTTGCCAATATGTCAGCCTCTTCATTGCTTTCAAACACTTTGATAATTTCCTCATGTTCCTCTTTGATAAATGACTTATTCAATCAATGCCATTTAGCTCGCCAAGGAGCATAGGCTTTCAACACGTGCCAAGTCCTCCTATCACGTGCCATCAGCTCATGTTCTTACCAGGTCTTCCTCCTCATTTTCCCCACTGTCTCCAGTTCTCTTCTCCGTGTATTTTTGGTCTACCTCTTTACCTGGGGATTCCAGAACAAGGACTGCCTTGTAATACTATAAACAGGTTTTCTCACTGAATACCCTATTCATCACCAGCGTTTTCTTCTCATCTCAAGTTCCAATGGCACTTGTATGGTTCTTGTCAACAGTTCCACATTGGAGATCTCGCCATACCATTTCAATCCTTCTATTCTATGCAAGCACCTAATTATGAATGTCTGTAGCTTTTTGATTGTTGTTTGTTGTTCTCCATGTTTCAGAGCCATACAATTGGACTGACTCGACATTTGAGTTGAAGATTCTGATTTGGGCTTATGTTGATCCCCATATATTTCCCAATGCAAAAAAAAAGGTACTCTATTCTTAATGTGCATTAACAACAAAATCCTAGAAGAGCATCATTAACAATAAAAAACAAATCTCTGGAGACCACAGAGATGTGGTATTAAAGAATAAAATGAATAAACAAGGTCCCATATCAGATTTGAATTCCCTAACTCGAGAGCAGAGTCACGCACCCATTTACTATTTTATTGAACCTGGAACCCAGTAACTCTGAGGCGCGAGGCAATTGCTCTAACCACTCTGCCAGTCAGACATTCTATATAGATGATTGTTAGGAGTCATTTCCTGGGTATTTTTTGAGGCAAAGAAAGTTATGACACTATTTAACAACAAGAACAACAAGCAAAACTGATGGAAAGGCCAAGTGTTTGTAAGAAAGAAGATGATCTATGGTTTAACACAGAAAAGCACAGTATAAGAGCACCACGGACAATGAACAAAAAAAAGCCCTGGAGACGACAAAAATGTGGTTTTACATACAAATGCTAAGAATAATTTCCTGGGCACTTTTTGACACCAAGAAAGATAGAACACATTGTAATTTACTACTTACTTAGTCGTTCCACTTCTACCGTGGGGTGCAGAAGTTTCCCAGAGAGAGAGTCATACTATCCTATCGGTTGTCTTTCTCCTGGCCTGGTTCCAATCTAGTCCTCAGTCCTTCAGAGATTGTCTAATGTTGTCCTCTCAGTGAACTCTAGGTCATTCTGGAGGTCTGGATCCCTGGCTCTTGGTTTCCCAAACTTGTCGTGGTAGCCGATCTTCTTTCATTCTGCAGATATGGCCAAACTATCATTGTTGGGACCGTTCTACTTGGGTCCGATGGGCTGGGTTTTGAGGCCTTGCCGTATCGTCTGATTGCGGACCGTGTCCCTTCTTGTTACTTCAACCATCTTCCTCGGATACTTAAATGTCTAAAGTTTGGGGCTGGCTTTTGTGGGCTGTAGGCATTGCCCATGGCTTGCATCCAAAAGTCAAGACTGGAACATCGGTGGAGCGGTATACAGTCATCTTCTTCTTCTTGCCAACTTCTCTTTTGCTGAGGAATCCTCGATTTATGGCATGAAAAGGTCTCCCAGCTGCTGCTCTTCGAGTAGCCAACTCTTCTGTGATGGCCTGAAAAAGTCTCCCAGCTGCTGCTCTTCGATTAGCCAACTCTTCTTCGATGTCTCCTTTCCAGTCTATGACAGCTCCAAGGCATTTAAAGTGGTCCAGGACCTGTTCTCCCAACTTAATCTGATATCTTCTTCCCTCTCGTGATATCACCATGGTTTTTGTTTTGGAACTGCTGACGCCCATCCATCTCTTTTCTTCAGACTTGCAGGTTGGACTGAAGATGTGCCGATTTAGTAATCAGAGCAACATTATCGACAAATGCCAGTTCTGAAATACAAACCTGTCTCATCTTCCAGTACCCTACCAAATACTTTCTTGTCCTCCATGTACTTAACCATTTCTGGTGATATACCATCATGTCCTGCTGCTTTGCCCATCTTTAATTTCTCCAGTGCTGCCTTCAGGTCTTCCATCTTGACGCCTTCTTCGCCACCATTGGTTTCCTCTTCAGTGATAGTGCTTATAATTTCTGAAGCTTGACCTTGCTCATCACCGAGAAGCTCTGAGAAATATTCTTTCCATCTTTCCATTACTTCCTTTGTGGCAGTAAGCAATTTGCCTTGCTTGTCCTTTATAAATTTAAGAGGGCACTGTTTTTCTTTCCTCATGTTCTAAATTTAGGGTCATAGAACAATTTCTGGTTTTCTTGAGCCTCTTTTTCTATTTCTTCAAATTCTTTCCAGGATTTCTGTTTTGCTGCTAGCACCTTGTTCTGTACTTCTGTTCTGAGTATCACATATGCTCTATATTTCTGTTTTTCCTGCATTTTAGTTTCTAAGCATTGTTTCCATGCCCATCTCTTCTCTCTAACTTCCTCTGTCCACCAATGTGTCCTCTTTCCCTTCTTTCCAAGTCGTACTTCACTACATGCTTCTACTGCAGCTGCCTTTATGATGTCCTTGAATTTAAGCCAGAGGGTTTCCAGGTCATCAGGTCGTTCTTCTATGTTTCTCACAGCTAAAACAATAAGCCCCTGAAACCTGGTCTTAACTTCTGACTCTCTTAGCTTCTAGGTCTTAATGCTCGTAATGACAATGTTTTGTTCAGTGCAGAATATAAGGAGTCGCTTTCCATTGTCATTTAGTGTATCTTCTCCATTGTCGTGAAACATTCTAAATCCACATATATAAATTAAAAAGTAAATGTAAAGCCTAACGAAGTAATCCAATAAAAGGAAAGAAGAATGGTAAGGGAACAGTGCGGTCACAATGGCGTACGCCTGTATTATGGAACGTCATGCTAGTTAAACAAGAAATCCCCCTTTTCTACTTCGTCTGCATAATTGTAGCGCTTTCACGTTGATAGTAAAGCCTACAGCATCATACACGCGTTTCTAAAAATAAAACTGGTATTGTGTTTCTTAGAAAACCTTGAGATACGCAAGATGCTTAATGACCCAGATATAATACTAGCATTAATTAAATTATACACACTACGTTAACCTAAAAGGACAGACGGACTTAGGATAGAGAGAGAGAGAGAGAGAGAGATGTACGAAGGAACGCATGCCACACTAACACGCCGTCTCGCGATATACAATTAATGCCACCCCCAAGCGAAAGGCATGCAGGCTTGATTTTTTTCAAAATAAACAGTGATAAAAAAAAACACTACCAATACACGGTTAGGTTTTGAAAACATGTTTAACTCTTTCAGTCCCAAGCAAAAAGGTGGGTTTGGCCCAAACAAAAATGGCCATACCAGTATGTTTTTATTGTTTTTGTTTGGAAATAATTTTTTTTTAAATGTTCATATTCATAAATAACAAAAGTCCATAATGGATGGCTATACTTTAAGAAGATAGCGTTTTTGAGTTGTCAAAATTAGAAAACAGCCCTAGAAAGGATCAAGAGATACGAAAGCCAGTATACTGGCTCTTGGGCCAAATGGGTCTAGCGGGAAGTACAGTATACTGGCTCTTGGGGCTTAAAGAGTTAATCCTTATTAGGAAACATGACACAATACTGTTTTACGTTTGAAATCCTGACTTTATACTGACAGAACAGTCGAAAAGGCAGGACAGGTGGCGGTTCTAAACATCAAAAAAATAAAAAAACAAATACACGACTATCCTAGAAAATACATATTTTGAACGCAGCCACTTAGCTCCCATAAAACTTATATATTTGGGTGCCTTAGGACTTGCTGACAAAGAATATGTTAGGTGTTAAGCAATTAGTCTAATAATTAACAAATTATAGCCAAAATACTATAGTGAGGTTGTCAGACAACACAGGATCATTTTTGCTCATAATGGCGTGTTTGGACACTGCTTTAGAAAAAATGAGGCCACCACGTTAAATCCGATTTGATTGGCTAGAATAATATGTAAGGCGAAACATGATTAGTCGATTGCAAATACTAATTTTGGTTATTACTAGAAACGATAGGAAGGGTACATTTTTTCAAAAGCTTTTGTAAACATGGTCCCATTGGCTAGACCATTTAATATAGTCAATTAGGAGCGTCAGTTCAGTGCCACTTTTTGAAAATCCAATTTGTAAAAGCAAGTGCGTTGAGATCCAGCTCATATTTTTCTAAATAAAAGCCTGGGACAGAGGCAGATCGGAATTGTGCCATAACTCATCGCCAGTCAACGTATTTGTTTAATATTTCCATGAATTGTGGTAAGCTAGACCTATTTGATATCTTGTTGATGAAAATTGAATGTGAATTGATAATTTATGTCTATATGTGTGTGGTTCAGTAACAATAAACAGAGGCAAAACCTCGATATGGCTCCACCATGAATAAAACTTGTCGGAGAGGAATATATCTGCATGGGATGGCCAAATAGTACTATGACACCTATCTTATTGAATAGAAGGAAATAATGCTGGAATTGCAGAGGCGTTGTAACCATTAGGGAGAGGAATACTGGTGTAAATTGTTTCATGAGAAGCTAGCAGTTGGCCTACCGCGCTGAACTCGGTGTTTGTTATGTATTGTGCTTCAGTGTGGAAATAGATTATAAATTAGTTCTGAAGTAGGATGTACAACGTATACCCCCCCTCTAAAAGTGACTTTACCTTAAATCAAGAGGGACATTTATTTGTTTCAAATAAAAAGAAACTGTGAACCTTTCCAATATTATTTCCACGAGAAACAAACAATTGAAGTCATGATGACAAACAACAACATAGCTTGAATAGCCAGTATTACCTCATAGTACTACATCACTACTTACACACATATTGTAATAATAATATATGTCAATACAAAGATCCTATCTATAAATTGTGTACATACAACTTGTGATTACATTTGATTGTGATTCCTGGTTCACTTTGTAGTTGAATCAGGATATCTATTATTGACAGGAATTAATACATATTTTTAAAAGTTACCCTTGACTTATTAAGATAGCCTTATAGAGTGTTCTATGTATGTGAGTGTCACAGTGTTGTAAAGTATTGTGGATTAAATTAAATTGTTTATCTGTCTGTTGGTTGTTGTGAACATACACTTCATCATTATCATAACCCTAGACATTCAACGTAGTCATCACAATATTCCAGAATAAGTCTGACTGAGGTATAAATGTGGTAGCAAAGTAAGGTCATCTGTAATACATCACACTTATTAGATACAGATACCTTCACAGCTGATCTCAGTCAGTACACTAAGTCCCCTATAAATATTTATATCATCCCACTTTACCACATCCATACATTCTGATAACTCTACCATGGTCTGGCATTGAAATCTCCGAGGAGAATTTCATCCAGGCTGTCGTCCACTGTCTTTTGAAGCAGCTCGAAGAATTCGCCTTTGACCTCTGCTCGCTCATCTTCATTTGGCTCATACACAAAGACAAAGTTGACTATGGTTTTTCCTTCTTTTAGTTTAGCACTATAATGCACTTCGAGACAAAGTTCCATCCTTTGATGCTATCCTTCTGGTTTTTAGACACAATACAACCCACACCCCCCTTTAGATCAATATCGGTTGTGGGGACTCCAGTGTGCAGCAGTGCATCACCACCGAGATCCATAACTCATTGTCCCTTTTTCTTCATTTCCTCAGAGCCAGTACTTCTAATTTTGCTTCTCTCATCTCCTCCACATTGTAACAAAAAAGCAAAACGCATGGAAAGGCAGCATATCTGTGAGAAAGAAGATGCTGGATGGTTTCACAGCATGGGCAGAAGAGTAAACCAAAAAACTGACACCTACTAAAATAAAGGCCATTCACTGCAGACTGACAGGTTTGTTTATATAAGATAGCAAAGAACATGATGCCTTAATGCAGTAAACAAATCTTAAATCTGAAACAGTTAAACTACTCATATACATGGAACCAAATTAGGCTGGCTTATTCTCCACCACAGACTCTTACTTTCAGGATGCCTACACGAACACATGACTTATAGCCCAGAAACCATCCACAGGAATCAATACTACTTAAGTTATTGTTTCCCGGCCATGGCTCTGTCAGTGTATTATGAGAAAGACAGTCAATCTTTGTGAAGCAGCAGATACTACATTTGTTTAATGAACACTTCTTTTTTTCTTTTCCAAAAAGGATGTAATAAAGCTACATGCAACCATGAACAAGACAAAGAACGCAACTGGGATCTCATAAAACAGAGCTAAAGAAGGCTGAAAATAAACACTTCATTCACATGCTCTTGCAGCAGTGGTTTCTGTGGAAATGTGTTTAACAGGTTGAGGTTCCCAACCCCATTCACAACCTCATATAAGTCACCTCAGACGACATGTGTGAGGAAAAAATTACAGTAGTATTTCTCCTAATGTCTCTATAAGAAATAGCTCCTAGATGGCCTTTCTGTGACAGTAAGGAGCAACAGATACATATTTAAAGCTGGTGTAGATTTACAACCCGCTTCAACAACTTCATTTGCAAGTCCCAAAAACAGACGGAACGCAGATGTTCAAATTTACTTGGCATGTGGTAGCTATTTCTTATAACTTTTTCTAACCAAAATTTGAACCAAGAACTAGGGTAAACGAGCACTTATGTTACACAAGTTCACAGACTAACAGAAAAACCATACACGAGAGATTGTACTGTAACGAAATTAAAAATAAATCGAGTGGACCACAGACCAAAAATTAGTACAGGATGCTGTTCAGTGTTAACACAGACAAATATGAAAGACAGTGAGCAAAGATCCTTAGCAGCAGCTCAGTTAGCAGAATTAATGGTAAGAGAAATCATTTCATATATTTTGAATGTCTAAGACGAGATTTATGGCTGGGCCATATCATAATCTAGTACAAACAAGTGGGATTTTGCTCTAGACCAAAGGTTAATCAATGACCTATATGCATGACCTGTCATATCCTAAACAGAAATAAAAAATCTATAAAAATAAACCCACCATGGTAAACTGGTGCTAATCCTGACTTCTTATCAGTCCAGACATTATAATTTTTTGACACAGAATTGCAAGGGAAGAATATCATGGTCCTGGTGAAACAAGGTTAATCTTGCAGTCTCACAGACATGAAGGAGATGAAAAAGAGCTAAAATACATGAGTGAGCCTCTGGTCTGCTGGATATCACCAACCCCATTTAGTTGCAAAAACCCCATAAAAATTCCCACCTTTTTCTGGACTCTTATTACCACCCCAGACATGAAGGAGATGACTACCAATACATGGAATAAAAACTAACTTTCTAGCACATAAATATGACTTTTGCACAGACAGGATGAAACAAGTCCTAAAACATATGCACTAAATCTGATGACAAATGGAATGGCTGCAGGATGAGAAATCTCCCCAGAAGCCCTGAAAGTTGGCATTAAATACATCCAAGAGAAATTATATCACCTCTTCAAGGAAATTTGGGAAGAACAATTCATTCCCAAGAAGTCTGTTTGCTAAATAGCCAACAGAGTTTTGATTTTTCCAATCCCCTAGGTTACGAGTTTTCACTCTTGTTCCCTTGTGCCAGGTAAATGACATGCGTACATCTGTAGGGGCTTGGTGGTAGCAAAATGATCAAAGAAATACAAACCAATGATCAAAATCAAGTAACTGGTGGTGTAATACTTCTGGTACTGGCAAGAAAAATTCTAACGCAAGTGATGCTGAACTGTACAAAAGAAACTTTAGGTGGTAAACCCTGGAAGGAATAGGCAGAATTTCAAACAGGAAGATAGTGCAAAAATCAGACAGAAATTACCAAAATGATCATAGAGTGCTCAAATAAATGACAGACACTCCTTTGACGTTTGTGAAAGCAACTGATAGTGTAGACTGGAAAGGCATACAGCAAAATACTGAGACCTTACAGAATTTCTCAGAAATTTATTAAAGGCATTCAACAATTTCCAATTTCGAAGTAGTGACAAGAACTGAACAAGTGGCAGCAGAAAAAAAAAGATGAGAAGATGCTGACTTTGTACTGAACACACAGACCTTCTGAAATCCCTAGGTGTCGCAGATTTAGATAGGAGAATTAAGACTTGGGTTGGTCCCTTCTGAATAGGTTTGAATAGGTGATAGACACAGTGAGAGTTAGTAAAAAAAAAAAATAGAATTTCCACAAGTGAGACTGTGATATAGAGGCTGTCTCTGAAAAATCGAGGAAAATCTTCTCTCTTTCACCTATCTTCTACGACGGCTTTTAAGGCGTCAGACAGTCTAAACACAGATATATATATTACATATATTTCTATCTACTCACGGGCACGCACATACACGTGACGACAGTTTAAACACACAGACGTGGGAAATCTATAACAACGAATATATATATATATTAGAACGAGCTGACCAACACGCTGATTAATTCCAAGAGAAAAACTTTAATTATCATTTAAAATTTCTTCACAACACATAGAAATTACATCAAAACATATACAAATAGTCATAAAATATCAAGAGAATGCTACAAGGATGATAGCCCCGTTATGATATTAACTCTAGGTTTAGCCCACAGCCCCGTTATGAGACAGATGATGGCCCAAAGAGTCACAAATACATATGGTTAGGGTATAATATTTCTTCCCCCTTTTAGGTATGAACAGACTGGATACTCTGATCTAGTATAAGGGAATATATAGATATATAGTTAGCAATAAATTGCATAACGAAATGTTACAATTGTGAGTGAATCAACAACGAACATCCCTCAGTCTACTTTCACTCAGTTCTTTCATCAGGGCCCTGTCGTGCGTTTCTCACTTTCTTACCCTATAACTTGCCGTTGTTCACCGTCTGGCGCACGCTATGACACAATCTGTTTTATCGTTTGGTGAAGCGAATACCCAGCTCTGCAGATCTTGGTTTATCCAATTTGTCCGGGGAGCGTTCTCTTCAGGCGATAAGTTTTATTCAGATTTTAAGTTAGTGTCACTTGAATCAGTTTTGGATAAGCAAGTTTAAACGGGCACACAGAGTCAAACAAAACACGAGGGTTCCCTTAATTTGGAAAGACAGTCTTGGTTCACTATACACTCTCTCAATACTTGTCGGGAATATTAACGTTACTTCTTGTAATGATTCTCGCCGCTAGGCAGCATGTATATTTGAGTTTATTGTGAAGAAATAAAGTCTGGCTCAAAGGCCCAGTATAAACATTTTTGTCTTTAGAAAAACCGTTAGTGGGATTGGTATTACTGTCTATCTCTGATGGCACGTGCACTGTCAGACCAGTGTTACTTGAAAAAAACCCACGTGGTTAAAGATAGGAAATGTCTATTCTTCTCACAAGTATGTCTCTTTACTACTAAACGCCGGCAAGTTCTGGGTCACCCCAGTATTCACTCACACAGAACTACAGGTAGTCGCACAACTTAAGAATTATATGCTTATATATATGGAAGTCTAGAAGTTCGACAAATTGTCGAAACAAACTGAGAACTTCACTATACAGCTTATACTGTTCCGAGCGACCTGTCTACTGCGAATTTAAGAGTGAGAATGAAAATAAAGTTTCAAACTCGGGCCAATATCTTAAAATTAGACAAAGGGCCCCAACTTATTTCGCCAAGCGAAATTATCTCCCCTACTCCCAACACTTACGTCAGCTTAACGCGTGTCGTAACTGCCACCTACTGACCGAGATGTACGCGTGTCAGTTGCAACTCTCAGACAACCGTCTGCAGCGCGGAGCGCAATTTCACACTTCGCCGGACTATCCCGATGAAAACTCATGCAGTTGCTGCAAAAGGTAGACAATTCGTCTGCCTGTCATGTCCAACGGAGCGAATTTCTCACACCCCAGGCCCAGAAATCTGGTTGGGCAGCGCTCTGACCGGGGAAACTGCAGACGTATGTCTGGCGTGAACCGTATATTCACAGCTATCGTTCGACCGGCCGAGACTGACATCTACGTAATCAAGTTACTCTTCAGTATGAGAAAGAAAAACGATGATGGGAAAGAAATATATTTTTCGCAACGAACGAATGCGAAAAAAATACGGGAAAAATTAAACTGCGATAATAAAATAGAGGATACGGGTGAAATGAAGAAGAAGAGGAAATAGGCAATTTATAGATCATAACTGTCTACGTGACACTAGGGAAAGAGAGATAGGTGACTAAACAACAAATGGAAAAGAGAACTGAAGACATAAATTTAAGGGATGAGGAAGACATTGCAAGACCTTGAGCTGATGGCAAGGGACTGGGGGACTTTGCATAAGTTTGTTGAAGGCCTTGAGCTGATGGCAGGGGATATGATGACTCTGCATGAGTTGAAGACCTATGCTCCTTGAAGAGCTGAATGTTAATGAATTAATGCATTCAAGAGGCCAATTGCAGAATTATCCTCAAAGGTAAACTTTCAGTAACCTTTACAACAGACAGTGGGGTCAAACAATGATGTATGCTTTCACCATCTCCCTCACAGTCATGGACTTGATAATGAGACAAACAGTAGTAAAGAAAGCAAGAATACAGTGAATATTTGAAAAACAAGAACATTTTGATTCTGCCACAGATGACCTATGTCTTCTATCATGCAAAAATCAAAAACATGAAGATAAAAGCAAACGCTCTAACAGCAGAAGCAGCAAAAAACAAGACTATACAAGGTAAACTAATTTTTAAATGAGAACATATAACCGGTAACTTGAAGATCAATGGCCAAATAACTAAAGAACACACAGCATTGCCTAAATTTATTTAGGAAATGACATTGATAAAAAAAATGAGGAACAAATCAGACATTGATGCCATTATTCTCTGACAAGACAGACTGACAATCTAGGTTTTGCAGACAACCTGGCTTTGCCATCTCATAACCATGGTCAGATGCAAGACAACATGTCAATACTTGATAAGTGGTCACAGCAACAGGGCTGGAAAATACATGGAGAGTGAGAGAACAAAGACAGAATGAATGCAACAAAATGTAGCCAACTTGTAATGTGAGATACATTCCTAGAAGAATGGCAGCAATATAGACAAAGCTGGGGGAACAGACAAGGATATCGGATATCAAAGTATGATTACAAGGGGCGGGTGGAGTTTACACTGTACTGGGAAATGAATAAAAATCAGAGGAAATCAAATTTGACAAGAAAATTGGAATCGTCTGCTGAAATGTCAAGTCAGTCCTATAGTGTGGCTTTAAAACATTCATGAAATTAAGAATGACACCCAGAAAGATACAGAATTTCATAAGTGGCAAAGTGGAAGGACCAACGGGCTGATCACCCGTTTGCCAGTCACTTCGATTACGGAAACAACAGCAAATGGATTGATTTGCCGTTGCCCTAAAGACGCCAATAGGCGTGATGGGAAACAATGGCAAAGAAAACCTATCTGCTGTTGCCCTAAGACGCCACTAGGCGTAATGGCCACTGACTGCTTTGACGGTCGGTGGCTAAGGACGGAAGAAGAAGAGAAAGTGGAAGGATTGAAATCGTCTGGTAACATCAATAATGTGGAGCTCATGGCAAGAACTAGACAAACACTAGTGGATCGGAGGGTAGAGGGAACGCTGTCAGTGGAAGGACACACACTAAGAAAATTAGCTGACAGCACAGCAGACAGGTCCCTGTTTTGAAATCCCTGGGTAAGATAAACAGAAGGGGGCAAAACATAAAATATATGGAGAAGAGAACTAGGGAGAGACAAGAAAAGGGTCAGAGAAGACACAGAAAAACCTTGAACAGGTTGTTAAAGACAGAATGGCTTGGCATGTTTTTGCTGAGAATCTCTGCACCATAGGGATCTAAAAGATATGCAATGATTCAATACCACTATTAACAAAGCCAGATTTGCCTTCAACCTTCTCCAATAAGGAATTCTGTAGCTTTTAGAGTTTAAAATATTTCTGCAGAACAGGTAAAGGTAGTCCCATATCAGATACTGTCATAGAGAATTGCAGTGTTGGAGACTTGTTAGCACTGTGTATAAGGTAAAGGATCCCGTTACACGCCCACTGAAGCATATTGGGAATATGGTTTTAGGCTCATATTTTCTGGACCATCGACACACTAGGGGTGATGTGGTCAGCATCACGCTGGCTGCCTTAACCTTCCCAGAGTTGCTCTGGTACCCAATTCATGAGGCTGGGTCGACCTCGGAGCTGTTTGCAATCTAAAAAATCCCACCTCAACTGGGAATCGAACCATGGACCACCGAGCTAGGAAACCAGTGCACTAACCACTGTGCTACCGTGGCTCCCAGCATTGAGTATGCTAACAATAAAACAAATAATCAAAAACTGTAAAGAAGACTGGCTGAACAAGCTAAAACAGGAAGAAGACTCTTCATACACCTAACAGCCCCAAATAAGGAAGATACTATCAACCATACTGAATGAAAATATCAAACCAAAATCTTCAGATTGAGAACAGGTCACTCTACACTATATGGCCACAGAAACAGATTGTGTTAACAAAATATAGCAAAATGTAGACACTGCCCAAACCCACTGGAGACAGTAGAACACCATCTACTAATGTGCCCTGCACTCCAGGGAATGAGACAACTCCTACCACACAACCCATCCATAAACAATACACTTTATGGCAGCCCAAAACAGCTCATATGAACTGTGCAGTACCAGATAATGGCATCAAGGTCACCAAGAGCTGACACTCAGTGACAGTGGATCAAAGTCAAGTCACCATACTAGGTTCAGCTTTTTTTATTGAGGTGGGATGACCACTTCCCTTCCTCAAGAACAGTCAGGTACCCATTTACACTTGGGTGGGCTGGAGATTGTGATGCTACCAGGTTTCGGTCCCAGAACCTAGAAACTATGCCGCAAGGAGAAAGCACTCTAACCGCTTAGCAAATGAAAAATCTGTCTTATACCTACAACACGGTTTATACACATGACAAATCACCTAGGTGATCAAATTCAAATTGTAGATATTCACCAACAGATGCCTCTATCACATCCTCCATATCAGATAACCAGATGTAATAACAAACACAGGCACATGGAAGAGAAAAAGACAACAAGCAATCAGAAGCGGCCCACGGGTGGTGCGGCTGCACAGAGCACTGTCTTCAGGCGGGCACCAAAATTGTAAAAAAGAGTGGAAATTAGTGTGTGATCCAACTCAATAGTATGAAATTGACCCCTCATAAGAGAGCAATACAGTACTTGGGGGAGGGGGAATTGGGGATAAAGGAGGTATGCAAAAATGAGGCCACACACCCTCTTGACAAAGCGCTAGAGCCGCTCCTGCAAGCAATATACTTAGAGGGTTAAAGAAAAAAAGTGAAGAAAAGCCAGACAGCACAACCAGATAGCCCAAGATGGGACACACTGGGGAATGAGAAGGGTTTGAAGGCCAAAGTAAACCTAAAGAAGAATGGTAGAACAGGAAGTCAAAGGAATAAAAATTTCAAGAGTTGTAGAAGACAGCCTAAAACAGGAATTAGTAGCAAGCAATATTTAAAAACGAGTTGATTAAGAAGATGTATTTATATGTTTTCCATTTTACTAACACAATTTTGAAGCAGCTATGTTAAGCTTCAGCTTTTTACTTCTGCCTTCCCCATCACTTTGTTTAAAACCAGTCCCCCCCCTCTCTTTTTTTTGGCGGTCAATTTACTTGTCAATTTGTTAAGTTAATGGTGTATCATTTTCCATGTAGTTCCCGGGGGTACCTAAGTAGACAAAGATCGACTAGGACTACTGCTACCCAGGAATGTCGTAAGAGCAGTGGCGCACTAAGGGGGGTGACAACCAAGAAATGAGTGCCATCGGACACTATTATGCCACTATTGTATTGTTTCAAAATCTACCTGCAAACATGTACTTTTCAATGTTCTATAGGCGGTACAAAGGGAAGGATCCGCCCCGGGTGCCAAATACTTGAAGTATGTCCCTGCGTAAGAGGTGATTAATATAGGGCTAGCAACCTCATCATATAAAAAATTGCTACAGAAACCACGGCTGCTGGAGCACATTAATGCTTTGATTAGGCTTCCTGCATAACACCAGCTTTAGTGGTGGCTCCAGGCTCCTTAAGGAGCAAAAAAGGGAAGCCCAGAAGACTGGTGCACCATGTGAACATAAGAGCCTATTTGAAATTATGCATCTCCTTTGTAATGGTTGTAACTGTAACTTATATGTGATACTGTACTTCCAAGAAACAGAATAAATAAAAAATCCCATCAGACATAAGTATGTATAATCTCACCACCTCACCATACCTACACACGATTAGCAAATAGGCCTACCAAGAAAACAAAATTGGTATAATGAAACCCCAATTTCCAGCAATACCACGCCAGTTTTCACAAAATATAATTCACGCATCATCATCAATTGCCATATTCATATCAAATTCACACAGCATTTAGTTATTCCTTTACATGTGAAACCGTGTCCATTTCCAAGATAGTAACATGGTGTACACATTACACATCACGTTTAAAAACAATGTGACAGCAAAGATATACGCACTTTCACATAAGCCTACAATCAATTCTTTTTTACTTAAACCATCTTTATTAACGTACAAAAACTACGCCTTATAAACACACACATGGAAATCATCAACACATAACCTCACGTATTCAAACCAAAGCTAAAAATATACTTTTAAAATGAATTCCTTTAGTACTAAATGATGTCGTTATCTGCTGACATTTCTCTTTTAAATTGTAGATGACAGACCTCAGACGCAAACAAATCAGTAGGCCTAATCGTCACAATAAACATACTACAGAGTATGCGATTTAATTTTAACTCACCTGTTTATGAAAGACATAGCTGGCTCGCTGTGTTGTATAGGTCAGAGCTACTTTAGGCTAATAAATGAGCCGCTAAACAGTTTGTACCATTCTAAAAGCAATGAAATGCCCAACAACTCGCGACACTTCATTGCTACACTGTTGATTACTGATATCCATCGACTTCCCTTCATCCAAAATAGAATACAGTAGGATTGTTCAGGTTGTACTAACTAGTACATCTGATTCGGAATGTGAATTAACATCCATTTCATTAGAACATCCACGGAAACAGCAACATCCTTAAGTTTAAAATGAAATATTTATACAATAGTTTTCATCAGTCAAATATCCACCCTGTAAGGCCATATTTACAAGTTAAGTTCTCAAAAATCAATTCGCCTCAGCTGGGACTGTTTTTTTTTTTTCAAGGTTCTAAACCTAACATAAATTTTTTATTGCTCTGTAAGTCAATGTATTTTAATTCAAAAACATGTATTCCTGAATTAATCAACTACCTGAAAGATTAGCAGTTATTATAACATCTATAAAGAAAAGTTTTGTTTTTGAGTGCGGAAGAATACAGAAGAAAAAAATGTGACGTCAGGTCCGAGGTCATGTGACCTTAGACCTGCTGTCGATTTTTGAAACGAATAACTTTCGGTTTCAAGTGTCTGTATGTAACAGTCGAAACGACAAATTAGCGAAACTGAAATAGGCAGAAATATTAATTAATTATTTAAAACTATATTATGAATAAACGTCATCATTTGTTCTGCAATTGATAGCTAAATTTATTTAATAAAAATAACTAAAATTGCAAAGCATCAAATATGTATATTTCACGTATTGTTCCCGTTACTTATTTCGATGCAATAGTTCTTAAATGTGTTCCATTTAAATCTATAGAATATGTGTTGAGAATGGACAGATTTAGGGAAATGAACAATATAGGCAATATATATTTTGTTTTTGGTATTAATGAAGAAAAATATCCCGTTCAACCTCTGATGGGTTATAATTAGGATATATATTGTTTTCAATTCTAAATACATGTAATATGAACAACTGCCGATATGAGAAAGTGGCATCACATTTGTCAAATCATTGTAATTAGGGAAATTCACAATTACCAATTATGCTTGTACTAGCAATAACCCGTCAAAATTGACAGGTTTTTAATTGCAGCCATCGTATCATTTTAATCCATAATAATAAGTCTGCAATACTTTAAATTAAAATGTTGCCTAATCCTCAACTTCCTTTTATTCTTAGAGTCGACGCCAGGGCCCGCTGATCAGTCTCGATCGTGAAATGGGCGCCTATTAAATATCGTTGAAGTTTGGTTACGCTCCAGATTCATTCTCAAGAATGGGATACTTGGTTTTCGTAGGTGTAAGTTGTCGACTAATATGAGGATTAGGCAATCTCAAAATAGGTGCCTTAGAAAAATACACTTTAATGTAGTTTAAGGTATCAGAACAACAATCAAAAACTTACATTTTAAGATTATTTTTAAGAATATGATGAGTTAAATCCGTTTCCCGGATGAAACTGGACAGAAGAGTATCTTGATTGTCTGATGATTTAATCTGCATCTCCGCACCTTCCTGTCTCCAGTTCATGTACTGTTTATCAATTGTGTTGTTGGCTTCTTTCCATAATCAAAAAGCATTATAAGAACATAAATGTCTAATACGTCTTCCTTTTTTCTGGCACTATTGCCGTGAAACATTGTATGGAGCTTCTTCAGTGTCACAGTGAGAGATACCTAATAGCAATAGATTTCCACAGAGTGAGAAATGGTAAAAGACTGTGATAGAGGCTGTCTCTGAAATCGAGAAATCTTCTCTCTTTTTTACCTATCTTCTACGGGTGTCAGATTTTTGAGAGGAGTCAGACAGTCTAAACACACACACACACACACACACACATATATATATATATATATATATATATATATATATATATATATATATATATATATATATATAGTTCTATCCACTCACGTGCACGCACATACAAGACGACAGTTAGACGTACAGACGTGGGAAACTATAACAATGATTATACAGATAATTTGGAACGAGCTGACCAACGCGCTGATTAAGTTCTCGAGAAATTTTAATTATCTTAATAAACTTCTATCACAACATAAAATATTACATCAAGCATATACAAATAGTCATAAAAATCAAGGAATTGCTACAAGAAATGATAGACCCACAGTTATGATCTTCCCTCGATGTTTAGCCCACAGTCCCGTTAGGAGAAAGATGATAGCCCAAAGAGTCACCGATACATATGATTTGGGTCTAATATTTTCCTTTTTTTTTTTGAAGGTATGAACTGACTTTGATAGCAGTATCTATTCTAAGGGGAAAATATTGTTAGCAACAAACTTGCATAAAGACAGTTAAGACAGCAAAATGGGTGCCAAAATACAACCATAAGAACCACTCAGACCTGCGTTCACTCTATTCATTCAGCCGTGGCCACGTGCTCTCATGCATACTTACAGCTTTGTTCGTAGCATCTGGGAACATAATTCTTAGGACATTCACATACAGACTCGTCAATTGCAGTCTTGACCAAGAAATCCCCAGTTCCAAACAGACGGGTTGAATTCTCTGCTTCAGGGAACGATTCCTTGGGTGTTCTTATTTTTCGGATGTCTGTTTAGGTCACAACGACAAAATTGTCCAGGCACGAACATCAACAACGAGCACAGTGTCAATAGCTTAGGTTTCTAGAAATGAGGAATGTCAGATCGGTGTCTACTTTCAGGTTAGGACTTTATGTGGTCACCACACCACTAGTCAAAACTCCGTCGGAATGTTACTGACGTTAATATGTTACTTGCCACACAGGCTAAAAATGTACTTGAGTTGTTTCTCAGGAAGAATTAAATATGGCGCGATAGGCCTGTTACTTCATTTAACCTTTAGAGTACTTGTAAAGATTATGCACCAAGGCTTTTAAGGAAAATGTTTTAGTTCTTCACAGATATCACTCATCAGTACTTAACGCTGGCAAAGTTTGGGTTAACCCTAGTATTCACTGAATAAAGGAAAAAAACACATATAAAATAATTATACATACTAGGTACTCGTTATAACTTACATTTTTAAACTGCAAGCGTACAGCTTGACTTATCATTTAAAACTTCCCGTAAAATAAGTTATATACATAAAATCAATCACCATGAATTAGGAATACATACGTATCCCGTCAATACTCACTGATGTAGCATTTCAGTTATAAGTTAATTTTAAAATATATTCTCGTCTGATTATTTAGCAGTTAAATTTAATTCATTTATAGCTGCGTGATTTTAAGCTAGAAATATAATTTATTCTGCTTTCCACTGAAACACGTCACTAGAAAATAATACAGACTATATTTTAATTCTCTCTGCACAAAAGAACTAGTGAAAATGAAATAAGCGATTAAACACTTTAAACACTTCACAAAATACTAGATATCTAATATATAATATTTACCTCCGCACAGAACTACAGATTAATACCACGAACTAGAATCATTCAATATAATAGTAGTCTAGAACTCGGCAAAATGTTGCCCAGAAACTAAAGACTTTTCAATACACAAGATATTTCTTCTAGCCTGGCGATCTGTCTACTGCAGATTTAGGAGTAAGAATGAAAATCTAGTTTCAAACTCTGGTTAATATCTATGAAACGGACAAAGATGAGTGCTATTTCCAAAACCACGCAATAGCCTCCCCTTTCCTTAACACCTACGTACCTTAGACGCTAGCTCATAACTGCCAAAACGTGCGTCTTCGCACCTTACGCCAAAAACTGGCCGTGGAGCGTGAGTGTCATGGAAAAACCCAGACTATATGTCTCATTCCAGAGCGCTGCCTGAGTGTCATATCACACTTCACTCCGAGAGAAACGTTAGTGTCAGGTGAAAATGCTAGACGGTATGTCTCATTAGATGGCAGTTTCCACACCTAACCGGGAACTAGCCTGACGAAACGCCCGTGACATGAGAAAAGTACAGACGCATGTCTGCTATCTCTGTCTGCCTAGACGAGTATTCACACGTTCTACATCTACAACGCAATAACCTCCAGAGCCTGACATCTGCGTAATAGAATGCGTATCAGTATGAGAAAGAAAAACGGTAAAGTGAGAATGGGAAAGAAAATATTTTTCGCAAAAAGAACGAAAATAGCAAGTCCAAATAATATGTACAGTTACCAATATGCGAATCTGGCATCATATCCTCTGTTCAATTCTTGTATTTAGGACAAATAAAAATAATCGAATTGTGTGGGTATGTGTGTGTGTGTGTCCAAACAAACATCAAGAACAAAGGTTAATATATAATAATTGGTGGGTAAATTGCAGATAGGGTGAATTAGAAAAGTGACAACGTAAACAAGTTGGGAATAAAGACAAACACACTAGAAGATAGAGAGAAAGGGCTAGAGGAGAGAAACAGAGGCGTCTACGTCATAGACGGACTAGGCCAGTTCCGTTTTGTTTTTCCGTTTCCTTCACAAAGGTTTAATGATAGATGTTGTGTGTTTGTGTGCTAAAATTAAGTACGAGGGGCGTTCAGAAAGTAATGCACCACATCGTTTTTCTCAGGAGCTGTTTATTCAAAAAGCATGAAATTTATACACAATATACATGGATATGTCATGTAAACATCGGTATTATTCAACATAATACCCATCAACTTGTACGGCTTTATGCCAGTGCGAAACAAGTGCATGTATTCCTAGCCCGTACCAGATTTTGTCTTGATCATGTAGCCATTTCTTCGCTGCATGAATCACTCCTTCGTCATCTTCAAACCTTGTCCCACGGAGTGCATCTTTAAGTGGACCAAATAGATGAAAATCAGAGGGTGCCAAATCGGGACTATAAGGTGGATGGGGTAGTACAGTCAAACCCATTTTGGTGATTGCTTCCCGTGTTGCCAGACTTGTGTGAGGTCGCGCATTGTCGTGAAGGAGAAGCAGGTCTGCTGGATTCTTGTGCGGCCGAACTCTGCGAAAACGTTGATTGAGTTTTTTTCAATGTCTTAATGTAAGCTTGCGAATTGATTGTCTCTCCTCTTGGCATAACGTCCACAAGAATCACGCCTTCAATGTCTCAAAAGACAGTGATCATGACCTTTCCAGCTGAAGGAATAGTCTTGAATTTCTTTCTTCGTGGTGATTGCGGATGATGCCACTAAATTGACTGTCTTTTTGTCTCAGGTTCAAAATGATGTGCCCAGGTTTCGTCACCTGTAACGATCTTAGCCAAAAAGTTCTCTCCATCAGCATTGAAACGCTTCAACGATTCAGAAGAAATTGCTTTCCTTTGCAATCGATGGTCATTTGTGAGACTTCGAGGAACCCATTTTGCGCAAACCTTAGACAATCCGAGAGTTTTTATAACTGCATTTGCACTACCAATGCTGACTGACAGCTGCAATGCCAATTGTTGAGTAATGATTCGCTTATCAGTAAGAATAATGCCCTCAGCGCATTTCAACATTTTTGCGTTGGTGGCTGTGGCAGGACGTCCACAGCGCGGCCGATCAAGCAGCTCCGTATCTCCACTTCCTGATTCTTTGATTCTCTGAACCCAGCGACTGACTGTACTCCTGTCGACTGCAAAACTTCCATACACATTACATAGACCTTGTGAATGTTCACAACAGTTTCCTTCTCTGCAACGAGAAATTCTATCACAATTCGCTGCTTATAACGCAAGTTGCTAACACGCTCCATTTCAACGGTTTAAGGCAGCCGTATTATTTGGCCGGTTGCGGTGCAATTGGGTGCACACAAGTGGCACATGCCATATGAGAAGTGTGCAAAATTTCATGCTTCTATCTTCATTATTAGCTGAGAAAAACGATGTGGTGCATTACTTTCTGAACGCCCCTCGTATGACTTGACTCAAATGCAACTACTCAAGAGATAATAGTTATCTCAAAGAGGTATACGACATTATTTTCGAAACGAGGACTGATCGCTCATTTAAGATTGAGCGAGGGGTAACTGGCTGAGCATCCCCACATTGATAAGCAGTCTTATCAATGGATAAGACTTGCGTATCGAGTGAGCTATAGCCGTGTACTAGCTACCACAAGGACGCACAGATTGCGATCTGTGCTGATGATGCCATCTTTTAACTACACATTTGACCTAACTCTGGGGTCGGGAACCTTTCCGTGACAAAGAGCCAAATATTTAATTTTGTCTCCATTTTAACAAATTTAAAAAGCCGCATGAAAAAAAATCACATAGTATCCCTCAGTCACTAAGAGTTAAGTAGTAGAGAGCCGAGAGCCGCATGCGGCTCGCGAGCCGCGGGTTCCCGACCCTTGACCTAACTCCTCGCCTCAGCTTTCGTCTTCTACCGTGACATATGGGGAGGAACCAACTCTGACCCCAGTCGTGCAGACCCCTTGAGTAAGAGACAAATCCTCGAGTTGGACCTAGGACCTCAACGAAACGTCTAAGTCAATTACGGACTAGGCAAGTTCCGTGTAAAAGACAACACTAGCCGCTCCTACAGGCAGTGGAATCAAAAGTATTTTTCAGTGGGTCCTAAGCTACTGACTTAAGAATGTTTTTCTGGTCGTAAAAATTAGCATATCACTTTATAAAGACAATAAATACCGTTAGGAAATTACTACAACACATTTAAAAATCAAAATGATAAAATAATTGAGCTTCAGGCTAAGGCACGATTTAGTGTAAGTTATTTATTGCCACTGTGACAATCGCTCTTATTACCTCCTTTTGTTTGTTTGTTACAAAATGTTAACTTCTGTTGAGCATATGATCCAGAATTAAACATTTATGTTAGGTCATTCGCTCGCTCATTTATTATTCACTCACTCACTTTCTCATCTATTCATTCGTTAAGTCACCCACCGATTCATTTATACGTAATTCATTCACTCATTCATTATTTCTCACTACCCACGCCTGCATTGGGTTTCATTTATTCACTGGCTCCCCCATTTACTCACTCATTCATTTTTTCACTCATTCTTTAATGTTTTTCTCATTGATTCACTTATTCATTCAATCACTCATTTATTAAGTCATTTATTATTTCCTTTCCACACTGACTCAATCATTCACTCGCCCATCCACACAATCGTGTTTTCAATCATTCACGTTTACACGTTTGTTCATTCATTCTTCATTCATTTACTCATTTATTCTTTCCTTCACTCAATCACTCATTCATTCATTCTCCACCAACTCATTCATTCATTCTCCACTAACTCATTCATTCACTCGCTCATTTATTCACCCACTCACTCATTCATTAAGTCATTCATTCATTTCCCGATTGACTCATTTATTCACTGACTCATTTACTCACTCAAGTATTTATTCGCACAATCACTCACTCATTCATGCATTCATACATTCAGTTAATCATACATTCATTCACTTATTTGAACGACTGTTTATTAACCATTCCTCCATGGCTTCTGTCATTCACTTAATACCTCACTCACTCCCTCATTCATTCTTTTACTCATTCATTCATTCAACCAGTGACTCTTTCATCTATCCATTCTTTTACTCATTCATTCATTCAACCAGTGACTCTTTCATCTATCCATTCTTTTAGTGTTTAATTCATTCAATCCCTTATTTATCCATTCATTCATTCATGCATTAATTCTTTTACTCACTCATTCATTCATTTCTTCACTCACTTCTTCTCGTCTTCTTCCTTGATCCTCCGCCACTGACTGACAAAGCAGTTAGTGACCATCACGCCTGGTGGCATCTTGTAGGTCAGCAACAAACTGTCTCAACTTTGCTCGGTCTGCGGCCATCCTTCGTGTGTTGCTTCAGCTATGGTTCATGCTTTGTATCTCTGCCTCCACAGTTCTCATCCAGGTAGCTTTTGGTCGGTCTCGCTGTCACTTTTTTTTTCTGGAGTCCATATCATGGCAGTTCTGGTGATGGTATAAGGATCTCTTCTAAAGATGTGGCCAGAACAAGTTCAAGCGTCTACCTGCTGTGATGGTGTGTGTGTGTCTTCTTGGTGGCTCCGAGTTAGTAGTTCTTGGTTAGTGATGGTGCTCTGCCAGAATATTCGAAGAATTTTCTGTAGGTAGGCTGTCAGTGTGTTAGTCTTAAAATGCTCTAGATTATAAGCGAAATTCTTGTTCCCACACACATGGCTTTTCATAAGGTTCCATTGGGGGAAAATCCAATCAGAATTAGTTTAGTTTAGCATTCCAATACCAGACCCAATCATAAGCAAGGCGTCTGATTTTGGTAGGTTTCCCCCACTCTCATGTGAACATTACTACATGACAATATAAGATATTCCAATCAATACCCTTTAGCTCCCCAAGGAGCATAGGCCTTCAACAAACACATGCCAAGTCTTCCTGTCCTGTGCCATCCGCTCAAGTTCTTTCCATGTTTTCTTCATCATTTTCACCTCTGTGTCCAGTTCTCTTCTCCATGTGTTTTTTGGTTTACCTCTGCCTCTCTTTCCCTGTGGATTCCAGAACAAGGACTGTCTTGTAATGCTATCAATAGGTTTCCTCAATGTGTGTCCTATCCATCGCCAGCGTCTTCTTCTCAACTCTTGTTCCACTGGCACTTGTCTGGTTCTTGTCATCAATTCCACATTTGTGACTTTGTCATACCATTTCAGTTCTTCTATTCTACGCAAGCACCCGTTTATAAAAGTCTGTAGCTTTTTGGTTGTTATTTTTGTTGTTCTCCATGTCTCAGAGCCATACAATAGGACTGACTTAACATGTGAGTTGAAGATTCTTATTTTCGTGTTGGACTTGATTTCTCTTGTTCTCCATATGTTTCCCAATGCAATGAAAGCTCCTCTTGCTTTTTGTATTCTTATTTTAATATCACTGTCTGTCCCTCCAACTTTGTCTATATTACTTCCAAGATATGTGTACGATTCTACATCTTTTAGTGGTGTTTCTTCAAGTTCAACCTTGAATTTCTTGCATTTATTCTCATAATCTTTGTCTTTTCACTGTGTATTTTCAGGCCCACTTGTTGTGACCTCTCATCGAGAATTTTCATTTTCTCTTGCATCTGATTATGGTTATGGGACAGAAGAGCCAAGTCATCTGCAAAATCCAGATCATCAAGCTGTTTACTCAGATTCCACTGGATTCCATTTCTGTTGTGTGATGTCGATGTTTTCATAACCCAATCTATTGCTAGTAAGAAAAGAAATGGAGACAAAAGGCATCCCTGTCTCACTCCCGTTCTAATCCTAAACGGTTCTGAAAGTTGTCCTTCATGAAGAACTCTGCATGTCATGTCTTCATGGGTCTTCTTTCTTAAGTTAATGATCTTCATGGGAACTCCATAATGCCTCATCAATTTCAAAAGCGATTCTCTGTCTACACTGTCAAATGCCTTTCATAGTCCACGAATCCGATGTATAGCGGTGAATTCCATTCCAGACTTTGTTCAACTATTATTCTCAATGTGGCTATCTGGTCTGTAGAGGATCTATTTTGTCGAAAACCTGCTTGTTCATCTCTCAGTTGCTTGTCTATGGATTCTTTTAATATCTCCAGGAGGATTTTGTTTAATACTTTTGCTGGCACTGATAGTAACATTATTCCTCTATAATTTGTGCACTCTTGTAAATTTCCTTTCTTAGGCAACTTGACCAGATTGTAGTGAAGTGAATCCGTATGACAACACGCTCAAATTCCCCGCTCAAAAACAAACTAGCTATCGTATTTTTAAATCTATAAATAACTATAGTATTTGAAATTTTTCTGAGGGGCAAGTCAAATTTACCGCCAACAATTTATCTAGTGTATTTGAATTTTTATAAGAAACAAGTAAAAAGTTACCGCCCACTCCAAAAATTATCGAAGAGCAAAGTACAAAATTTAAGAACCGATCAAATCGTTTCCGTATTTTGTAGTGGTAAGAAAATTTTGGTTGACGCGAAATAAATGCCTATTTTGTGTTTTTGACCGAACGTAGATAATTTATTTCTTAATAACTAAAGATACTTAAAATGAAAGGGATATCTCAAATTATAGCGCTGATATTGCTTAACATATACACATAAAGATTCCCCCATAAAAAAATTTTTATGGTAGTAGAAAATTTAATTTAGTGAGATTTTCACATCAGGGTAAGGCCCAATTTAATTACAAAAAAATTACCCACATTTGAATGCAAAGGAATAACTAAATGAAAACTATATAGAACGATAGAGAAAAATTGGCCGTTTAATTATCACTTTTGATAATTAAAATCGGTCTACATATAACTGAAATATAAAATGTTCAAATTTAGTCAGATCATACAGACACGCTTAGAATCGCATAAATACTAGAATCAAAAATTAACTTTTTGACTTCCCTCTGATTGGCCGGGTGTATTGCTATAAATAGTAACAAACTTTTGTAGTTTTTCGCCATTTAAATCATAAAAATCACACAGAGCTGACGTATACAAAAAGACTGTAGACCAAGCCTTTGCCGTTTGGACTGGTAGCGCGGGCTAAGAACCCTTTTACAGCCAGTCAGCTTGAGTGTGTGAGAACCTATTTACCTGAGGGTTATATCACGAATTTACCTCGCGGCTGCTTTTTCTTGAGAAGAAGAGCGTGTTGGAGTTGAGAGCTCATCTAATGACTGGAGATAGACCCCATCTTCTCAACCAGGAGTCACAGAGTTGGTGATCCTGACTACTATTCAAAGAACGGAAGCAGCAACATTCTGAAGATAGGTCCTTTAGAAAGGCAATGGCGATTCATCCAACCTCATTCACCCAATAAAACTTAACCACTGTGGGATGATGAAAGTAGTAGACCTTGCAGTGTAGGACTGGTAGCAGTATAAATATTAAGAACAGTAACAGTACGTGTAGTCATTCCAGTGACCCTTTAAAAGAAATGGAACAGAGTTTCCAAATTATTTATTTCATTATGTAAATAACCTTTCTTGAGTTTGATAATTCCTGACCCAAAAGACTGAGGTTCAGGACAATTAAATTGTACAGAAACTTTCATACAGCCTTGCTTAATTAATTTTTTATTAAGTTGAAGTTCTGTTTGAAATTAATCATTAAATAAAGTAAATACATTTCCCCTAGACCCGTAGCTAAATCATTTGGGATCAGTAGAGGTAGCGGTTAGGGACTCAGAGATCATCATCATGTACTCTGAGAACTTACATAGCTTGACCTCATCTTGATTGTCTATACACCCTTGCTCTTTTCAGAGAAAGAGGTATTACTTATAAGACCAGTCTCTTATCTGGCACTATCCTGGTATTTTCTGATACACCTATTTGTTCAGGATAGCCTATACATTTAGTAACATCAAAACCTCTTATGACATAGTTGAGTCCTGTCCGGGATTTTTCCACCATACCCTGGGGCTCTTACTGTGGGGAATAATAAAGCTAATAAAATTAAACAACTGGTGGTGAATTGGATGAGCCGTCATTGACTATAGTTAAGTAAATTAGTTAGTATTTGCTAATTTATAATATAAGTTGTTAATAATTTGTGTAAGAGTGAAAGAGAATGGCAGACTTGGCAAAATTTAGATCTGCTACAGTGCAGGCGGCAAAGGACTTTGGCCTGAGTGGGGACGCGATGATTCAGTACGTTACTTCTGAATGTGATAAATTTATAGATAGAAAAGATAGGAGGTTAGCTTAAGAGAAAAGATTACAATTAGAGGCTGACAGGGAGACTAGGGGTTAGAGGCTGAGAGAGAGGCTGAGGCAAAGAGATTGCAGATGGAGGTTGAGGAAAAAAGATTACAGTTAGAGGCTGAAAAGGAGGCTAGGCAGATGGAGGCTGAAAAGGAGGCTAGGCAGATGGAGGCTGAAAGGGAGGCTAAAAGATTGCAGATGGAGGCTGAAAAGGAGGCTAGGCAGATGGAGGCAGAGGAAAGGCGTTTGCAAAGAGAACATGAGTTAAGACTAAAAGAAATGGAACTTCAAGGACATGTTATAGATAATGGAAGCAGCCCAACTACCTCTGACTCTAGTGTAATTCAGGGTGCCTGAAATTCAGCCATGAATTTCCATATAGACCCATTTGTAGAGAAAGACGATGACATTGAGTCATTCCTCAATAGATATGAGAGACTAGCTACTAACTATGGGCTAGAGAAAGAAAAGTGGAGCCTAAAACTATCACAAGGGTTGAGGGGAACTTCGTATGAAGTTTTCTCCAAATTAAGTAGAGAAGATCAAGAAAACTATGACCTCCTAAAAAAAAGCATTGCTAGTTAGATATGAGAAGAATGCTGAATTTTATAGAAAGAAATTTAGAAATAGTAAGCTGATGTCTGGAGAAACATACCACCAATTCTCGGCAAGACTAGAAACATACTTGGAGAAATGGACTGCTCTGGGGAAAACCCAAGACCTGAAAGAAATGGTCATGATGGAGCAGTTAAGAGAGTCCATGGCTCCAGACTTGAGAAAATTTCTCATGAAACAAGGTGCCGAGAGATTGGGGGAGATTCTCAATGTTGCTGGGAGATATTAGTCAACCCAGTCAGAAGTAGCTGGTGTGAAAAAGAAACAAGCAGATAGTAACAAAACCCCACAAAATCAGAATAAGTTTGACAATAGGGATCAACCACATAGATTTAAACAAAGTTATGATAGGCCTAGATTTGATCCTAGAGACAGAAACCCTCAGGTAAATGAAAAGAAACCCTACAGATCAGAAGGAAAATGGTGTAAAATTTGTAAGTTAAATAATCATCATACAAAAGACTAGGAAGAGAAACCCTCCATATTTCGCTGCATGCCTTAAAACAGGAAACATGGGAAAGAAAGAACTGTCTACAGGACAGCAAGAACCTCATCATCGCCCTGTATGTGAAGAAGTAGTATGTAATGGGGCCACTATCAAGTGCCTTTATGATACTGGATTGGATTTTTGCTCCGTTGTGTGTTCTAACCTAGTGCAGCCAGATCAATATACCATAGAATCAGTGGAGATACAAGGGGCAACTAAGGACGTAGCAACCATGACACTTCCCAGTGCAAGAATAAATGTAAAAACTCGCTACGTGGAAGGAGTGATTAGAGCAGCAGTTATAAATGAACAAATCTACCCTCTGATATTGGGGTGTAGATATGTGTTTTTGGTAAGTCCCAAAAGACCAGTGATTAAGGCAGCAGTACAGACCAGGTCACAGTCAAGGAAGGAGGAAGATAACCCAATAAATACTCATCCAGAGGAGATGAGGAAGGCACATGCTGAGGATAAGTCATTAAAGCCGTGCTTCAGAAAACTACCAAAAAGCCATACCCCTCCAAACAAAGGAGAATTTTATATGAAGAATAAGTTGATGTATAGGTAGGCTGGAACAGGATCCAATGGTTATGGACAACTAGTTCTTCCATCTTCATATAGGGAAAAGGTGATGGAGTAAGGCCATGCTATCCCCTTCATTGGTCATATGGGGATTAGCGCCACAGGACAGCGTATAGCTTGTCACTACTTCTGGCCAGAGATAACTGAAGATATAAAAAGATATGTAAAATCCAGCCCAGAATGTCAAAGGGTAGCTCCAAAACATTGGACTGCACCTGCAACTCTTGGTGAAATGCCAATCATGGGAACCCTGTTGAGAGAGTTGCAGTGGATATTGTTGGACCTCTCACACGAACCAAGAGGAGAAACAGTTACATTCTTACTCTGGTGGACACTTGTTCTATGTGGGGAGAGGCAGTAGCCATGTCATCAATCGACTCCAAACATGTGGCAGAGGCGTTACTTACAATATTCACAATGTTAGGATTTCCCCACCAGATATTGACTGATAATGGATCACAGTTCAAGGGGAAGCTAACTAAGGAAGTTTTCAGGATCTTTCAAGCCAGGCACTTTCACTGTAGTCCGTATCACGCCCAAGGGAACGGGCAAGTGGAAAGGTTCAACGGGACACTTATTTCTATCCTGAGAAAGCTGGCACATGAAAAACCTGACACATGGGATCAATACTTACCCGCGGCCTTATTTGCTTATCGGGAAGTCTCCCATAATTCAACAGGAATGGCACCGGCAACCTTGTTATTTGGCCGGCCCATTAAAGGTCCATTGGAAGCCTTATTGAGGACATGGACAGATGAGAAAGCAGAAGAGACTGTAACCTCATTATATCAGTATGTGAACGAGTTGACCTCTCGGTTAAAAACTGGCTGGAAACTAGCAAATGATAATTTGAGAAAAGCCAGAAAAAAGCATGCTGAGTATTATAACAGGAAAGCGAAGGATAGAGAGCTTGCTGTGGGGGAGAAGGTGCATTTCTGTTACCAGGCAGCAGCAACAAACTTCAGATAGGATGGCAGGGTCCATACACAGTTCTGGAAAAGGTATCTAGAGCTAATTACAAGATAGACAAAAAGGGAAAGGAAAAAGTCTATCATGTGAACCTCCTTAAGAAATACCATGAGAGAAGAGTTTTGGAAGGGGCACATTTAATGACCTTGGCCATAGCCACTGAAATGAAAAATGAACCTCTCACCTCATATGAATACCCACTGAAACCCTGCGAAACTCCTGCACAGGTAAAAGTCAGCAATCACCTGACAAAAGGGCAGAGGGAGAAGATTCAGAAGGTTCTGGAGAATCATACAGACGTGTTAACGGACAAACCGAGGCACACCAACTTGTTGGAGTATGATATGAAATTGCTAGACCCAACACCCATCTGTATGAGAGCCTTTACTATCCCATTCGCTAAAGAGCAAGCTTTAAAAGGAGAGATAGAATATCTATTTCAGGAAGGAATTATTTCTCACAGTGAATCTCCTTATAGTTCCAGTGTGGTATTGTTGAGAAAACCCTCTGGGGAACATAGGCTGTGCATAGATTATAGGAAACTGAATGCTGTCACAGAAAGTCAGGTGGATCCATTACCTTATACTAATCAACTGTTTGCCAGGTTGAATAAGGCAAAGTATTTTTCAAAAGTAGATCTCAGTAAGGGATATATCAGATTCCAGTAAAGCCTGATATTCGACCTTATCTAGCCTTCAGCACTTCGGATAGGCATTATGAGTTCAATATGTTGCCTTTTGGATTGAAGAATGCTCCGAGTGTGTTTTCCAGAATGATGAGAAAACTCTTGGATCCCCTGAAAAATCTATGTATTACTAATTTCATGGATGACATCCTCATTGCCACTCAACCATTTCAGGAACATTTAGACTCTCTAAATATGTTATTTGACAGACCCAGAGAGGAAAATTTAACTGCTAGACCCACCAAATGTTGTATTGGATGCAAGGAATTGGAGTTCCTGGGACACACTGTACATCAGGGTAGTATGACCCCAGATCCTAAGAACTTAGAAAAATTACAGAGAGCACCCCGACCACAGACTAAGAAAGATGTGAGGTCCTTTGTCTCACTTTGTGGGTTTTACCAAAAATATATCCAGAATTTTAACTCGGTGTGTGCTCCTCTGACTGATCTAACTCGTAAGGGAAAACCAGACAAAATAGAATGGTCAGCAGAATGTGAGCTGGCATATAATGAGCTGAAACAGAAACTCACCAGTAGGCCCATATTGAAGTTACCTGATTTGAGTCAGGAATTTGTGGTGAGAACGGACGCTAGTAATAGGGATTGGGAGCCACGTTGTCACAAAGGTCCTCAACAACAGACGGAGAATTGAACCCAGTTGCTTATGCCAGCCGCAAATTGAACAAAGCGGAGAAAAATTACTCCACAATAGAAAGAGTGTTTAGCCTTAGTCTGGGGTAAAGAAATTCCAAATCTATCTGTATGGTAGGCAATTCGTGGTACAAAGATATCATCAGCCTCTGGTTTTTCTGGCCCAGGCACGACATGGTAATGCACGATTGTTAAGGTGGTCTCTTCTCATACAGCCTTACTCGTTTGCCATTGAGTACATTCCTGGATCGCAGAACGTTGGGGCAGATTTCTTCAGTAGGCACCCACCTGCAGGAATCCAGGATCAAACTAAGGCAAAGTAGAGTCTATTTGAACGTGATTGTATACAGATATGAAAGCTGCACTAGTGGTTCACGCTTTTCTAACGGGGGAGATATGTAGTGAAGTGAATCCGTATGACAACACGCTCAAATTCCCCGCTCAAAAACAAACTAGCTATCGTATTTTTAAATCTATAAATAACTACAGTATTTGAAATTTTTCTGAGGGGCAAGTCAAATTTACCGCCAACAATTTATCTAGTGTATTTGAATTTTTATAAGAAACAAGTAAAAAGTTACCGCCCACTCCAAAAATTATCGAAGAGCAAAGTACAAAATTTAACAACCAATCAAATCGTTTCCATATTTTGTAGTGGTAAGAAAATTTTGGTTGACGCGAAATAAATGCCTATTTTGTGTTTTTGACCGAACGTAGATAATTTATTTCTTAATAACTAAAGATGCTTAAAATGAAAGGGATATCTCAAATTATAGCGCTGATATTGCTTAACATATACACATAAAGATTCCCTCATAAAAATTTTCACATCAGGGTAAGGCCCAATTTAATTACAAAAAAATTACCCACATTTGAATGCAAAGGAATAACTAAAGGAAAACTATATAGAACGATAGAGAAAAATTGGCCGTTTAATTATCACTTTTGATAATTAAAATTGGTCTACATATAACTGAAATATAAAATGTTCAAATTTAGTCAGATCATACAGACACGACCAACGGGCTGATCACCCGTTTGCCAGTCACTTCGATTACGGAAACAACAGCAAATGGATTGATTTGCCGTTGCCCTAAAGACGCCAATAGGCGTGATGGGAAACAATGGCAAAGAAAACCTATCTGCTGTTGCCCTAAGGCGCCACTAGGCGTAATGGCCACTGACTGCTTTGACGGTCGGTGGCTAAGGACGAAAGAAGAAGAAGAAGATACAGACACGCTTAGAATCGCATAAATACTAGAATCAAAAATTAACTTTTTGACTTCTCTCTGATTGGCCGTGTGTATTGCTATTAACAGTAACAAACTTTTGTAGTTTTTCGCCATTTAAATCATAAAAATCACACAGAGCTGACGTATACAAAAAAGACTGTAGACCAAGCCTTTGCCGGTTGGACTGGTAGCGCGGGCTAAGAACCCTTTTACAGCCAGTCAGCTTGAGTGTGTGTGAGAACCTATTTACCTGAGGGTTATATCACGAATTTACCTCGTGGCTGCAATTTCTTGAGAAGAGGAGCGTGTTGGAGTTGAGAGCTCCATCTAATGACTGGAGATAGACCCCATCTTCTCAGCCAGGAGTCACAGATTTGGTGATCCTGACTACTATTCAAAGAACTGAAGCAGCAACATTCTGAAAATAAGTCTTTTAGAAAGGCAAAGGCGATTCATCCAACCTCATTCACCCAATAAAACTTAACCACTGTGGGATGATGAAAGTAGTAGACCTTGCAGTGTAAGACTGGTAGCAGTATAAATATTAAGAACAGTAACAGTACGTGTAGTCATTCCAGTGACCCTTTAAAAGAAATGGAACAGAGTTTCCAAATTATTTATTTCATTATGTAAATAACCTTTCTTGAGTTTGATAATTCCTGACCCAAAAGACTGAGGTTCAGGACAATTAAATTGTACAGAAACTTTCATACAGCCTTGCTTAATTAATTTTTATTAAGTTGAAGTTCTGTTTGAAATTAATCATTAAATAAAGTAAATACATTTCCCCTAGACCCGTAGCTAAATCATTTGGGATCAGTAGAGGTAGCGGTTAGGGACTCAGAGATCATCATCATGTACTCTGAGAACTTACATAGCTTGACCCCATCTTGATTGTCTATACACCCTTGCTCTTTTCAAAGAAGGGGGTATTACGTATAAGACCAGACTCTTATCTGGCACTATCCTGGTATCCTCTGATACACCTATTTGTCCAGGATAGCCTATACATTTAGTAACATCAAAACCTCTTATGACACAGATAACCTTCCTTCCATTCTGCTGGTATTTCCTCTCTCTCCCAGACTTTGCCAAGTAGTTTGTAATATCTCTGTAGAGGTATTAATATCTGTTTTGATGGCCTCTGCTGGAATGCAATCTGGACGACTGCTTTTCCATCTTTCAGAAGCTTTATGGCTTTCTTTATTTCTTCTCTACTTGGTCGTTCACAGCTGATTTGTAGCTTCTCTTTTGCTGGCTGGATGTCTGGGGGATTAGTTGGAGATGGTCTATTGAGAAGTTCCTCAAAATGTTCTGTCCATCTTTTCATTTGTTCTTGTATATTACTAAGAAATTTTCCATTCGTATCTTTTATGAGGCCATTTGCTTGCTTATATTTCCCTGTTAGCTTCTTTGTGTTTGTAGTGGTGTTTGATGGTATTGTATGATGGTGATATTACTAAATGTAATTGTATGAGGCCAGCTGTGAAGGCTCCTGAGATAAAATGTAGTTGAGAATTGTCAGAAGGCCTTTCTTGCTACCACTACGACCTCACACTTAATTTTTTTTTAATGAATGTGGCTACGTAAAGTGTCTAGGGTTATGATATGTAGTGTGGTGTAATAGGTTATAGATATACCCACAGATATTTAACAAGACTAATAATATTAATAAATGTTAAAATACACTGAACTAACTCACGTGTGTAAAATTTTTGATAAAAATTATATTACATTTATTTTGTTCTGGATCAATTTTTTAGGTTGACCAGAACTTAAAAGGATTTAGAGATTATGAAAGAAATGCATGGAATATTATATCATAAATTCAATAGTGTACATATATATGTACTATACTAGTTAGTTTTATTAAAATGTTCTAGTAGTCATCTACTTGGGAGGATAGTTACTGTTTGTGCTGTTGGGGTGGCCTCATCACACCTGTCTATATTGACTACCCAGTGTCCAGAAAATGGTGGGAATTTTTATGGGGTATTAGTAACTACACAGCTTTGGTGAATGTCCAGCAGACCAGAGGCTCACTCATCTTATATTTGTAGCTCTGGTGCTGAAAACTGATGGTCCCACCTCTCCGTGCTGGCGGGCAATAATGGTGGTCTCTGTCACAAGTACTGCACAGATACACTCGAGTAAAGTCACCAACTGAATAGTCACTGCTTTGTTGACAACAGAAACTCGCAGCTCTGCAATCAAAGTATGGGCCATGTGTCAAAATCTATTCTCTACCCACGTCTGGACACAACACTGACACAACAACCACATCATACAGACAGGTCAGATCTCTCTGACCAAACAGCACATTTACCATGGTGGTTTTACATCAGATAGATCCTCCCAGACTATAGATTCTGAAAAATATTTATTAGTTTTCTGCCCTAAAAGAGGATAGGTAATATGTTTCATTATTCTCAACACTTGATCTGTCTTGCATAATCCTTGCTGGAGTTTATGTACATTGTTGGTCCCTAGACCCTGACTAGGGCGGGGGGTCTAGAGCAAATCCCTACTTGTTTGTAAGGCTAGATTTCGATATGGCAGTATCAAATCACTCGAACATGAAACAATATTCAAAATATATATGGAAATAATTTCAATCTTACCAGATTATGAATAAATAACACAGAATTGCTAGCAAAACTCAGCTGAGCTGCTGGCTATAGTATGGCGTCCCTAAACTTCTTACACTTTCTTTCATATGGAAATCACCACACTTTAAAATCTGTGTCTATCACTGAACAACTATTGAAGAATGGCCCCACTTTCGCGTCTGAGCGCTAATGATATGATTGTCTGTGGCCAATCACTGCCTAGGTTTATTTTAAATTCAAATTTCCTACCATAAAGTCATTTCAGTCATGCTTCAGTCAAGTATGGATGGTTATCTGTTAGTCTGTCCGTCTCTACTTGTGTTTCTACAAAATGTACTTGATTTTTGAACCAACCTTTCTCTCCCCTCCAAAATTTTGTCGTTAAAAGTTATATTTAGACACAGCTACCACCCAAAAACCCTCTCTTCCATACTACGTAGATTTGAACACTTGCGTCTCGAGGTCGTGTTTTTTTTGTGCAATTAGCGACACTTTTAGATTCAATACAGTCTGTCGATGATGTGAACAACACTGTCTTTTGTCATTATCTTCAATATTATCTATCCGTCTGTAAAATTAAGAACATATTAGTTCACTGCTCAGAATAGGCCATCCGGCCAGCTAATTTTTATATTCCTAACATTAATATTAAGAAAAAAGTACTTTTTAAATTTTGTAATATTTCGAACATCTGCGTTTAGCCGCTGAATTCAAATCAAGGGCTTGGTATCGCGCAAAAGCGTCCAATAAATGACTGTGGCGTAACATATCTATGGTCCCTTCTGTCGAGTTGCTTACTTTTTATGTCAACTTGGGAAACGTGACTTTTCTCTGTTTCCCCCCCCAATTGCGTCTCCTTAGCCTTTCTAGTCTCACGCAATCTTTCCAGTCATATTTTTTTCCTTTTTGATCCGCCGTTCCCCTCCTGTCTAGCAAGTCAATTATTATGGAGGATGATGACCCGCGGTCTAGGCGATCATGTACTATTCGCAGCCTACGCATTATGTTTTTATCCTTAAATGTTATCTTTGGAGATATTTTACCGTTGTATCTCTGTCAATTTCACTACACATCTCCCCACTTGAAAACATGCCTATGGCAAGTTCCAACACCAGCGATACACATAGGTAAAATTACTCCTCACGTCTGCCACTACTCTAATTTTGATCACAGGGGTGCCGACTGAGGAAATCTGCACCGACATTCAATTTGCCTGGGATATATTGGATACTAAACTGATAAGGTTGAAGCAACAAAGACCACCTCAGCAATCTTGCGTTTTCATGCTTAGCCTGAGACAAGAACACGAGAGGCTGATGGTCCGTCTCCACCACAAAAGTCCTACCATACAGATAGATTTGAAACTTCTTTATTGCCCAGATTAATGCTAAACATTCTTTTTCGCTTGTGGAGTATCCTTGTTCCGCCTTATTCAATTTGCGGCTTGCATAAGCGACTGGTTTCAGTTCCCCATCAGGTGAAGATGATCTTTGCAACAAAGCCCCTCCGAGTCCTACATTACTTGCATCGGTTCTTAAGACAAAGTCCTGTGTCAAATCAGGCAGTTTGAGAATAGGCTTGCTAGTGAGTTTTTTCCTTTAACTCTTGGAACGCTAGTTCACATTGTGCAGTCCAAATAATTTTATCTGGAAGTCCCTTGCGAGTCAGATCAGTCAGAGGAGCACATATAGTGTTAAAATTTTTGATGTATTTCTGATAAAATCCGCATAACGACACAAATGATCGCACGTCCTTTTTTGTTTGCGGCCTAGGTGCTCTCTGCAGTTTTTCCAAATTCTTAGGATCAGGGGTCATATTACCCTGATATACAGTGTGCCCCAAGAATTCCAACTCTTTACATCCAATACAACATTTTGTTGGCCTAGCAGTTAAGTTCGCCTCCCGAAGTCTATCAAACAACATCTCCAGAGCTTCAATGTGTTCTTCAAATGTCTCGGTGGCGACGAGAATATCATCCATGAAATTTGTGATACATGGGTTATTCAGGGGATCCAACAATTTGCGCATCATCCTTGAAAACACACTCGGAGCATTTTTCAGTCCGAATGGTAGCATATTGAATTCATAATGTCCATCCGAAGTGCTAAAAGCCAAATAAGGTCTCACTTCAGGCTTCACTGGGATCTGGTAATAGCCTTTACTAAGATCCACCTTTGAAAAGTATTTTGCCTTGTTCAGTCTGGCAAATAGCTGTTTTGTGTCTGGTAATGGATCCACTTGTCCTTCTGTGACAGCATTCAGTTTCCTGTAATCTATGCACAGTCTGTGTTCCCCAGACGGTTTTCTCAACAAAAAGACACTAGAACTAAAAGATGATTCACTGTGCGAAATAATCCCCTCCTTCAACAAATACTCTATTTCTTCCTTCAATGCCTTCTCCTTCGCGAACGGAATAGAATAGGCTCTCATACAGATTGGGTTTGAGTCTACCAGTTTCATGTCATACTGTAGCAAATTTGTATGGCCTGGTTTATCTGTTAATACATCTGTATGTTCCTCCAGAACCTGTTGAACTCTCTCCCTCTGGTTTTTAGTCAGGTGCTTACTGACTTTTACCTGTGCTGCGGTTTCACAAGGATGTAATGGGTATTCATGTGAGGTGAGTGGTTCTTTTTGCATCTGGGTTGCAATAGCCAAGGTCAATAAGGGGGTGCTTTCCTGGAGTGGTCTGTCCAGATACTTCTTTAACAGGTTTACATGATAAACTTTCTCCTTCCCCTTTTTGTCAATTTTATAGTTTGTTCTAGACACCTTCTCTAGAACCGTATATGGACCTTGCCAACCAATTTGTAATTTATTCTGGCTTCCGGGTAGTAGAAGCAGCACCTTCTCTCCGACTGCCAGTTCCCTGTCCTTTGCCTTCCTATTAAAATATGCTGCATGTTTCTTCCTGGCTTGCTTCAAATTATCATTTGCCAGTTTCCATCCAGCTTTCAAACGAGTGGTCAGTTCGTTCACATATTGATACGATGAGGTAACAGTCTCTTCCGCCTTCTCATCTGTCCAGGTCCTTAATAAAGCTTCTAAAGGACCTTTTATTGGTCTCCCAAATAGCAGAGTTGCGGGAGCCATCCCGGTTGAACTATGTGGTACCTCCCGGTAAGCAAACAATGCGGCGGGCAGGAATTGATCCCACAGATCCGGTTTTTCGTGTGCCAGCTTTCTCAGGATAGAAATGAGAGTCCCATTGAACCTCTCTACCTGGCCGTTCCCTTGTGGATGGTACGGACTACAATGAAAGTGCCTGGCTTGAAATAGCTTAAAAACTTCTTCCGTTAGTTTCCCCTTGAACTGAGAACCATTATCCGTCAAGATTTGATGCGGGAATCCTAATCGGGTAAATATTGTAAGTAGTGCCTCTGCTACATGTTTTGAATCAATTGATGGCAGGGCTACCGCCTCTCCCCACATAGAACAAGTGTCCACCAGAGTAAGGATGTAACTGTTCCTCCTCTTGGTCCGAGTGAGAGGTCCTACAATATCCACTGCAACCCTCTCAAAAGGTGTTCCCACTATGGGCATTTCCCCTAGAGTTGCAGGAGCAGTCCAGTGCTTTGGAGCTACCCTTTGACATTCTGGGCAGGATTTGACATATCTTTTTATATCCTCCGTTATCCCTGGCCAGAAGTAATGACAAGCTATACGCTGTCCTGTGGCGCTGATCCCCATGTGACCACTGAAGGGAATCGCATGCCCGAGTTCCATCACTTTATCTCTATATGAAGTGGGAAGAACCAGCTGGTTATGACCATTTGTTCCAGTTCCGGCCTTCCTGTATAAAAGTTTGTTCTTCATGAAATATTCCCCCTTGCTCGGAGGTGTGTGGCATTTGGGCAATTTTTTAAAACAGGGCTTGAGTGTCCTATCCTCAGCCTGCGCCTTCCTCATCTCCTCTGGATGAGCATTTATAGGTTCACCTTCTTCCTCCTTCTTCTGTGACCTGGTCTGCACTGTCGCCATGATCACAGGTTTCTCGGGATTCCCCAAGAAGACGTATCTACACCCCAATATCAGAGGGTAGATTGGTTCATCTATCACTGCTGCTCTGATTTCTCCTTCCACATAGCGAGTTTTCACCGTTATCCTTGCGATGGGAAGTGTCATGAGTGGTATGTCCTTAGTCGCCCCTTGTATTTCCACTGTTTCTGTGGTATACTGACTTGGGTCCACTAGGCTAGACTTCACAACTGAATCATAATCCAAACCTGTATCATAAAGGCACCTTATGGTGACCCCATTACAAATAACATCCTCACAAACTGGGGGGTGATAAGGTTCCTGTTGTCCCTTAGGATTAACCTTTAATCTTTGCGTCCCCGACTTCATTGCAGCAATGTTTGAAGGTTTCCTTCTACAAAATTCGGTGTTATGGTTATCCTTCTTGCACCATTTACACCATCTTTTTCCTTGGTTCAACGGTTTTCTTTCATTGAACTTTTGGTCATTGAACTGTGAGTTTCTGTCGCGATAGTCATTTCTTGGCCGCTCAAAGTTTGTCCTACCTTTATTTCCCTGCTCTCTAGTATCAAATTTATTAAATTGCTGTGGAGCTTTAAAATTGTCTATGTGCTTCTTTTTAGCACCACTTACCTCTGCCTGAGCTGCCTGATACCTCTCAGCAACATTTAAAATTTCCCCCAACTTCTCTGCACCTTGTTCCATGAGAAATTTTCTCATGTCTGGAGCCATGGACTCTCTCAATTGCTCAATCATGATCATTTCTTTAAGATCTTGGGTCTTCCCCAGAGCCGTCCATTTCTCCAAATAGGTTTCTAGTCTAGCAGAGAATTGGTGGTATGTCTCCCCAGACAACAGTTTGGCATTTCTAAATTTCTTACGATAAAATTCACCATTCTTCTCGTACCTTAATAACAAAGCCTGCTTTAACATGTCATAATTGTCTTGGTCTTCCCTGTTCATTTTAGCAAATACTTCATAAGAAGTACCTCTCAATCCCTGTGATAGCTTTAAGCTCCACCTCTCTCTCTCTAACCCATATGTAGTAGCTAATAACTCAAAACGTCCTAGGTACCCCTCTATGTCATCGTCTTTTTCAACAAAATGGTCTAAATGAAACCCCATAGCTGAGTTTGAGGCTCCCAGACTGGGCGTAGCATCTGAGGCAAAAGGGCTGGCACCATTTTCAGGAGCCGGACCTTGTAATTCCAGCTCCCTTAGTCGTAATTCGTGCTCCCTTTGCAACCTTCTATCTTCTGCCTCCCTTTCGGCCTTTTTATCTTCTGCCTCCCTTTCGGCAGTCAACCTTTTTTCTTCTGCCTCCCTTTGCTGTCGTTTTTATTCTGCCTCCCTTTGCTGTCGTTTTTCTTCTGCCTCAATCTGCAGCCTCTTAATTTCTCTATCAGCCTCAATTTGTAACCTCTTCTCTTCAGCTACCTTTCTATCTTCCCTTTCAATATATTTATCACATTCAGCCGTTACATATTGAATTAAAATTTGACCATCCATTCCCATCTCCTTCGCGGTGAGCACAGCAGCTGATCTAAATTTTGCCAGCTCCGCCATACTTTTTAGACAATATAATAATATACAAGCTAAATCTCTAACCAGTAAATACACTAAGTACTTCTTATGACTATAGTCTAACCAATTCTAACTAACCAGTTAACTAATTAATTATTACTGGCTGTGAAGATTCACCAACTTTTATCTACAGGGACACTTTTAATTTTAAAGGGAATTTTACAATTTATTTCCCTACTTTTATTTCTCCCACCAGGAGATCCTAATATTACTGTTGGGCTAATTATCCCTGGACAAGACCCCAATTTATGTAGTGGTGTTTGATGGTATTGTATGATGGTGATATACTAAATGTAATTGTATGAGGCCAGCTGTGAAGGCTCCTGAGATAAAATGTAGTTGAGAATTGTCAGAAGGCCTTTCTTGCTACCACTACGACCTCACACTTAATTTTTTTTTAATGAATGTGGCTACGTAAAGTGTCTAGGGTTATGATATGTAGTGTGGTGTAATAGGTTATAGATATACCCACAGATATTTAACAAGACTAATAATATTAATAAATGTTAAAATACACTGAACTAACTCACGTGTGTAAAATTTTTTGATAAAATTATATTACATTTATTTTGTTCTGGATCAATTTTTTAGGTTGACCAGAACTTAAAAGGATTTAGAGATTATGAAAGAAATGCATGGAATATTATATCATAAATGCAATAGTGTACATATATATGTACTATACTAGTTAGTTTTATTAAAATGTTCTAGTAGTCATCTACTTGGGAGGATAGTTACTGTTTGTGCTGTTGGGGTGGCCTCATCACACCTGTCTATATTGACTACCCAGTGTCCAGAAAATGGTGGGAATTTTTATGGGGTATTAGTAACTACACAGCTTTGGTGAATGTCCAGCAGACCAGAGGCTCACTCATCTTATATTTGTAGCTCTGGTGCTGAAAACTGATGGTCCCACCTCTCCGTGCTGGCGGGCAATAATGGTGGTCTCTGTCACAAGTACTGCACAGATACACTCGAGTAAAGTCACCAACTGAATAGTCACTGCTTTGTTGACAACAGAAACTCGCAGCTCTGCAATCAAAGTATGGGCCATGTGTCAAAATCTATTCTCTACCCACGTCTGGACACAACACTGACACAACAACCACATCATACAGACAGGTCAGATCTCTCTGACCAAACAGCACATTTACCATGGTGGTTTTACATCAGATAGATCCTCCCAGACTATAGATTCTGAAAAATATTTATTAGTTTTCTGCCCTAAAAGAGGATAGGTAATATGTTTCATTATTCTCAACACTTGATCTGTCTTGCATAATCCTTGCTGGAGTTTATGTACATTGTTGGTCCCTAGACCCTGACTAGGGCGGGGGGTCTAGAGCAAATCCCTACTTGTTTGTAAGGCTAGATTTCGATATGGCAGTATCAAATCACTCGAACATGAAACAATATTCAAAATATATATGGAAATAATTTCAATCTTACCAGATTATGAATAAATAACACAGAATTGCTAGCAAAACTCAGCTGAGCTGCTGGCTATAGTATGGCGTCCCTAAACTTCTTACACTTTCTTCATATGGAAATCACCACACTTTAAAATCTGTGTCTATCACTGAACAACTATTGAAGAATGGCCCCACTTTCGCGTCTGAGCGCTAATGATATGATTGTCTGTGGCCAATCACTGCCTAGGTTTATTTTAAATTCAAATTTCCTACCATAAAGTCATTTCAGTCATGCTTCAGTCAAGTATGGATGGTTATCTGTTAGTCTGTCCGTCTCTACTTGTGTTTCTACAAAATGTACTTGATTTTTGAACCAACCTTTCTCTCCCCTCCAAAATTTTGTCGTTAAAAGTTATATTTAGACACAGCTACCACCCAAAAACCCTCTCCTCCATACTACGTAGATTTGAACACTTGCGTCTCGAGGTCGTGTTTTTTTTGTGCAATTAGCGACACTTTTAGATTCAATACAGTCTGTCGATGATGTGAACAACACTGTCTTTTGTCATTATCTTCAATATTATCTATCCGTCTGTAAAATTAAGAACATATTAGTTCACTGCTCAGAATAGGCCATCCGGCCAGCTAATTTTTATATTCCTAACATTAATATTAAGAAAAAAGTACTTTTTAAATTTTGTAATATTTCGAACATCTGCGTTTAGCCGCTGAATTCAAATCAAGGGCTTGGTATCGCGCAAAAGCGTCCAATAAATGACTGTGGCGTAACATATCTATGGTCCCTTCTGTCGAGTTGCTTACTTTTTATGTCAACTTGGGAAACGTGACTTTTCTCCGTTTCCCCCCCAATTGCGTCTCCTTAGCCTTTCTAGTCTCACGCAATCTTTCCAGTCATATTTTTTTCCTTTTTGATCCGCCGTTCCCCTCCTGTCTAGCAAGTCAATTATTATGGAGGATGATGACCCGCGGTCTAGGCGATCATGTACTATTCGCAGCCTACGCATTATGTTTTTATCCTTAAATGTTATCTTTGGAGATATTTTACCGTTGTATCTCTGTCAATTTCACTACAGTGTTGTTGTACAGGTCCCTCATATTTCCTTTGGCTGCAGCTTCCTCTGCTTCCCTTGCCAAATCATCAATATATTTCATCTTGTCTCTTTTGATGTTTCTTCTTACTTCTTTGTTTGCTTCTATGTACACTTCATGAGTCTTGGCTTTGGAGCTTCTGGTTTTGCTTCTGTTTAAGTCTGCTTTCTTTTTTTTCCTGTCTTCTATCTTACTAATGGTTTCTGTTGTTATCCATGCTTTGTGCTGATGTTCTCTTTTTCTCAGTACTTCTTCACATGTCTCGTTCCATATATTTTTTACTTGATGCCAGTGGTCTTCCGCATCTGTTTCATCTTCCAGCTGTTGGAGTACTTGGTATTTGTTGGATACTGTGATTGAAAATTTTTCTCTTATTTCCTGATTTCTTAGATATCCCACATTATACTGTTGTCTATAGCTATATGCTGTTGTAAATTTCTTGAGTTTTAATTTTGTTTTAGCCAACAGAAGATGGTGGTCTGATACAACATCTGCTCCTCTACATACTTTCCCATCATACAATGATGACCTAAACTTCTTGCTTATGCATATGTGATCAATCTGATTCTCAGTTCTGTGGTCTGGTGATATCCATGTTGCTTTATGTATTCTTTTATGTGGAAATATGCTTCCTCCTATAGCTAGTTGATTTGAAGCACAGAAGTTTGCTAATCGTTCCCCATTCTCGTTCATCATACCTAATCCATACTTTCCCATGATTTCCTCAAAGCCAGTGTTGTCTGTTCCTATTTTCGCATTTAGGTCCCCCATCAGAATTGTGATGTCCTTTCTTTTCTTATTGTCCAAGACACTTTGAAGTCTGGTGTAAAAGTCTCTTTTCACAGATTCTTCTTTATCGTTTATTGGTGCATAACACTGAATGATGTTTATATTTACTTTCTTTTTGGCTGATTTAAACCTTGCTGTTATAATTCGGGGTCTCATTGCTTCCCATTCTATAAGTGCCTTCTGTGCTTCCTTGGACAGCATTAGAGCCACCCTTTTACTGTGGTGGGCTCTTTCCTCCTCATGTCCCGAGGACAACACCATTTCTCCTGTGATCAATCTCCTCTTCTCTATGCCTTTCCACCGTGTCTCGCAGAGACCCAGGATATCAGTCCTGTAATTTGTCATTTCTGCTGCTACCTGTGCAGTTTTCCCTTGTTCACACAGAGTGCGAACATTCCAGGTGCCAATCCTGGAGATTTTCCTAGACGAAAAAAGGTTAGTCGGCAACCCAGACTCCTTTCGGCTTTCTCTAGGTTGCTTCATGCACCTCCTTTCCAGTGGACCTTCTTCTATCTTGGGCGGCTGAGTTGATTTATATTCTTTATTTAACTTGTCCATGTTTGTTGAAGTTTTTGTGGTAAAAAGATTTTTTTACGGGATGGGGTAACCAACCCCATGCCCAACCCTCCTTAGTCGCTTTTTACGACATGCCTGGTAGGGTACAGTGTTACTATTCTTGGCTCCCATTTCGGGCCCCGGTAACACACGGGTGATGGTATTCCCCTTAGATGTTATTTTTAAACTTATCTGAACATACTCCGTGACCATATAATGTCTTGCCATTTGCATGTTGCTTGTCATATTTACTAAAATCACTACATCACCTATCTATCCTAATTATTACGTCTAATAAAAGGTGTTACTTTCTCATAGTTGTTTAATACAACAAAGTCATCGGACGTGTTATAACATTCCTCGTGACCCAGTCGCAAGATTGTTATCGTCTGACATCTCTGTTTGTCAACCTTTCTAGCTGATTGTGTCTCGACATTATGTGAAGATATGCCGTGTATTTAAGGATAGTCACGTATACAACACTAATACGTTATCTTAAAATACAATCTGTTATCCAGATATCAGACTCATCCCACAGGTGTTTGTCACCATTTGCCGCCTGTTCTAAACTATCAAACACATTTTCCGTCTAGCCGGAAGTGTGACAGGCGATAAACTGCTCAGTACGCAAATATCTTCGCAGCGAACAAACAGATGTCAGTGTTGCTTCAAAACAGGTCAAACGGTCAGGAAAACCGAGCTGGGTGACAAGATGTGACAAGATAACCTATGTCGATGGCAGCGAAAAAGTGCGATAAGGAGCGGTTTGAGAAGGAAGAAAAAGAAGAACACAGGACAGGTTTGAAGTATGTCACAGGCAAATGTAATGACTGAATATATGACTTGTCACAAGCTCAAGCTTCATTAGCTTCTTAGTAGATCCGCCTATGAACTCAAAACCGCCATTTTTTGACGCAACACTCGCTCGTTTGAGGTAAATTCAAGTACAACGACATGTCTATCACTAGGAGAGCTAATTACTACCGGTTTCACACGGGGAGCCGACATTCTTACCAATATATTTCTGGGGTGAAGCATATTTTAGAAGTATTCACAGGCCTACACTGAAATATAATATTGTAAAGAACTGTAGATCATGCCGCACGATAACAACAACAATGTGAAAGTGTCATAGAAAGTAATAAGAAACAAAAGTTATTATTTGAAAGTAATAAACATGCAGATTAAAAAAAAAAAGAAAGAAAGAAAACCCCACAGTAAATGATCGTTTTAGCGCATCGTTAGTCAGCAAAGTCGCACTGCTAATTGTCTGGCAAAAGTTTAAAAAAAAAAGAAAATATTTTCTGGACCTCTATGGGAAAATTTCAGAGATACACAAGTCACGTGATGCCCTTCAGTACCTCCAACCTCTCTGCGGCAGTGAGGACGGTTACCACCTCATCTACAACATGGGGGGGGGGGGGGGGGGGGGGGGGGGGGGGGGGGGGGGGGTGGGGGAGAAAGAGAGAGAAAAAGGGGGGGGGGGGGGGGGGTGAACTGTCTCTGCCATGAATTTTGATAAGTGGAAATCTGTGGCTAAAAACGAATTTTATAACCATTTACTTTACTTCCACCAGCACATAAATCAATTCTTCTAGACATGTACACTAAATCAGAAACAACAAGCCTACACTTCATCCGTCATAATCAAAGGAAACTTAGAGTAGAAGACTAGATAAGATAGGAAAGTCTATACAGAGCGTTTCAACAGGAGGCAATCTGATCAGCAGAGTTAGTTCTCCCGTCGGACACGTGTTTCGGCCCATTTATCTCCTTTACTCTCGGAGGTGGAATGGGGACTTCTTGGGTTATATCTTTAAAGTGTCAGCGTCCTCTTTGTCTTTTTTCCTGCCGGCGGTGGGAATTGAACCCACTTCTTGGCTGCGATTTCAAATTTACTTCTGGTTTTATCCATGCTGCCAGCTTCAGGCATTTTGTTTTCTTGAAAGAAAAAAAAAAAGAAACGTATTAGCCTTCTCGTCTTGACATTTGTTTCATGTATAATCAAGTAGATACAAGTGAGGGTCTACGGGGTGGGGGGAGGGCGGTGACTTTTCAATCACCCTTTAGAAAGTAGAGCAAGGGAAAGAACAAATAAATACAAAATCTCACGGTGAAGAAGGCGGGGTTACAACCCTTTTCTACATCTCTGCTCTGAAAGGTCAACTATCAGTTAGATAAGACTAAACACTCATGAGCATTAATAACTTGTGGGCGAATACGGACTATTTTGAATTTCTGTATTGGATCTAGATCTGTGCCTCTTCTTGTGCCTCATATGTAAACTGCCCTTTCTTTTTGGTTTTTCTAACTTGTTCTGGCTCAAAGTTTGGAAGTATCTCTAGCTCCTTTGCAATCTCAGTAGCATTTATCAAAACTTATTGAAAACCCTCATCACAACTGCAGCAAACAAGTTAATTCTTGCTCACCTGCAATTGGCTTGTAGCTGCATTTAAATCAGCTCCCTTATTTTGTAGTAGCTTCCTTGTAATATTGACTTCACAAAGGATGTTGTACTATGTAACAATGGATACCAAAAGCTGGAAATTACAAATTACACCAGCAAGGGTCTTAGCGTTTATTCGGTAAGTATTTCCACGTCATGAAGTCGGTAAAAGATGTTTTGCGTAGATTTACGTGTGGATGTCTAGCTGCACGTAACGAATTTAGCTCGGCTCTTCAGTGCAGGAAACCGGTTGGACAGAAATACTCCATATAGGTAATATCATTTGTCGAACCTGACACGAAGACTAAGGCATATATCTAGGCGACGAATGCTTGGAATGAACTCAAAATCTACCACAATAAGGCAGTACTTGAGCAAAATCTATGGAATACTGTATTATATTACTACATAACGTTATTGTGGAGAGATTATGATTTAGAGAGATGGAAACCAGACATAGAGAAGGAACATTTCGCAGAATTAATTGTATGACAAAATGAAGAACACTCGGAATAAAGTCATAATTATGCACAATAAAGCAGATACTGCGCTGAATCTAAGGATATTCAGTTGGAGGTACTACTTATAGTCGGATGAAGATATGATGAATAATTTCTGCATAGAATTAAAAAAAAAAAACTGCTATTTTTGACATCACGGATTGATAGGCAAAGGAATTGTAACGTAGTTGTCTCTCGGAGGTCCGCGCGATTTCAGTGAAGTAAAAGGCACATAAAAAAAGACACACATCTCTCTACGAGCTGACAGTCTGTTTGAGAACTATCGAAGCCTCGACATACACGAACGAAGAGAAACAGCTATCTTATTCAACGATGGAGTTGTAAGCCTGGGTGTATGTAGATTACACTGATAGTTTGCGAACTGATATATTTTGCCCTGCTTTATTATGCATATAATGTTGGTTGATGTGTATTTTGTGCATGACTTTGTCGTTATTCTTGGTAGTGCTGGTAGGAAGATTGGTCTACTTGAAATATAACCACAATCTTATCCAGCCTTGGTGAAGCGAGAGTCCTTCTCAGGACTGGTAATGACTACAGCAAATAAGCTATCAGCCCTTTTCAGAGCTGGCTTGTAAGGTTGAGCACAAAGAGTTCGTCTTTCTGTATTATAGGACACTCCTTTTTGTCTATATGACTGATGAATTATCATGTACGACCTACTTTTCTTGACGACCTTATGACATTTTATGTAAACAGATAGATGACACCGACAATATGATTATATACTACTAATCATAACACCTGAAGACAGAGACAAGACCGTAGAACCACCACTGCTACCTGGCCTCCACATTGTGCTGGTTAGACCGGTAGCCAGATTTCAGCTGTGTGTCTCAGTGGACTATGACTGTTAGCTGGCCTTAGCAGTGCTGCTTCAAGGGCCAGAAGCAACTCATCAGTTAAGTGCTAGTGTCACAGAACAGTTTCATGTGAGTGAATGATGATAGTGGTTCATGGTAAGGGTCACTGAACTGTTGTTGTCAACACTTGGTTAAGTGTAACTCAGGGATTGAGTTCATGTCTGACTTTATGTCAATATGGTGTGACTTGTGCATGCGTTGGGAGAAAGCATGTAGTGAATAAAAGTCTGGGGTGATTGAGACATTCTGTGTTTGGCAGCCGAGCTGGGCGCTCGAGTCTGTGTTTCGAAGCCGAGCTGTAAGCTCGTATTTGTGACTGAGAGAATCCATAGTTGTGATTATGATAATTATGATGCGATAGATCCTATCCACTTATTTTCTTAATGGCGATGATTTTCTCGCATGGAGGCGCTCCTGTTGGAGCCATAAATGTATGTTCATAGAGAACATTATAAGGTGACGACTTTCCACCTTGGAGCTACGGAGGAGTAAGGCGACGCGTTTCCCGCCTTGTAGCTATAATAGATGAAGTACAGGCGAAGTGTATTGTCCCGCCTGGAGAGGATTCTGTGAATCTATATGGCGATGTTCATGCCGCCAATCACTAATGATAAGTGATATACACCAGAAGGGTGATGTATTAGTGCGATGGTGTTTTCCGCACGTAGAGTTGTTTGAGGGATTATTGTGCGCGAAGAGTGTATACCGCACCAAGGACATTCTGTATATTGGTATGTTGTGTTCGGAGAGACAGTGTATGGATACTGTAGTTTATGTCCTACAGGCAATGTTAGCCTTAGTATTATGTCGGTGCGCTTGCCAAGGTAAATGGTATTCCAGGACACGTATGTGAATGTGCAATAAATGTCAAAGAACTGTAACCAGTGGCGTTTGTGTTACTGCATTCCCCTAGCGTTGTTGATCATCATCTACACACGCCACACCCCATCATCATATATCTTATATAGTGATCTTTACATCTGGGGACATCGTCTAAACAGTGTCCTTACATCTGGGAGCATCATCGCTTGTGGTCCTTGACAAGTAGGATACATCTTTTATGTCCTGACAGCTAGAAACCAAAGATACCACAACAAAGGAATTACCTAAAATTGTATAGTGACGAAAATAGACAAAAGAACTAGAAACACTTTTTTTGTGCGTAAATCATTTTATTGTGCCAATATATCTTAAAAATTGTAACATATATATATATATATATACAACACTTAGAGGCATCGTTGACTACCAAGATTAAAGAGTGTGCATTGAAGGGCACAAAAAAGCTTAGGGTTGTCAGTTGCATTTTAACATGGGTTAAAAAAGCTAATTTGTATAAAACTGTGCCCATAAATGGTCAGTAAACAACCTTAGATATGCAGATGATACCGTGTTGTTAGCTGAAAGCGAACAGGAGTTACAAGAACTAGTGAAGAAAGTGAACAGTATAAGTCATGAATATGGACTCGACATTAATATTGAGAAAACTAAAACTATGATAATTAGCAAAACAGACGATAAACCCACATTAAAGATAAGCGTAAATGGGAAAATCCTGGAACAAGCCAAGAGCTACGTATATCTTGGTCATATAATAACAGAAGATGGCAGATGTGAAACAGAAATCAAGAAGAGAATAGGAATGGCCAAAGCTACATTCAACAACATGAAACATATACTGACATCCAAACAGTTATCTCATAAATTAAAACTGAGAATCATAAAGTGTTATATATATTCTGCATTTCTGTATGGTGCAGAAACATGGACGATGAATAAGCATTTGGAAGAAAGAATTGAGGCTCTTGAAATGTGGATATATAGAAGAATGGGGCGTATCTCATGGAAAGAGATGAAAACAAATAAGGAGGTCCTAGAAAATCTAGGTATGAAAAGAGAACTAATGAGAGAGGTCAAAGTTCGGCAGCTAAAATACTTTGGCCACATAAAAAGGCATAACACCTTGCAGAAGACCATAACAGAAGGGAGAGTTGAAGGTAATCGTGCAAGGGGAAGACAGCGCTATAAGTGGGAAGATAACATCAAGAGATGGACGGGAAAGAGTCTATCAGAGTGTACCACCAAGACAAGAGACAGAAGACGTTGGAGATTGTCGTGAAATATTCTAATCCACATATATAAATTATCAGGTAAATATAAAGCCTAACAAATAAATTCTAATAAAGAAAAGAGCAATGGTAAAATAACAGTGCTGTCACAAAGAATGTACTCGAAATCCCCCTTGTTTTCTACTTCGTCGGCAAATTGTAACGCTTTCACGTTGATAGTAAAAGCCTACTGTATTATTACCCGCTTTCTTCAATGAAACGGGTATTGCATTTCTAAGAAAAACATTGAGAGGCACACTGCGTAATGACCTAAATTAAGCCTAACATTAATTATACTACGTTACCAAAACGAACGAACAGATGGACTAAAGGATAGAGAGAAGGGAGAGGCAGAAAGCCGAACACGTGCAACACTAAACACGCGTCGCGCGATACACAATTGCTGCCATCACGCGTGTAAGGCCACATGCACTAACTTTATTTCAAATCGACAGTGATAAAATTCACTACCCTTCCCAGAGTTAGGTTTTTAAATCCTGAAAAACTCTTATTAGAAAAGATAACATTAGATGGGTTTACGTTTGAAAACATTACAGTACCCAGACAGCACATCTTCGAAACAGGAGGTAGAAGAAATTGCATATTTTGAACGCAGCCACTTAGCTCTTTTAAATTTGTATATTTGGGTTCCTTAGGGCTTGATGACAAAGAATATGTTAAGTGTTATGCAAATAGTCTAGGAATTAACAAGTTATAGCCAAAATAAAATGATGGTGCTGTCAGACAACACCCAAAATCAGAATCGCTCAGTGGTAGATTTTTTAAACCACCATTGTACGGGAAATGGGCCACAAGTTACATTTGAACTGATTGGCTGGAATGATATGTAAGGCTAAACACGATTAGTCGGACTATAAATGCTATCCTTGGTTGTTAGGGGAGACGTAGGAAGGTAAAATTTTTTCAAACACTTGTCGAAACGTGGCTCATTGGCCAGACTCGCTGATATAATCACTTAGGAGCGTTAGTTCGAGACCACTAGTTCAAATAAGCTTGATAAAGCAACAGTGCGTTGAAGCCAGCTCATATTTTTGCTAAATAAAAGCCTGGAACATAAGCAGATGGGAATTTGTGCCAGTATTTGTGCCAGAATTCATTGCTAGTCAACGTATCTGTGTATTTCCATGAATTGTGGTAGGGTTGAAATATTCAATATCTTTTAATGAAAATTGAATGTAAATTGTTAATTTATGCCTGTATATATGTGTAGTTCAGTAGCGAACATGAGGAAAAGCCTATAATGCTCCAGCCTGAACAGAAGGTGTCGGAGGAAAGTAAAACGGCATGGAATGGCCAAACAGTACACTGACACCTAGATTATTGATTAGACAGAAATAATGCTGGAATTGCAGAGGCGTAGTAACCATTAGGGAGGGAAATACTGGTATAAAGTATTTCAGATGAAGCTGACAGTTGGCCTAACGCTCTGAACTCAATGTTTGTGATGTATTGTGCTCAGTGTAGAACTAGAGTATCAATTAGTTATGAAGTAGAAGGTACATCCTTCTTGTTTTCAGGGACTGTGGTCTTAACGTTATTGAGCAGCACCTGGTCAGAGCTTTGCTGAATCCAGAGTCGGACAGCATACTCCTTGGTCCATTTAGCTATCAGTGAGGGGTCTCCAGAGCCCAGGGGAGAAATCGAGCAGAGGAGTCTTTTCCTGCCGCCATCACGCAAGATAAGCTGATGTGGCCAGCTGAGCTCAACATTATGTACCCCCATCTTAAAATGACCTTGTAAAAATAACATTAAGAGGGGAATTTAATTGTTTTAATATCAGGAACTGAGAACATCTCCAATACTAGTTCCAATAAAGACAAACTATTGAAGTCATGATGACAAATACCAACAGAGCTTGAACAAAACAAAACCAGTATTACCTCATATTACTACTACACAACTGACACACATAGGATACTTTTAATAATATATGTCACTACAATATTCATATTGATAAATTCTGTACATATAACTTGTAATTAAAATTGATTGTGATTCCTGGTTCCCTTTGTATTTGAATCAGGACACATATTCATTCATGACAGCAATGAATACATATTGTTATTTGAAAAGTTATCAGTGACTCCTTTAAGATATCCTTGTAGAGTGTTTTATGTATGTGAGTGTCACAGTGTTGTCAAGTGTAGTGGAATAAATTAAATTGTTTATCTGTCTGTTGTTGTTTTGACTTACACTTCATCATACACATACCCTAGACATATAACGTAGTCATCACACTATTCCAGAATAATTCTGACTGAGGTATACATATGTGGCAGCAAGTAAGGTTATATATAATACACTACTCTTATTAGATATATATACCTTCACAGCTGATCTCAGTCAGTACACTAAGTCCCCTATAAATATTTATAACATCCCACTTCACCACATATATTGGGGTCTCGCTCTTGGGATTTTGAATCTTTCCCTATTACAAATATTGGGGGTAATTCACTTCAGGGAATATAAGAATTAAAAGGTATCCTTGGGTGGAATTAAATAAGGTTGAGCTCACGGTGCCTGTGTTGTCCATTAGATATATATTTAGAGATTGAATTGTTGGTTAGACATTGTATAAATTTACCTGATAGACAATGGCGGACCTGGCCAAATTTCGATCTGCTGCTGTTCAGACTGCAAAAGAGTTAGGATTAGATGGGCAAGTTATGGTTGCCTATGTCACTACGGAATGTGACAAATTTATTGAACGCGAAGAAAGAAGGTTTGAAGCCGAAAGAAAGTTAGAGGCTGAAAGGGAAATTAAGAAGTTACAATTTGAGGCTGAGGCTGAGACTAAGAGGTTGCAGATTGAGGCTGAGGCTAAGAAATTGGAAGCAGAAAGAGAGAAAGATTGGCTGCAGAAAGAAAAAGATTGGCTGCAGAAAGGGGAAGAGAAGAAATTGGCTGCAGAAAGGGAAGAGAAGAAATTAGCTGCAGAAAGGGAAGACAAGAAAATTAGCTGCAGAAAGGGAAGCAGAAGATAAAAGATTACAAAGGGAACATGAGTTACGACTAAGGGAGTTTGAGTTTCAGGGCCATGCTCCTGAAAATGGTGCCAGTCCCTTTGCCTCTGATGCCACTGCTAGCCAAGGAGCCTCAACCTCAGCTATGAATTTTCATTTAGATCATTTTGTTGAGAAAGACGATGATATAGAGAGCTACCTAAATAGGTATGAACTATTAGCTACCACGTATGGGTTAGAGAGAGAAAGGTGGAGCTTAAAGTTATCTCAGGGACTTCGTGGGGCAGCTTATGAAGTTTTTGCAAAAATGAGCAGAGGTGATCAGGAAAATTATGACATGCTAAAGCAGGCTCTTTTGTTAAGATATGAAAAGAATGCAGAATTTTATAGGAAAAAATTTAGGAATGCTAAACTACTGTCAGGTGAAACCTATCACCAGTTCTCTGCACGAATAGAGACATACTTGGAGAAATGGACTTCTCTGGGGAAAACCCAAGATCTTAAGGAAATGGTCCTTATAGAGCAATTAAGAGAGTCCATGGCTCCAGACCTGAGAAAGTTTCTCATGGAACAAGGTGCAGAGAGGCTGGGTGAGTTGCTAAATGTTGCTGAAAGGTATCAAGCAGCTCAAGCAGAGGTAACAGGTAATAAAAAGAAACAAGTGGATAACTTTAGGGCACCACAGAACTTTAATAAATTTGATCCTAGGGATCAAAACAAAGGTAAGCACCAGTTTGATAGGCCACGGTATGAAAATAAAAATAAATTCCCACAATTCGATGAAAGGAAATATGATGAAAGAAAATCTTTCAACCAAGGAAAAAGGTGGTGTAAGAATTGTCAGATGGACAATCATGACACTGACCGTTGCAGAAGGAAACCTGTGTATATGGCAACCCTTCAGGTCAGGTCGACCTCAAGACAGGAGGAGGATATTATGTTAGATACCACTCCAGAAGAGATGAGGAAGGCACAGGCTGGGGATAAAACACTCAAGCCTTGTTTCAGAAAATTGTCAACTTGTCATACAACTCCAGGCAAGGGAGATTTTTACATGAAAAACAAGTTGATGTATAGGAAGACTGGAGCTAGATCCAAAGGTCAGGGACAGCTGGTACTTCCTAAAAGATATAGGGCAGACTTAATAAGGAGCCTACATGTGAAACCAGATGGGGACCATGAGAAGATAGGTACCATCATTCAAAAGGTGGCTCACAATTATTATTGGCCCAAAGCAAGATGGGACATTGAGAATTTTGTAGAAAGGTGTAGCATAGCACATGAGGGAACACCCACAAGTGGGAACATTGATCAGGACCTGGACACGCCACGGGGCAAAATTAGGCCTGATAATAAAAAGAAAAGTAGATTTGATAAAGTGGACCAAATGGAATGGGAAGCCCCTTTTCACGGACAAGCTTCACTTAACTGTTTTACAATGGCCACTATGCGGAGAGTGCAAACAGATGTCTTACCCCAGGATAAGCCGAAAATCCCTCAATCGGACTTAAACAAACTGGAGGAAGAGGATGTAGAGAGGAAATCTCTCATCAAGAATTTTAAGTGGGGAGAAAGCCCCAAAAGAAAAATTGGTAGCGGTCGTTTTGTGCATGATAATTCTGGGAAGAAAAATCATCACTATAGAGCTTCGAGTGGAAGAGACCATACCGGTGCATGGACAAATAGGTCCACAAAATTAAAGGTCCATATGTAGCTTTGTTAAGAACGTGGACTGATGAAAAGGCAGAGGAAAACATTACATCTTCATACCAATATGTGAATGAGCTGACCACTCGTTTAAAAACTGGCTGGAAACTTGCCAATGAAAATTTGAAACAAGCCAGGAAGAAACATGCTGCCTATTATAACAGGAAGGCGAAAGACAGAAATTTGGCTGTGGGAGAGAAAGTACTGCTTCTTTTGCCCGGGAGTCAGAATAAGTTACAAATTGGATGGCAGGGTCCATATACAGTTCTAGAGAAGGTGTCTAGAACAAATTATAAGATAGATAAGAAGGGGAAAGAAAAAATCTATCATGTGAATCTCCTGAAGAAATATTTGGAAAGAGAACATCAGGAAGAGACACACTTGTTGACCTTGTCCATCGCCATGGAGATGAAAAAGGAACCACTTTCATCATTTGAATATCCATTACACCCCTGTGAGACAGCAGCACAGGTGAAAATCAGTACACATTTAACGAAAACTCAGAAAGAGAGAGTGCAACAGGTTCTAAATAATCATGCAGAGGTGTTAACAGACCGACCAGGGCATACAAACCTATTGGAATATGATATGAAACTGATAGACCCCACACCTGTCTGTATGAAACCATATTCGATTCCGTTTGCTAAGGAGAAAGCTTTGAAGGAAGAGATAGACTATCTGTGAAGGAAGGAATTATTTCGCACAGTGAATCTTCGTATAGTTCCGGTGTTGTACTCTTAAGGAAGCCCTCTGGAGAACATAGACTCTGTATAGATTACAGGAGACTGAATGCTATTACAGAAGGACAGGTGGATCCATTGCCGGATACAAATCAGCTGTTTGCCAGACTAAATAAAGCTAAATATTTCTCAAAAGTGGATCTGAGTAAAGGATACTATCAGATTCCAGTAAAGCCTGAGGTTAGACCATACCTAGCTTTTAGTACCTCAGAAGGACACTATGAGTTTAATAGATTGCCATTTGGATTGAAGAATGCGCCTAGTGTCTTCTCTAGAATGATGAGAAAATTGTTGGATGTAAACATTTCGGAGGAACGTAATGAATCCCTGAGTTGCCTCTTTGATTGAGGATATTCCGAATGTTTCATACAGGATAATAAGAAGATTATGGGATCCACTACGAAAACTCTGCTATCACCAGGTATATGGTATCTCCTCATAACGTACATTTTGAGGGAAATATAATGTTCTCTGGACATGTCATTGCGCAGACTCAGAGAAGAGAAATGGTGAATACGGGTTGCGAAGCAGCATTAAGACAAGCACTCACACTTGCGGCTGTTCAGTAACATAACCGAAATATATTATTGGTTGTAGAAGTCTGAGGCAGATTTCATGAGTAGTGCCTACTCTGAATGGACCCAACTACATAAAACCATGATAGCACCACAGCAGAGTAAAGTCAAGTTGACTTACATTTATCTATGTGTATATAGAATAAAGGACTGACATGGGATGTCTGTTTTAAGAGGGGAGGTGTCGTGAAATATTCTAATCCACATATATAAATTATCAGGTAAATATAAAGCCTAACAAATAAATTCTAATAAAGAAAAGAGCAATGGTAAAATAACAGTGCTGTCACAAAGAATGTACTCGAAATCCCCCTTTGTTTTATGCTTCGTCTGCACGTTAAATATAAGCCACTGCATAAATACAAGCGTTTCCACAACACATTAAAACGGGTATTGCATTTCTAAGAAAAACATTGAGAGGCACACTGCGTAATGACCTAAATTAATCCTAACATTAATTATACTACGTTACCAAAACGAACGAACAGATGGACTAAAGGATAGAGAGAAGGGAGAGGCAGAAAGCCGCAACACGTGCAACACTAAACACGCGTCGCGCGATACACAATTACTACTATCACGCGTGTAAGGCCACATGCACTAACTTTTTTTTCAGACGGACAGTGATAAAATACACTACCCTTTCCCAGAGTTAGGTTTATAAATCATAAAAAACGCTTATTAGAAAAGATACATTAGATGGGTTTACGTTTGAAAACATTACAGTACCCAGACAGCACATCTTCGAAACAGGAGGTAGAAGAAATTGCATATTTTGAACGCAGCCACTTAGCTCTTTTAAATTTGTATATTTGGGTTCCTTAGGGCTTGATGACAAAGAATATGTTAAGTGTTATGCAAATAGTCTAGGAATTAACAAGTTATAGCCAAAATAAAATGATGGTGCTGTCAGACAACACCCAAAATCAGAATCGCTCAGTGGTAGATTTTTTAAACCACCATTGTACGGGAAATGGGCCACAAGTTACATTTGAACTGATTGGCTGGAATGATATGTAAGGCTAAACACGATTAGTCGGACTATAAATGCTATCCTTGGTTGTTAGGGGAGACGTAGGAAGGTAAAATTTTTTCAAACACTTGTCGAAACGTGGCTCCATTGGCCAGACTCGCTGATATAATCACTTAGGAGCGTTAGTTCGAGACCACTAGTTCAAATAAGCTTGATAAAGCAACAGTGCGTTGAAGCCAGCTCATATTTTTGCTAAATAAAAGCCTGGAACATAAGCAGATGGGAATTTGTGCCAGTATTTGTGCCAGAATTCATTGCTAGTCAACGTATCTGTGTTTATTCTATGAATTGTGGTAAGCTTGAAATATTCAGTATCTTTTAATGAAAATTGAATGTGAATTGTTAATTTATGCCTGTATATATGTGTAGTTCAGTAGCAAACATGATGTAAAGCCTATAATGCTCCAGCCTGAACAGAAGGTGTCGGAGGAAAGTAAAACGGCATGGAATGGCCAAACAGTACACTGACACCTAGATTATTGATTAGAAGAAATAATGCTGGAATTGCAGAGGCGTAGTAACCATTAAGGAGGTTAATGCTGGTATAAAGTATTTCAGATGAAGCTGACAGTTGGCCTAACGCTCTGAACTCAATGTTTGTGATGTATTGTGCTCAGTGTAGAGCTAGAGTATCAATTAGTTATGAAGTAGAAGGTACATCCTTCTTGTTTTCAGGGACCGTGGTCTTGATGGTATTGAGCAGCACCTGGTCAGAGCTTTGCTGAATCCAGAGTCGGACAGCATACTCCTTGGTCCATTTAGCTATCAGTGAGGTTCTCCAGAGCCCAGGGGAGAATTCGAGCAGAGGAGTCTTTTCCTGCCGCCATCACGCAAGATAAGCTGATGTGGCCAGCTGAGCTCAACATTATGTACCCCCATCTTAAAATGACCTTGTAAAAATAACATTAAGAGGGGAATTTAATTGTTTTAATATCAGGAACTGAGAACATCTCCAATACTAGTTCCAATAAAGACAAACTATTGAAGTCATGATGACAAATACCAACAGAGCTTGAACAAAACAAAACCAGTATTACCTCATATTACTACTACACAACTGACACACATAGGATACTTTTAAAAATATATGTCACTACAAGATTCATATTGATAAATTCTGTACATATAACTTGTAATTAAAATTGATTGTGATTCCTGGTTCCCTTTGTATTTGAATCAGGACACATATTCATTCATGACAGCAATGAATACATATTGTTATTTGAAAAGTTATCAGTGACTCCTTTAAGATATCCTTGTAGAGTGTTTTATGTATGTGAGTGTCACAGTGTTGTCAAGTGTAGTGGAATAAATTAAATTGTTTATCTGTCTGTTGTTGTTTTGACTTAAATAATCAGACCTAAGGGTCTTTTATATTTGGAGATGCACGCTAATATAACCGACTAGGTTGAACGGGACGCGCCTCGCCAAAAGGAGGCAAAATTGTATTTTAAAAAAAAAATAATAATCTTTGTGGGCTCTTTCGATTTTTGCATTTTTGACGTGTTGCACGAAGGAATGTACTAGTTTCATTAGTTCTGTCAAACGTGTTTCGCAAATAATCATTGCAGGATATCGTCGTAAATTTATTTGAGAGAGTTCTTGAAAATAGTGGTCACGTTTAGAGTGAAGAAGGATGGTGAAATCTCTATGATAGAAAAGGGTTAGAAAAGTAAATAGTTGATTCACAGAGTGCTGGGGAGAGTAAGGACAGACTCTTTTACGACAATCTGTTTCTCTCAATCTACTCCTTAACTCTCCTGGCTAAACAATTATTTGCCAGTTTCCAAACACACATGCGCTCACACCAATTTGGTGCTTCAAACACACGGACGTTACGTGAATACAACTACGAATAACAGATATGGGTAATTTGGGCTTGGGTATTCCAACACAGTACTAAATAAGTTACGATGTTTATTTATCATTTAAACTCAGTCACGACAATTATCATTTGTTACAGTCAAAAATCATAGGTACAGAAAAAATACAAATAACAAGGTGGGTGGGTGTGTGTGTGTGTGTGTGAAGAATGGTATTCAATATGCCCTTCCCGCTTAAATTAACAAAGGGAGAAAAGATCCCAGTCCAAAAGACAAAAGGTTATCAGAAGTATAGATAATTTACTCTTGATAAGATGGGGTTACGATACTAGGTATGGGTGAAAATAAAAACCCTATTGTTCTCAAAATGTTTTCCCTTTACTAAGCAGATTTAAGGGAGGGGGAAATAAACGAAGTTAAGCAATCCCCCTTGAGGAACAAATACAAGAAGTACAGTAAACAAGGTAGATACCAGGTAACGCTAATAAAATGTTTGCAAATAATGCTCCTTAATTCATGCCCGCTCGTGATGGCCAACACACAAGTACTCACACACACTTACCGATCGTGGAATCTGGCACTCCATAGAAAAATTACACATAGTAGTAAGCGTTCAATAACTGAATACTGTTCTTCTTTTCCAGCCTCAGATTTTAACGGGTTTAGGCTGTTAGCATGATGTCCCGAGAATCGCTGGAAGGTGAAGCCTAAGTGTACTTTTGTTTGTTAGGAAAAGAGTTCTATGGATGGCACGGTCACAAAATCATGGGGTGAGGTTGGTGAGGTCTCTTTGACTTCGCTGCTGATAGTAAACTTCTTAAGCGTGGTTAAACAGCTGACCAGTGAGGTAGGTTTCTCTTCGGGGTTTAAAAATCCAGTGAGAAAAAATTATCAACTGTCAGTGTTCAGGAAACATATGCTCTCTTTCACAGTAGAGCAGGAATAACAAATATAAAATTATATCTCTGGCAATGTTCTTCTCCAGTTAATCTTAATTTAATTGATGATGTGTTGATTGTTCTTTTGGTTTGCTTTCTTTCTTGCAAAAATTTAGATAGCGGAATCCCAACAGAGGATCACCACAAAGATTAAAATCTAACTGTTCATCAACTTTTTCTGGAGGGTAAGAACTGAGTCTGGAGGACTCTATATAATTTATTTATTTCTGGGACGCAAAGGTTGTATGATCATTCTATAGGAAAAGATAGAAAAACATGAAATCATACTGCAGAAAAATTCAATAGCATTCTAAAGCGCGATAAATTTACCGTTATGACTATTATATATATTCGCGCATTCAATTAGATATTTAAGGAAACACTTCGCGAGTCTAGTGTTTAAAACACGCATATATATATATATATATATATATATATATATATATATATATATATATATATATATATATATATATATATATATATATATATAACTTAACTTAATTAATTAGTCATAAATTCCTTCGCGACTTTAAAAGTAAATTTAAGCATTTAAGCATCTATTATCTTTGGAAATAATGTAATAGATAGATCACTAAATTTACCACTGGAACTTTTGAGATAGGTTTAATTTAATAGATTTAAATAACCACAAAATCCAGTGAAATAAAAATGAATGAACTAGACCACTGATCACTAGAAACTCATATATATTATACCGTTTTGCACAGAAAAAAAAAACACTCCAATATAGCCAGCATTCATATGAAATCTTGCAGGATTCAACTATACGCTAGTGAATTTTAAAATTTCTGGTAAACGAATGATAAAATGGCATTCTACAGGGTCTCTATATATACGAAATGGAATGAAAGATCGGGGGGACATGTTAGATTCTAACACCTTTCTTGAACTCAGGAAGAAATCGAGATTCTAGCCGCCCGTTGCTCCGTTCGGTTATCCAATTCTGTGGTCGCTTCGTCTCCTGTTCGTTCCGTCTTTCGAGCGGTTCTCTGGTTGACACAGAGATGTGAAATTCCTACGAGAGACTAGCTTCGTCTGTTTTGGGGGGACCGTCTTGCCTTAGATCGTATGCCGCTCCCTCGTTTGATTTAGGCAACGCCCCACTAGGCCGGCGTACTGACCAAGGTAAGGAAAATAACTGCTCTTGATTGCTCTGGAGATAAAGCAAAAGGCGTGGCTTAACCTCTCCTTAAAACGATGCGCTCTGCTGGATGCCCAGACTATGGAAATTAACTGCTATCCATTTCTCTAGAGATAGTCGTGGGCGTGGTTTAACCTCTCCTTAAGACGATGCGATTTCCAGAATGCACAGAAGCTAACCTGTCTCCATATTAATTAGCAAACGTGTTGAAAATCCACTCTGCTCTGACGCATGTTAATGAGCCCAGGTGGGGTTCCACGTTTCTGTTGTGCATTTCTAATGAGCCCAGGTGGAAAAATTCTCGTTGACGATAAAATTACAACAATATTCGGGGGTACTGATGTTATCCGAAGGGGTCGTTATGAAGGGTCATACCATATCATCTAATAATTCAGGGTCAGCTGAGTTCGCCAGTCACAGATAAAATACTTCTATGGCACGCGCCTCAAACAGCCTCTGACAACCAAGTCCAGCTCCCGGCCTTCACGTGTGGCTCAATTTGAGCCCGGCGGAACTGTTTCCACTGACGGGAGAAGGGGCAAAGGCGAGCGACTGGCGCCTTAAAACCAGCAGCTTCGGGCAGATAGGGCTCGTGATCCTTGGTTGGTAGCTTATCTAAGAGAAGGAACTCTGAATTCAAACCACCGCTGCCTTGCGGGAATATCCATTTGTGGAATTGGCTTCGGGAGTAAACCCTGAGGATAAATCCGGAGTCGGAGTCCCTAAGGCAGTCTAATGTCGATTCGACATTATTCTGGCAACTCCTGCGACATGGCTGGTACCAAACTGTATCGGCTACTGCCGTTCCTTTGGATCTACCGGCTGTGTGGAGAGGGGGGGAACATGCTGCATGGGCAACAGCTTGATCTCCATATAACTGTGCCCAAGCTCGCGCCCTGGAGAGGACACTCCAGCTTCACCCTATAGGTGTCGGCAAAACACACGGGAAGTAGCAGTTACCGGTTATAAGCATTTTGCCCAATTGGCGTAGGGCATGGCGCCAGGGGCTACTTCCGACAGTGGGAGAGGTTCTAGGATCTCACTGGACAGCTACCGCCCGCTTCAAGCTGGGCAGCCCCCAGTCAATAAGGTGTTGTCCCGCCACTGTCTGCTTTCCCCATTGGGTGCATGGGGATTAGGGTCAAACCCGAACTGTGGACAGAAAATTTTGCACCAAGCAATTATCGAAAAAATAGAAATAAGCAAACTCTCAGATTGGGATGCTGGAACGTCCGGACTATGTTGACTGGACTATCCGAAAACCTACAGGATGTAAACGATGTAAGGAAGACAGCCATAATTAATGATGAGCTTAAACGACTTCAGGTGGATATAGCTGCACTTCAGGAAACGCGCCTGGCGGGCTCTGGAATGGTGAGCGAGAAGGACTACACATTTTATTGGCAAGGGAAAGATCTTGATAAAGCTAGAGAACACGGAGTAGGTTTTGCGGTCAAAAAATCGCTAACTAACATGGTTGAACCAGGCGAGAATGGATCAGAACGCCTGTTAACGCTCCGCCTGCAAACTAGCACAGGTCCCATCACCCTTGTCAGTGTGTATGCTCCTACTCTGTACTCTGCCTCAGAAGCTAAAGATGAGTTCTACGAGAATCTAGCAGCAGTAATCAAAAGCATACCTAGGCAAGAACAGCTTGTTCTCCTTGGTGACTTTAACGCTAGAGTGGGTGCCGATAATGTTTCATGGCCTTCATGTCTGGGCAGGTTTGGTATTGGCAAGATGAATGAAAATGGACAACGGCTCTTAGAGTTGTGCGTCCACCATGACCTCTGCGTGACCAACACCTACTTTCAGACAAAACCCCAGCATAAGGTGTCATGGAGACACCCACGATCCAAGCACTGGCACCAACTTGACCTGATTCTCGTCAGAAGGCCACTCCTCAGGTCTGTGCTCTCCACGCGCTCGTACCATAGTGCAGACTGTGACACAGATCACTCCTTGGTTTGCTGCAAAATCAGAGCACAACCAAGAAAACTCTATCGTGTCAGACATGAAGGGAAACCACGCATTGATACCAGCAAGATGTCAGACCCTTTCATGATCGCTCAATTCACTGCGACCTTCAAGAAAAGTGCTCAGTAGCCCTCAGCATGGTGATACTATTACAGAGAACTGGGAGCATCTACGGAACACCATTCAAAGTACTGCACTTGCCACCTTTGGTAAGAAAACAGCAAAGTCAAATGACTGGTTTGACGCTTCATCAGATGTGATGGCACCTGTTATTGAAGCTAAGCGCAGTGCTATGAATGAATACAAACGTTCACCGAGTGCCAGAACCCTACAGATCCTGAGGGCTACGAGAAGCAAAGTTCAACAAACTGCTCGACGCTGTGCAAATGACTATTGGCTCCAGCTCAGTGAGAGCATCCAGATCGCAGCGCAAACAGGCAACATTAGACAAATGTATGACGGTATAAAGAAAGCACTTGGCCCCCATAAAAGTAAGACGGCACCGCTAAAAACCATCAGCGGAGAGAAGCTAACCGATAAGGGTAAGCAGATGGAGAGGTGGGTCGAGCACTACTCTGAGCTTTACGCTAGAGACAATACCGTTACGCCTGCAGCCCTTGATGCTGTCAATAGTCTGCCAACTATGGAGGAGCTGGATGCCGAACCAACATTAGAGGAACTCAGTAAGGCCATTGATAGCTTGGCCTCTGGCAAAGCACCAGGCAGTGATGGGATTCCTCCTGATTTAATCAAATGCTGTAAGAGCACGCTATTACATCCCCTGCATAGGATGCTGTGCCAGTGCTGGGAAGAGACAACTATTCCTCAAGACATGCGAGATGCCAAGATTGTAACACTGTATAAAAATAAAGGAGACAGAAGTGATTGCAATAACTACAGAGGCATCTCTCTTCTTAGTATTGTTGGTAAGGTTTTTGCCAAAGTCATCTTAATGCGACTACACAAGTTAGCTGAGCGCATATATCCAGAGGCACAGTGTGGATTCCGAGCTGGCAGATCAACAACAGACATGATCTTCTCTCTCCGCCAGCTTCAGGAAAAATCAAGAGAGCAGAAAAGACCATTATATATCGCCTTTATAGACCTCACAAAAGCATTTCGACCTGGTTAGTAGGGATGGACTCTTTAAAATCCTCCTGAAAATAGGCTGCCCTTCTAAAATGCTGGAAATGATAAAGTCATTCCATGACGACATGAAGGGAACAGTCCAATATGCTGGAAGCACGTCACAGCCCTTTGATATACGAAGTGGCGTTAAACAAGGCTGTGTTCTGGCTCCGACCCTCTTCGGAATCTTCTTTGCCTTACTCTTGAAACATGCATTCAGAGATGCAACTGAAGGAATATGCCTTCACACTAGGTCAGATGGCCGTCTGTTTAATCTTTCAAGGCTGAAGGCAAAAACAAAAATCAGAAGGGTCACTATAAGAGACTTGTTGTTCGCTGATGATGCTGCAGTCGTCACTCAAAGCCAACAGGAGCTTCAGAGCTTGATGAATCGCTTCACTAAAGCATGCAAGGACTTTGGCCTCACAATAAGTCTAAAGAAAACGAATGTGCTGAGTCAGGATGTGGGTGCTGCACCAGTTTCACTATCGATAACTATGAATTGGCAGTGGTGCACCACTTCACATACCTAGGGTCTACCATCAATGACAAACTCTCACTGGATACAGAAATCGACAGCCGCATTGGCAAAGCTGCAGCTACCTTTGCCCGCCTCACATCGCGTGTTTGGGGAAACTCTAAACTCACAATGAAGACCAAAGCTGCGGTATATAATGCCTGCGTCACCAGCACACTCCTATATGGCAGCGAGACCTGGACGACCTATGCTAAGCAAGAAAGAAGGCTCAATACCTTCCATTTGCGGTGTCTACGCCGCATCCTCGGCATCTCGTGGAAAGATAAAGTGACAAATGTCGAGGTGTTGTCACGTGCTGGCCTTCAAAGTATGTATACGCTGCTTAGACAGCGCAGACTTCGCTGGCTTGGCCATGTTCGCCGCATGGAAGATGGCGACCACAGCTGAGGTTCAAAGATGTGTGCAAGAGAGATATGAGGGCACTGGACATGGATCCAGCAACATGGGAGGATGAAGCTGCCGATCGCACTAAGTGGCGATGCTATTTACGGCACCACCTCAGATTGGGCGAAGAGAGGCTCACACAAGAAGCAGAGGTGAGGAGAAAACGTCGCATTATTTAGGCACAACGTTCTTTCTTCTTTTATTATTGTTCTTCTGAGTGTTTCTTTTGGTCTTCCTTTTTTCCTCTTACCCTCAGGAACCCAAGTGAGCGCCTGTAGTGGTATTCTGTTGTTTTGCATTCGTAGGACATGACCGATATATGACCATCGTCTTTTCCTTATGTAGTCGGAGACATATTTCTGCCTAGTCTTCTCTTATTTGTCGATTAGTCTTGAATTCTTCCCAACTGATGTTCATGAGTTTTCTAAGACATTTGTTCTCGAATGTATTCAGCTTGTTCTCCAATGATTTTGTTATTTTCCAACTCTCACAGCCGTATGTTAACACTGAGATAACATTTGAATTAAACAGACGAAGCTTGGTATGTATATTCAATGATCGTAATATATATACATACCGTATATTTATATTATCAGTGTATATGGTACCGTACTGATAATCAAATTGGATTCCTAAAACTTGTTTTGTCTTTAACTTGTTTTATGATTTTAAGTCATTATGAATATTAATACTTCGGTAACTGCTGTGAGCTCCGTTGCTTGAAATCTGTCTTTTAATTAAAAATTCAGTTTTTTAAATTTAAGAACGAAATGTAAAGCTCACGATACAGTGGTCCCTTTTCTGGAGCTATGTTTAAAACAAAGGACTCGCTAGTTACTTGGCCTCGCGGAAGTCCTAGTTGTTTGAAGAAACACCTTGATTAAATCGGCACATCACCGTTCACTATCCGACACCTACCACTTTCAAATACGAGGTACAATCTGTATTCGGAGTTCATTATGTCCTTTACTTTGAGGAAGTAATTGTCACCTTATTTTACATTATTTATTCTTCTTCTTCTTCTTCCATCCTTAGCCACCGACCGTCAAAGCAGTCAGTGGCCATTACGCCTAGTGGCGTCTTAGGGCAACAGCAGATAGGTTTTCTTTGCCATTGTTTCCCATCACGCCTATTGGCGTCTTTAGGGCAATGGCAAATCAATCCATTTGCTGTTGTTTCCGTAATCGAAGTGACTGGCAAACGGGTGATCAGCCCGTTGGTACATTATTTATAGTTGCCGTATAAATCCGGCTAGGTCGTCAGAACTTGAAGATTAAAATGTATTAATAAAGAGAACGCATGCAAAGTTTCAGCTCTCTACGAAGAGTGGGCCATAGGGATTTTGAATGTCTATGACTTGAAACGCTACTAATATATAAACGCCATATCGGGTTATATGACAGAAGTTATAAACTGCATTTAGGTCGCTCGACCACAATGATGTGGAACTTGAAGATTAAAATGTATTAATAAAGAGAACGCATGCAAAGTTTCAGCTCTCTACGAAGAGTGGGCCATAGGGATTTTGAATGTCTATGACTTGAAACGCTACTAATATATAAACGCCATATCGGGTTATATGACAGAAGTTATAAACTGCATTTAGGTCGCTCGACCACAATGATGTGGAAGGGAGATAAGTATTAGACAAACATAAAGGTATGTTTTCAGGCACTCGTAAGAAATAAAGAAGTAGAACACTAGACAACAGAAAAACAACAGACGTGAGTGGCTTACCCAGGACTCGAACCCCGGACCTTCCGTGCGATAACACCGCCCAACTATGCAAGCGAATCACACTATCCTCCCGGCCATCTAGGCATCACCAAAAAATGATGCTTCGATGAATGGTCATTAGTGCGAACCGCAAGACACAACACCGGAAGTTTACAATGGGCAGCCCAGCCTATTAATGACGCAATCACTTCTGTTGTTCCCCTATTATACAGTATAGGTCAGTCCACACAAGACAAAGACCTTAATACTGTGTCTAGTAAATGATAGTAGACTTAAGAACAGTAAGTATAGAACAGACTTCCTTGTTGCGACTACTGAACTCATAGCAGGTTTTGATTAACTTGTTGTATTATTTAATTTTCTCCTTTTGATTTTCGCTGTTTGTTGAATTTCTTGTATTGATATTTCTTTCGTTATAGTTTTTTTTATTTCTTGTATTGATATTTATTTCTGAATGGTTTTGCATCTGTACTTGTGTAGCAGGAATGGAGTGAATGACAAGCATAAAAGGAAAAAACAGGCTTTGTCGGTTTGTACCGTAACTGAATCGACACACACGTAGGGTCATTAGCATATCAAGCTAGCAGGCTACGGTCATTTCATCGTCCTGGCCTGGGAAGCAATTACTGCAGACTTTTTGCAGGTTTGATAATTGTAGGAAGAGTTGACAGATTTATTTGAAAACACGAGATTGTCCTGGATTGAGTTAGTCTGATAACAAAAGAGTACATACTGCCAAAGAAAGCAAAGTAGCATGGGATAAGGAACGTTTAACGAGTAACTAACTTTACCCACGTATAGTCTTTTCGAGAATCTAACCTTAATGTTGCAAAATGATTTGTTTACGACTTTAAGAACAATAGAAAGCATGGTCTTAACAGTGAGATGAGATGAGATGAGATGATGTTTGGAGGACAAAGGTACGGGTGATTGACCCAGACGAAAAAGTTGAAGGGCATTTTTAGGAACTAGAAAGAATATCTTGACAGGAGAGTTTTCAATTCATTTTAGAGCGAAGATGTAGCCGCGAGAAGGTCTCACACACTGGGTTAGCAGTCGTGCGATTTTTGTAGAATATAAATTTAACTTTTAGTGACAATGATAGGAAACTCTTTACAGAGCGATACAACAGGAAGCAATCTGATCATCAGAAGAAGTCCCCCCATCCGACAAGTGTTTCGGCCCAATTACTCCTTTACACTCTAAGGGGGGCGGGCCCAATTGGGTCATGACTCCCAAGCGTCTCAGCTTCCTGTTGTCTTGTATCGAAAATGAACCCATTTCACTTATGGTAGCAACTTTTAAATCCACAACGCAAGCCGCGGAGGCAATTGTGAAAGTAACAAAGAGAAGACAAATTATTCCGTTCGTTCCGTCGCCCTTCACAACTAAGGACACACACTGAGACATTAGCGCGCAGCCGACGAGCTGCGCGCCGCAAGCCACAGAAATTTACCTGACACTCTCCCTATAGTATACATCGCCTGTTGCCCCAGAGTCGCATCTCTTTCACTCGTACACCAAAAAAACACAGCGTTGTGGACAGAAAAATTTTGGTGTTTTTTGTACCGCAGCGTTTATTGTTACGATGTCCATCGTCCATTGCGGTTGTTCCACAGCCAGCCTGATGCCTTTTCGGCAGTTTCACTAAGCCTCTTCAGTGCCCTTGTTCTAGACTGTCCCTTCAGCCCCAACAGTTTCAATAAATCATACACTGATGCAGCCACAAGCCCTCTTGCGCCCACTTCAACCGCCATGACCCTTGCACTGAATCCATCGTGTCTCAGATCCGCGGCCAGATCGCTATACTTGGCCGCTTTGAATGAATGTTGCTCGTCTAATCTGGATTCAAATGGCACGGTCAGTTCAATCAGTATGACCTGAAGCGTTGCTGCAGAATGAAGCACTATATCCGGCCGTCTCCACGATTTTCTGATACACTCTGGATATGCCCCCCGTCCAGGTAGGTCTACCGCCATCTCCCAGTCGTTTGCACAGTCAAGAAGAGATGGTAAACTGCTACCAGGTTTACTCGGTTTGGGGTGTGCTGACTTTCCTGCCCTCAGAAAGTATGTGTTTGCGGTGTATGACAGGACTTTGCTATTCGCTTTCATTCTTGCCTGATCTATTGTCGCAGCAAGCTCATTTAGCACTTTGTTATGGCACCAAGTGTATCGCCCTTGCCCTAATGCCACCTTACACGCTGAGAGCACGTGTTCAAGTGTCTGCCTCCCCTGGCACAGGGGGCACTGCTCATCATCCGACTTTCCTCATTTCACAAGGTTGGTGGCCGACGGCAGCAGGTCATACATTGATCTAACCACGAAGCTGAGCCTAAGAGGTGCCATATGCCATATATCATTCCATGTCAAGGACCTCTGCAGAGCTCCTTCCCATGTGGTCCATTGGCCTTGTTGGATCTGCTGCACTGCTTTTTGCAACCTCTTATCATTCTCAGCTCCTCGTATCTCCTGAACTACCATGTCTCTGCGCTCCCTGCTTGATGCCTTGGACCACCAGCGGATGTCACCATGCCCAAATCCCCGTCTATTCGTTTGTGTGTATCCGATTACCTCTCTCAGTTTGAGTGACTCTTCAGCAGCATCAACAGCTTCTTCCACTCTCCACTTCCTTCCCGTTTTCAGTGGGGGCTGAATGGACTTAACCACGTCATCAGCTGACTCGCGTAGCATCATTGCAAGCCTTGCTTTTCCAACTTTGTATTCTTCAACAACTGACTTGAAGGGAAGCAGAAGTTTTGACTTTTTGCAGTACAGTGCTACATCTGACAGACCTGGTGGTACCCCTAGCCATTTTCTCATGAACTTGTTGACCTTCTGCTCTATAGCTTCCACTGTACTTGTGCTTATTTCATATATAAGCAGTGGCCACAGCAACTTCGGTATCAACATGAGCTGGAGGCACCACAGTTTGAACTTTCCCAGGAGTCTGCTTTGGTCTATGATCTGTAGTCGTCTGTCTGCCATTTCTATTGTCTGTTGCACTGCCTTCGAGTCTTTTAAAGAGGCATCGTACACCCTGCCAAGACTTTTAACAGGTTCGTCAATGACAGTAGGGATTCTTTGGCTAGAAACCGTGAATATGACCTCTGCTATCTTCCCTTTCCTGACTGATAGGCTTCTCGACTTCTTGGGTTTGAAGCTCATTCTGACTAGTTCATCCAGGCGTGCTAACATCCTCCGGGCCTGATGTTCATCTGATGTCAGAATTGTTGTGTCATCCATGAATGCTTTGAGCGGTGGCATGTGACACATTCCACCGAGCTTTGGGCCTATAGCCATTCCTTCAGCCGCATTGAGGATTACCTGCATAGCCATGACGAATAGTATTGGAAAGATGGTACATCCCATCGCAATTCCAACTTCAAAGCCAATCCACTTCGTTGTGTACTCTCTGGTTGAAAATCTGACAGAAAACCCTGCGAAATACAGCTTCAGCATTGCTGCAATCTCTTGTGGAACATGATACATTTCTAGGGCATGCCACAACATCTGGTGTGGAACGGATCCATAAGCATTCGCTAGATCCAACCAGATTACATGGAGGTTTGTTCTGTCAGACTTTGCCTTTTGGATTGCTTCCCAGATCATTGCGGCATGCTCTAGACATCCTGGTGTACCTGGGATACCTCCTTTCTGAATGGTAGTGTCAATGTACCCATTTGCCAGGAGGTATGTAGTGAGTCTTTTCGCCATTACTGAGAAGAATATTGTTGCGTGCATATTTTGACGCACATATTACAAAAATCGATATGGCTATTTAATATGGGAAAAATATAGACATTCATTCATTTGTGTATGAAAATGCTGTCTATGGTAAAAGCGAGAGAATCCATGTTTGATTCACACTTTTGATTATAGGAGTAATCGTTCTGGATATTGATCCGGCGCAAGGATATTGCGCTTACGTTTGTACTTATTTTTTAGGGCCAGAAAATATATTAATTTGCTTATTGTGTTTATGGCCTGAATTCATATGTATTACATATTATTAGTACAAGTAGAATCAGTCCTATATTGTATATTTTGGATGGGTAGGAGGGACTAGATTCTTGTTATTCCGGTCTAGCGGAAGTATGAGTTGTCTTGACAAGTCGTGATGAGTTCCGATGTACCGTGATAATGGCGGGTACGCACTTTTCAAAGGGCTGGTAGATTCTTAAGGAAATACGATTCATGAAGTGGTTTTCTTCTAAAGGAGATGGTATCTCTACTATAGTTTATGTTAGAGACTCTCCTAAGGTACGGTACAATGTATAATTCGGACTCCATGTATTGCCAGACCCTATTTTGATGATCTCATGTCGATTCGACCTAGATGGAACATTGTGCTTCGTATCGCTGGGGTCGTGTTTTGTATCGACGAAGATGACAGACTTTCCTGCAGCGGTTATGGCTACGTGAATTAACCTGATCACCGTAGAGCTGTATGGAAACATTTATGAAATCATTTATATACCCATTATAAATTAACTCTGGCTTATATTCTCCTTCCTATGAATGAGTGAACGACAACTCAGGGAGGTGGCCATGTTAGATTTCGGTCATCATATGTTTTGATCACTGCCAAGAGAACAGATTATTTATCCTATTATCGGACAGTGACAGGGAGATCTCAATCTTGCTAGAAACCCCCCCTTTCGTGGTTTCATAATATATACTACAAACTATGGACGTCAAGTAACTTTAGTTATTTATCGATCTGCCTTCACTGACGCGTTTAGTCAGATAGGGGGATGCGGCCTTAATATATCATGACATTGAACTTTTGATGTACTGCCCATTATTTCTGAATGTGTCATGACTTCAGATCTGCTATGTATACCTACAAATTGATATGTCAACATACCATGATGTACTCGTATGTCCCAGTGTGTACGTCTGAATAAATTGAGTAAACAAAGATTCCAGCAGTCTGCATTGGTGCCTTGTAGACACAAGTGTATGAGTGGTTATATTGGTCAGCACACGAACAGTACACCATTCGCGGTAATCACACTCTACACTTCTACTTCATACATACACCATCCTGCGTCGGTTGGAGTGACCAAGTTTAGGGCCTGCTTCCCCTGGAGCCTTTGCCTTCCCTAACTCAGGACTAGGGTGAGTTACCCATTTACAGCTGGGTAGACTGGGGGCATGCCTGATCTCAACAACACACCACTCTTCCTTACAGAGCATACAGACTGACACTTTACAGAGTGGAAAGAAGAAAAGAAACTTTACAGTGGCGAGCGAGATTCCTGGGTCCAGCTTACGCAGTTTTGTGTTGAGAATCACAGTTTACAGCTGAAAGAACATTTGTTTGACCACATCAACACCAGTAGGACAGCTATACAGTCGATGTCAGCTTGACCTGTATTACCGATAGGATGTTGTATCTAGGTCAGCGCTTGTTGACAGTTTTTCGCTGTACAGACAGTATTACACAGGACAGTGGTATCAAGTGTAGAAAATATCTGGGGCAGTATTGTTGACATTTCTCAACGTACAGAAGAATCACAGTGTTGTTGAACATAAAGTGCATAGTTCATCGTTGGATCTTCATATGCTCAACAGAGAAAAATTGACAGTGTAATAGTTTAAAATTAAATCTATTACTGAATAAAGTGGCAAGTTATTAGTATTAAAATAAACTGTGCCTGCTTTACAACACTATACCTGCAACACATTCCATTCATGACATAAATTATATTGTATGCTATATGCTATTTATGCTTACATGTTATTTGTTATGTATTAAATTAGTTTATGTTCTGTGTGACTAGTACAAGGTATGCCGAGTGACATTGGTCTGGTACTAGTATTCTATAGGTACACATTTTCTTAATTGGAAATTTGTTAGCAACAATTTGCTGCTATTTCTGTTAGTTGTGATGAGGTGTTCTTTTCTTCGTTGTTTTTGTTAATAATTTTGTGTTCCTTAGTTTTGTTTGATTTGTTTGTATAATTGTAGGTCTCATCTTTCCTTTCATTTCAGTTTTTTACACCCTTATGTTTATACACTGTGGCGTTATTTGTCTTGTTATATTATTGCAGTAATCATCACGGTTTCCGTGATCATTTTTTTCATTTCTCCTATTTAATTTAATTTGATCTCTGCAAATGTTTTCATATTGTCTTTTCTTGTTTGTCCTTTGTAATGTCTTTAGTTGACATATGACATAGGAGTTATAGTGGTATACACTGATAGTATAGTACAGATCAGTACTTTATGATTATTTTCCACAGGTACCCAAGTGATCTTTGATTACATTGAGATATACAAGACCTTTGTAAGGCTTGTCTCCCACAGTATTTGAGATACAGTTATTGTTGTCCACAGGTACTCAAGTTATCATTGGTTATTATAAACCATACAAGTTTGGACTAAGACTAAGTCTATGGTATAGACTTGTCTCCCATTAAAGTGAAATAGGGTAATTTATTTACTTTTTCAGGTTTCTGATTTAAGAAGACAATATGTCTACATTAGATTATTTCATTGCACAAGGAAAATCTCTTGATAAGACTGGAAAAGACTTAGAACAATGGACTGTTGCTCAATATGACAAAGCATTAGCTGCAGAAGAGAAAAAAACTGCTGCTGCTGTTGAAGAAAGAAAAGCTGCTGCTGAGGAAAAAAAAGCTGCGGCTGAGGAGAGAAAACTTCAAATAGAAGAAAAAAAAGTTGCTGCAGAAGAAAGGAAAGCTCTAGCCGAAGAAAAAAGATTAGAAAAAGAAGCTGATACTGCTGCTGAACTTAAGAAATTGCAGATGCAAGTGGAGGAAAGGAGATTTGAGGCAGAACAGAAGAAATTAGAAGCTGATGCAGAGCAGAAAAAATTAGAAGTTGCTGCAGAACAGAAAAAATTAGAAGTTGCTGCTGCTGCAGAACAGAAAAAATTAGAAGCTGCTGCTGCTGCAGAACAAAAAAAATTAGATAGAGAAGCTGAAGAGAGAAAAGCAATAAGAGAACATGAGTTTGAATTAGAGAAATTAAAATTGACATGTATGAGTAATGTTAATCAGGCATCTGGTGGTAATGGTAAACCCTTTGTGTACAAGGTCAAGGTACCAGCGTTTAACCCTACCAGTGATGACATAACATTTTGGCTTTCTAGATTTGAACGGGCTTGTCGATCTCATAATGTTGACAAATCACAGTATGTGAATCAGTTGTCTGAGAATCTAAAAGGGGAGTCTCTGAGTAAGTTATATTTTGTTGAAGAGGCCGACAAAGATAATTATGATGCTGTTAGGGCAGCTTTGATAAAGAGATATCAGCTGTCTGAGGAAGGCTATCGTCTTTTGTTTAAAACAATGAGACCTGAGGTAGGTGTAGAATTCTCAGAATTCATCTCAAAAGCACGAATTACACTTTCACGATGGATTGAATTATCCTAAACAGAGAAAACATTTGGTGGTCTTACGGATTTATTGCTAAGAGACAAGGTCATGTCTTCTGTAAATAAATCATTCCTAGAGTTCTTACATGAGCGTAAACCTAGTACATTAAAGCAAATGGAAGAATATTGTGACCAGTATGCCATGGCACACCCTGACATGATTCTTAGTAACTCTAACATTAAAGAGAGTATGCCAGTTGCTTCGGCAACAGAGTATAATCAGAATTACTCACACAAATTCCAAGGAGCTAAAAATAAATTTGATAAAAAGGTTAATTGGAATAAGTATCAAAACCAAGATAACCGCTCAAATCAGAGTTCTTCTTTGAAGAACTGGAATCGGGCTGATAGTCCTCGACACGCGAAGGGTACCCATAATGTTAGAAATTCTCGGAAAGGGAGTAGCTATAGGAACTACCCAAGTGCTTCATGGAGACAAAAGAAACAATATTACAGGGATACTCAATATAATGAGCATGATGATTATGATCATGAATGTTATGATTCAAACCCAAATAGGGGTTATAACAAGGGAAATGATAATTATAGAGACAATTATAACCGAGGTAGATCACAACACAAAAGACATGGTAAATCGTATTACCAGGCTAACTCTGCACAACAGGAGTTCCACGACACCGATAATCAGAATAATGATAAAAAAGACTCCAACAGTGTAGCAAATTCCGCTTTCGATTTTGCTAGAGCATCTGAGTGTTCGCAATGCAAAACATTATTCGATCCAACCACAGTTTCTACTTTAAGCTGCGGTCACCCGCTTCCCGCTCTCCATGCGTCAATTGCGCATAATGGAAGGGGTGCTCTTGTCTTTAATAGGGGCCTAATAGATGGTACTCCGGTATCAATTCTTTTCGATTCGGGGTGCACTACCATTGGAGTGAGGCAATCACACGCAAGGGCAACAACTGCTTGAAATTTATTGTCACTTTTCTCGGTAAGCATTTGTCTTCTCGCGTTGGTATCGAATGCAGTTAAGTTTGAGCTGTGGTCATTTTGCGCTGGACTGCGCATGACTTGTCTTGCTTCTTGGTCGATCGGTTTCCGCCCACCACTAGTGGAGTGAGCGATTTGGAATGGCGAAAGAGATGCCTCGTTGAAGAGGGGATCTCCGCTATTTTTTTTGTTCTGTCAGGAATGTGAGAGTCCTCTTATGGATATTTCGTTTATTCGAGATAATACCTCTAGTGTATTTGCACATGCCGGGAGGCGTGATATTTCTGTATTTCTTGAAAGCAAGGTAAATTGACTTTTTCATTAACTCTATCGATTTTTGGTCGTGAACGATTTCGATTCATAGCCTGTCTTCGAAAGTCGTCGTCACGAGATGTTTTCCTAGCTCACATGTCGCTGTATTGTACTGCATCGGTTGATGCAGGTTCCAAGGACCATTACTTGCTACTTTGTTAAATGAACTAGGTTTGAAAAACCTTTATTATCTAGAGGATATTTTTGAGGACATTATTTATACTTCGGCAGACGTGTCTGTCTTGCTGAAGTCAGACTAAGGAGAGTGAACTGATCTCATACATCTGGTTATCTCCTGGCTGTTATAGAAAAGGATGGAGTTTTTCACCTGACTACATTTACAGCACTATGAAATATAACATGCATCTGACTCATCATTGTAATGCTGTCTACCGTCTATTGCTGTAATGAATGTTGCTGTGATAATGACTGTTTGATGTGCCTACATATTCGCGTAACCATTTTGTCACTGTGGCGTCCACAATAAATAATGAAGAAAAACGTCAACGGCTGTTTCAAGAATCATTGACTTTATACGTCGTGAGTTTACTGACGTCCTATGTGGATTGCCCTGTTATTTTTGTATGAACATTGTTTTGACTGAACACATCTGCACACTACACAAAACCAGACATGCGGATACCATCCATCATCATATGGCATCACGCATCATTTGGTGGCCATAAGCTGGTTTGATTCTGGTACCAGCAAACACGGGGTCCCTTACCCACTTCATTTTCAACAAGAATTCATCAGCATCCTTCAAGAAATTAACATTCTTCAATACAGTCAACATCTTCAAAATTTTCAAAGTACTCGGCGTTGCCCGGTAAAAGTCAAAATTTCAACTTTTTGACGGAAACAAGAATTTGACAGTACCCGGCGTTGTTACATGTTGCCGGATAACTCGGACTGCTGTTATCTTTTACGCAAGTCAAGCAAGTTGCTGCTGTCAAGGTTCCAGTGCTGTCGTTTTTGTGAAGGTCAAGTGCCGGTTGAAACGGGTTGTTTTCTGAAGAAGGCCAAGTACCGATTTCCATCAACTTACTTTTGGATTAGAAGGTCAAGTGCCGAAACAACTCAACACACAGTATTTCAGAAGCTCTTGTACCATCGTGTTAGCAGTGGAAGCAGTTCAGATGTGCCATCATCGTTGGAGCTTCGCTCTTTAGGACGTTGATTGACATCCGTTTTTTCTGCTGTTCTACGATTGGAAGCCTATAAGTTAAGTGGCCTGTTTGTATGTAAACTGTGCCCTTATACTTCTGCTGAGTCTTCTGTGTATCATCTCATTCTATATGTTATATGTTTATATGTTATTTGTATATTTATATGTTTATATTTCAGCGGGTTCTCGGTTGGGTGGTGTCTCCGTTAGATTATGCCACGTCATAGAGGTCGTCTATTGTGAGCGTTTTTTGTAAGGTTTGCAAATTTCCGATACTGGAATTTGCTAAGCGACTTCTGTTGCTATTTATGTTAGCTGTGATGACATGTTTTAATATTGTTTTCGTTATTATTTCGCATTCTTTAGTTTTGTTTTGATTTGTTTGTATTTGTTAGCCTACTCTTGTCTATAATTTAGTTTCATACAACATTTTTGTTTATACACTGTGGTGTCATGTATTTTGTTTAATTCTATCGCAGATATCGTCACATTTTTTGTGATATTTCATTAATTTCTGCTTTATTTTTAGTTGATTTCTGCGAACGTTTTTGTATTGTTGCTGATCTTTGTTATTGTTTACATTGTTATTGTTTACATTGTTTGTATTGTTTACATTTTCAATGTTTACATTCTGCATGTGTTTACATAGTCATTGTTTACAGTTATAGTAATTAGTTAATGGGCTATGCTAATGCACTGTTACTACTATACTGATGATAAATGAATGATGAATAGTGTCGTGCACTATTGAATGAGAAGTGCACTTATGATCAAGAATTGGTGCTGATATTTCATATACAAGTTCTTTGATTGGAGACTTGTTTCCCACAGAGACTGGGATAATATAATGTGATGTGAATATACAAGTGCTTAATTAAGACTTGTTACACTTAGGTTTGAAATAAATTAGTTAATTATTTCAGTTTTTGGACTCATATGTTAGACAACATGTCTACATTTGAGCACTTTATTGAGCAGGGTAAATTGCTTGGGAAGACTGGTGATAAGTTAGAAGAATTTGCAACTGCTCGATATGATAAAGCAATGGAAGCTGAACAAAAGAAACTGCATATGGAAGCTGAACAAAAGAAACTGCAGATGCAGGTGGATGAAAAAAGATTCCAAATGGAAATGGAAAACAAAAAAGGGAATCAGAAGCTGAGGAAAGAAAACTCCAGCTACAGCTAGAGGCTGAGAATAAAAGACTTGAAAAAGAGGCTGAGAATAAAAGACTTGAAAAAGAGGCTGAAAATAAAAGACTGAAAAAGAAGCTGAAAATGAAAGACTTCAAAAAGAGGCTCAGGCTGAGGAAAGAAGATTACAGAGAGAGTCTGATGAGAGGAAAGAGAAAGCAAAAATGGAACATGAAGAAAAGGTCTTAGCTTTAGAGTTGGAAAAATTGAAATTGACGAGCATGAGTAATGGTAATGATTCAAACAAGGGTTCATCTTCTGGTAAGGCTAATAATGATACTTTTAAGATTAAGTTACCAACATTTAGTCCTTCCAGTGATGACATAATGTTCTATCTGGACAGGTTTGAACAAGCATGTACAGCTCATAACATAGACAAAGCAAAATATGTTTATCAGTTATCAGGGATACTGACAGGTAAAGCTCTAAGTATATTAAATATGGTGGATGAACCTGACAAGAACAATTATGAGGTTGTCAGGGCCGCTTTGTTAAAGAAATATCAGCTTAACGAAGACGGCTATCGTCTACAATTTAAAAACATGTTACCTGAAAATGGAGTTGAATTCTCCGAGTTTATTGCAAGAATACGCATTACTTTCTCACGATGGGTTGAACTATCTAAGACGGAAAAAAACTTATGAAGGACTTATGGACTTAATACTTAGAGACAAAGTCATGTCGTCTGTCAATGAGTCTTTCCTTGCTTTCCTTCATGAACGTAAACCTAAAACAATAAAAGAAATGGAAGATTTCTGTTGCCAATACGTAACTGCGCACCCACACATAACCATGGGTAACTCTAAGGTGAAAGAAGGTTTACCAGTTGCTTCGGCAGCTCCGTATGGCCAAAACTTTGCTCGTAGATTCCAACAAAATTTTGATAGAAAGAGTAGCGGTAATTTCTGTCAAAATCATGGAAATCAATTTCATGGTGATTCTTCTTCGAAGAATTGGAGACAACCTGATAGTACTCGTTACTATCACCCTAATAATTATAAGCATTTCAAAAGAGGATATGGTAATAGAGGTTATTCCTGCCGAAGACCTCAGAACCAAACAAATAGATGTTCGCATCAATGTGAACATGATAGTAATCGTGGAAACTGGAATTCGAACCAGGATAACAATTACAATAGAGACAATAATAACTGCAGAGATAATAATAACTTTGATAACTTCAGAGGTAATAATAGTCGGGGTAGATCTCAACACAAAAAAAAAGAGATATCAGCAGGCTAATGCTGTACAACAGGAAACTGAGGGAGCCTGTAATCATGTTGTTGATAGTAAAAACTTTGACGCTGTCACTGGTTCTGCTTTTGACTTTGAGAGAGCAAACAAATGCCCCCATGCAGTACTTTATTCGAACCGGGTACCATAACTACTTTGAGTTGTGGTCACCCACTTCCCGCTCTTCCTGCTGCTGTTGCGCATGACGGGAGGGGTTCTTTAATTCTACATAAGGGTCTTGTTAATGATACTCCGGTCTCACTACTTTTCGATTCCGGATGCACCACTATTGGTGTTAGACAATCGCTTGTAGATCCATCTTGTGCTACAGGAAGGGTTATTAAATGTGTCACATTTGGCGGCACTCTAGAAAAATATCCTACTGCTGTAATTCGCATTGCCCCTCCTTTCTTTACTGGAGATGTGCATGCTTGTCTCTTACCTAATCCTATTGCGGACCTTATTATTGGTCGTATTCACGGAGTTAGGGAGTGTACCCCACAGCAGATTGCTGCTTGGGAAGATAATAACATGCAAGCTACAAATGCAGTAGTTACAAGAGCACAAGCTCTACAAACACCCGAAACTTCACTGAATAGTGATAATGAAGTTGATAGCCAAGATAGTCACTTAGTAATCACTCGTGACTCTTTCATAAAATTGCAAGAAGAAGATCCTTCTTTAAAAAAATTCTTCGTTCTTGCGAAGAAAGGTGATCCGAATCAGGATACAAATAGAAAATCTTGGATTGCAATGAGAAACGGCGTACTTGTACGTATGGTACAAGATTCGACTACGTCGGCACATTCGCAAATTCTTGTTCCCAAGAGCATGAGAGTCCAAATATTACAACATGCTCATGACTCGCAATGTGCTGGACATATGGGTTTTGCCCGTACGAAGTCGAGAGTCCTTGCGGCTTTCTTTTGGCCTTTTGTCAATAAGGACATTCGTATTTACTGCCGATCATGCAAGGTATGTCAGGAGGTCAAATCTAGAGGACCACGACATGCTGCGCCTATCCAGGCTGCTGACATTCCTATTCGGCCGTTTCAGAAAATGGCCATAGATATTATTGGCCCTTTTAAGGTCAAGTCGGCCAGAGGACATCAGTTTATCCTTACATGTGTCGATATGTGCACACGTTGGCCAGAGGCTATTCCTCTTAAGAGCATATCTACTACAGATATCGCAGATGCTCTTTGGTTGATATTTTCTCGCTTGGGGTTCCCCAGAGAAATATTGTCAGACCATGGCACTCAACTCATATCTGACACTATGTCACAGGTAATGTCTACCTTACATATTGAACGATCTCTCAGTAGTATCTACCATCCTATGTCTAATGGGTTAGTTGAGCGTCTGAATAGAACGCTCAAGACTTTGCTTGGTAAGATAACTGAAGATCATCCTCAAGATTGGGACAGGGTTTTACCCGCGGCTCTCTTTGCCTATAGAGAAGTCCCTAATGAACACACAGGATTTTCTCCCTTCGAACTTGTCTTTGGCGCGCGTCCACGCGGCCCTATGTCTTTATTACACGATCTCATCACTGCCGATGATATTAGCGATGAAACTCAATCCTCATATGAGTATGTGATTGCTCTTAGACAAAAGATCATTGAGGCATGTAAGCTAGCAACTGCTTCATCAGAAATTGCTAAAGAGAAGGCAAGGCAGTTTGCTAACAAGAATAGATGTCTACGACAACTTTGTCCGGGTGACAAAGCATTCGTCCTACTCCCCAGTAGGGAAAATAGACTTCTTATTGCATGGAAAGGTCCGTATGCAATAGTCTCTCGGATTTCCGATGTTGACTATGTGGTCGATATTGATGGAAAGCATAAAACTTTCCACATAAACATGCTTTCGGAATTTCACGAACGTCCGGACTATTTGCTGCCTATTTTCCAGGCAACGGATGATGCTCCTGCACCTCACGGTCATTATTCATCCCTGTCTGTCATTCAGGATGAGGAAGCTACCTTCTCTGATGTCAACCTTCCCCTTCCAGTGGTTCCATTACATTCCACGGAATCTTGGAAAAACGTTTCTGTTTCTCCTAATCTTTCTGGTGACGAACATCGACGAGACTTGTCGATGTTACAAACATTTCAGGATGTTCTCACTGACATTCCTGGACACACAGATGTCATAGAACATGACATAATTCTTACCGACAATAATCCAATTAGGGTTAGGCCGTATCCTATTCCTATACACTTTCAGTCGCAAGTGGAAAAGGAATTGGATGAAATGATTCAATTAAATATAATTGAACCATCGACTTCACCATATTCTTCTTCCATGGTTATTGTCCGGAAGAAGGATAAGAACATACGAATTTGCGTTGATTATCGCAAATTGAATCAGGTCACAAAGTTCGACGCTGAACCGATGCCTTTGTTAGAAGATCTACTGATTAGACTTTCTAATTCTAGATTCTTCACTAAACTTGACTTGTCTAAAGGTTATTGGCAAGTGCCTTTAGCAGAGCATGCCAAACCTCTTACTGCTTTTTCTACACCTAGGGGTCTATTTCAATGGAATGTTATGCCTTTTGGTCTCATGAACGCCCCTGCCACTTTCGTTCGCATGATGCGTCGAATTCTGTCACATCGTTCGGATGTCATCGCATACTTAGATGACATCTGTCTCTTCAGTGATACCTGGGAAGATCACTATTTAGGGTTATATGACTTACTGTCCACTCTACGTGAGAATAATTTGACAGCAAAACCTTCTAAAGCTTTTGTTGGTTTTGGTGAAATCTCTTTCCTGGGTCATCGTGTTGGTCATGGTCTCTTGAAGACAGAAGACCACAATACTTCCAAAATACTGAACATCTCTGTTCCTAAAACGAAGAAACAAGTTAGGAGTCTCTTAGGTTTAATTCAATTTTATGGGAGATTTATTCCAAATTTATCTTCGATCATGGCACCTCTATCAACATTGTTGAAGAAAGGTTCGCCTAATCTGGTCCGTTGGTCTGAAGAATGCCAATCTTCACTAGACCAAATCAAGAATATTTTCTTCTCCTCCCATCTTAAGATTACCTACTCTTGATAGGACTTTTGTTCTTCGGAGTGATGCTTCATCCACTGGGATTGGAGCAGCACTGATGCAAGAATATGCAAATACTCTGCATCCTGTTATGTACATTTCTAGAAAACTAAATGCGGCAGAGAGGAACTACTCGGTTTTAGACCGTGAGTTGTTAGCGATGGTTTGGTCAATTCTAAAACTACAAAGATTCCTCCTGGGCGCACATTTCATTCTAGAGACTGATCAGAAAGCTCTTACAGCTATTCAGACTAAGAATTTGAAGAGTTCGAGATCCACTCGATATGCTATAGCTCTTCAACCTTTTCACTTCACGGTACGAGCTATCCGTGGTGCGGATAATGTGATGGCTGACATTTTGTCTAGATGCCCACATGACTCCAACTAATACTTCTGTCCTATATTTCCATATATTACAGAGTCATAACACACCTATATTTCTACAATAGATTAGCACATCTGTACTTACTTTATATGTACACACTATCGTGCTTTGTTGTCATCTTCTTCTGTTCGTTTTTTAAGATGATAGAGGAGGACTGAGTAGTTAATATAAGGGCCGTTAGTTTACTAAACAGCCACAATTATTAATAATGTATTGTACCTTATGAAGCATATTAGTTATTAATTAGCATTATATTGCTTGTACTTTCTCAGAATGTCATTGTTGAGCTGAGGACTTACCTTACTAGTATCAAGCATGACGAGTTCTAGATTGTGTACTTACCCTCGGAATACCAGAGCATATGTCCTGGATCGTCATGTAGTTTAACTTTACTATGTACTTATGTCATTACATGTCAAAGAATGTACTATTTAAATTTTCCTATCAGATTTGTACATCCATTTTTAAAGACAATATTAGAGTATGCTGTTTAATGATGATTATAGTAACTTGCATACGTATATTGTGTTTACATGCTAACGTGATGTGTGTTGGTGACACCTCCCCGATGTGAATATTTTTTGAGACATATTTATTTTTCTGTTGAGGTATATCCTCACCAGACACTCTATAATTAGCCTATTGTTTGGCAATTTAGTTAATTATCAGCGCATAATTCGTGCGTTTTGAGCCGCTTATCGCATGCTCTTTGATATTGAAAAAAAAAAATATGTTCCACATTTTTTTTTTTATCGGGAGGAGGTGGTGATATGTTGCGTGATAAATTCTCGCAACATCGTTTTATTTCAATATCTATTTTATAACGCAAGGGCAACAACTGCTTGAAATTTATAGTCACTTTTCTCGGTAAGCATTTGTCTTCTCGCGTTGGTATCGAATGCAGTTAAGTTTGAGCTGTGGTCATTTTGCGCTGGACTGCGCATGACTTGTCTTGCTTCTTGGTCGATCGGTTTCCGCCCACCACTAGTGGAGTGAGCGATTTGGAATGGCGAAAGAGATGCCTCGTTGAAGAGGGGATCTCCGCTATTTTTTTTGTTCTGTCAGGAATGTGAGAGTCCTCTTATGGATATTTCGTTTATTCGAGATAATACCTCTAGTGTATTTGCACATGCCGGGAGGCATAATATTTCTGTGTATTTCCGGAAGGCAAGGTAAATTAACATTTTCATTAACTCTATCGATTTTTGGTCGTGAACGATTTCTGGTTCATAGCCTGTCTTCGAAAGTCGTCGTCACGAGATGTTTTCCTAGCTCACATGTCGCTGTATTGTGCTGCATCGGTTGATGCAGGTTCCAAGGACCATTACTTGCTACTTTGTTAAATGAACTAGGTTTGAAAAACCTTTATTATCTAGAGGATATTTTTGAGGACATTATTTATACTTCGGCAGACGTGTCTGTCTTGCTGAAGTCAGACTAAGGAGAGTGAACTGATCTCATATATCTGGTTATCTCCTGGCTGTTATAGAAAAGGATGGAGTTTTTCACCTGACTACATTTACAGCACTATGAAATATAACATGCATCTGACTCATCATTGTAATGCTGTCTACCGTCTATTGCTGTATTGAATGTTGCTGTGATAATGACTGTTTGATGTGTCTACATATTCGCGTAACCATTTTGTCACTGTGGCGTCCACAATAAATAATGAAGAAAAACGTCAACGGCTGTTTCAAGAATCATTGACTTTATACGTCGTGAGTTTACTGACGTCCTATGTGGATTGCCCTGTTATTTTTGTATGAACATTGTTTTGACTGAACACATCTGCACACTACACAAAACCAGACATGCGGATACCATCCATCATCATATGGCATCACGCATCACTACGCCTTTCTTTACAGGAGAGGTGCAAGCATGTCTCTTGCCGAATCCGATCGCTGATCTTATCATCGGTCGCATTCATGGAGTGAAAGAATGCACTCCACAGCAAATCTCTAATTGGGAAAATGTTAATATGCAATCTGCTAATGCAGTAATCACTAGGGCTCAAGCTCTTAATATGCCACAATCTTCACATTCTGAAGATAATGATGCGCAGATCCAAGATGATGCCTTGGAGATTTCCCACGATTCCTTTATCAAACAGCAGGAAGATGATCCTACTCTAAAGAAATTCTTTACTCTGGCAAAAAAAGGTGATCCGAATAAGGATACAAATCGTAAATCTTGGATTACGATGAAGAATGGCGTACTTGTACGTATGGTACAAGACTCCGCTAAGTCCATTCATTCTCAAATCCTTGTGCCTAAAAATATGAGAGTTAAAATCTTACAGCACGCTCATGATTCGCAATGTGCTGGACATATGGGTTTTTCCCGTACTAAAGCTAGAGTTCTTCAATCTTTCTTTTGGCCTGCTGTGAATAAGGACATACGAATCTATTGTCGATCTTGTAAAGTATGTCAAGAGATTAAATCCAGAGGTCCACGCCATGATGCACATATTCAGGCTGCAGACATTCCCATTCGGCCATTTCAAAAAATAGCGATAGACATCATTGGTCCATTTAAGATAAAGTCTGCTAGAGGACACCAATTTATTTTGACGTGTGTTGATATGTGCACACGTTGGCCGGAGGCTGTTCCTCTAAAGAGCATAACTACTGCTGATGTCGCAGATGCTCTTTGGTTAATATTTTCTCGTCTGGGGTTTCCAGCAGAAATATTATCCGACCATGGTACCCAACTCATATCGGATACCATGTCTCAAGTAATGTCGACTCTGAAGATAGAGAGATCGCTGAGTAGTATTTATCATCCTATGTCCAATGGGATGGTGGAACGTTTGAATAGAACTCTGAAAAACCTACTAGGTAAGATAACGGAAGATCATCCTCAGGATTGGGATAGGGTTTTACCCGCGGCTCTCTTTGCATATAGAGAGGTCGCCAACGAACATGCAGGATTTTCTCCCTTTGAACTTGTCTTTGGCGCGAAACCGCGAGGTCCTATGTCCTTACTTCATGATCTTATAACTGCTGATAATATTGTCGATGACACAAAATCCTCTTATGAATATGTCATCGCACTTAGACACAAGATTATTGAAGCATGCAAATTGGCAACTGCTTCTTCTGAATTTGCGAAACAGAAGGCAAGGGAATTTGCCAATAAAAAGAGATGTTTGCGACAACTTTGTCCAGGTGACAAAGCATTTGTCTTGCTACCTTGTAGGGAAAATAGACTTCTCATTTCTTGGAAAGGTCCGTACGATATAATATCAAAAGTTTCCGATGTTGACTATATCGTCGATATTGACGGGAAGCGTAAAACCTTCCACATCAACATGCTCACGGAATTCCATGAACGTCCTGATTATTTACAACCTGTTTTCCAGGCAACGGACGATTTTCCAGTCCAACATGGACAGTACTCATCTCTGTCAGTAATACAGGATGAGGAAACGAGTTTCTCGGATGTAAATTTACCTTTTCCAATGATTCCTCTTCACTCTAATGAATCATGGAAAGATGTTGCAATTTCTCCAGAATTATCTCCAGGAGAGCAGAAACAAGTTTCTACTTTGTTAGAACAATTTCAGGATGTCCTTACTGACATTCCTGGTCAAACGGATGTCATTCAACATGACATTATTCTTACTGACCATAGTCCTATAAGAGTCAGACCGTATCCTATCCCGATACATTTTCAAGCACAGGTAGAGAAAGAGTTAGATGAGATGATAGAGTTAAAAATTATTGAACCATCCACATCAGCATATTCTTCGCCGATGGTTATAGTACGGAAAAAAGACAATAACATACGTCTTTGCGTGGATTATCGCAAATTGAATCAAGTGACTAAATTCGATGCTGAACCTATGCCTTTACTAGAAGAGCTACTTACGAGACTATCGAATTCTCACTTCTTTACTAAACTCGATTTGTCTAAGGGATATTGGCAAGTTCCACTATCCGAACACGCCAAACCGTTTACTGCTTTTTCGACGCCTAGGGGTCTATTCCAATGGAATTTCATGCCTTTCGGTCTTATGAACGCCCCTGCTACATTTGTACGCATGATGCGTCGAATCCTATCTCATCGCTCAGATGTCATTGCGTATCTTGATGACATCTGTCTTTTCAGTGATACTTGGAACGATCACTATAATGGTATAAATGAACTATTGTCTATCTTATGCGAGCATAACCTGACAGCGAAACCATCGAAAGCATGTATTGGTTTTAGCGAAATATCTTTCTTAGGACACCGTGTTGGTCATGGGTTCCTAAAAACAGAAGACCATAATACAAGTAAGATACTTAACATTTCTATTCCTAAGACTAAAAAGCAAGTACGAAGTCTCTTAGGTCTAATACAATTTTATGGACGATTCATCCCGAATCTGTCCTCCATTATGTCACCTCTTTCTTCCTTGCTAAAGAAAGGGTCTCCTAATGTAGTCCATTGGACTCAAGAATGTCAATCCTCTTTGGATAAGGTTAAAACTATGTTTTCTACTTCACCTATCCTAGTATTGCCTTCTAAGGATAAGACATTTATTCTTCGTAGTGACGCTTCATCCACCGGGATTGGAGCGGCACTAATGCAAGAGTACTCTGGAACTCTGCATCCTGTGATGTATATTTCTCGGAAATTAAATGCCGCAGAGAAGAATTACTCGGTCCTAGACCGTGAATTATTGGCTATGGTTTGGTCAATCCTTAAACTGCAAAGACTTCTTCTGGGCGCGCATTTCATTGTGGAAACTGACCAGAAAGCTCTTACGGCTATTCAGAGTAAAAATCTGAAGAGCGCAAGATCAACGTTTTACGCGATTGCTCTACAGCCATTTCATTTTTCGGTGCGAGCTATCCGTGGGTCAGAAAATGTGATGGCAGATATTTTGTCTAGATGCCCACATGATTCATAACTGTTATACAACTTTGATACAGTTGTTTCTATGTTGAAATGTGTACACATATGTAATATATCATATATTGATTGTAACACTACTTAGCGGTTCATTGATATTTATTCACCGCTGATCTTTCAATGTTTTTCGTCTTTGATGATCATGATGTTAAGATATCTTAGATGAAATTTATGTATAAACTAATGTGGAAATTGTGTCATTGCTAATATTGTAGTATGCGTTGGTGACACCTCTCTGGAAATATTTATACTTAGAGAAGTACTTTCTCTAAGGTCATAAAACTTATGCTTATCATCTGCGCATTGTTATTGGTGCGTTGTGAGCCTATTGTATGTTGCTCCTAGATGTATTTCAAAAAAAAAATGTACCATTTTTTTTTTCCCGAGGGGTGTGGTAATCTGTTGCGTGCATATTTTGACGCACATATTACAAAAATCGATATGGCTATTTAATATGGGAAAAATATAGACATTCATTCATTTGTGTATGAAAATGCTGTCTATGGTAAAAGCGAGAGAATCCATGTTTGATTCACACTTTTGATTATAGGAGTAATCGTTCTGGATATTGATCCGGCGCAAGGATATTGCGCTTACGTTTGTACTTATTTTTTAGGGCCAGAAAATATATTAATTTGCTTATTGTGTTTATGGCCTGAATTCATATGTATTACATATTATTAGTACAAGTAGAATCAGTCCTATATTGTATATTTTGGATGGGTAGGAGGGACTAGATTCTTGTTATTCCGGTCTAGCGGAAGTATGAGTTGTCTTGACAAGTCGTGATGAGTTCCGATGTACCGTGATAATGGCGGGTACGCACTTTTCAAAGGGCTGGTAGATTCTTAAGGAAATACGATTCATGAAGTGGTTTTCTTCTAAAGGAGATGGTATCTCTACTATAGTTTATGTTAGAGACTCTCCTAAGGTACGGTACAATGTATAATTCGGACTCCATGTATTGCCAGACCCTATTTTGATGATCTCATGTCGATTCGACCTAGATGGAACATTGTGCTTCGTATCGCTAGGGTCGTGTTTTGTATCGACGAAGATGACAGACTTTCCTGCGGCGGTTATGGCTACGTGAATTAACCTGATCACCGTAGAGCTGTATGGGAACATTTATGAAATCATTTATATACCCATTATAAATTAACTCTGGCTTATATTCTCCTTCCTATGAATGAGTGAACGACAACTCAGGGAGGCGGCCATGTTAGATTTCGGTCATCATATGTTTTGATCACTGCCAAGAGAACAGATTATTTATCCTATTATCGGACAGTGACAGGGAGATCTCAATCTTGCTAGAAACCCCCCTTTCGTGGTTTCATAATATATACTACAAACTATGGACGTCAAGTAACTTTAGTTATTTATCGATCTGCCTTCACTGACGCGTTTAGTCAGATAGGGGGATGCGGCCTTAATATATCATGACATTGAACTTTTGATGTACTGCCCATTATTTCTGAATGTGTCATGACTTCAGATCTGCTATGTATACCTACAAATTGATATGTCAACATACCATGATGTACTCGTATGTCCCAGTGTGTACGTCTGAATAAATTGAGTAAACAAAGATTCCAGCAGTCTGCATTGGTGCCTTGTAGACACAAGTGTATGAGTGGTTATATTGGTCAGCACACGAACAGTACACCATTCGCGGTAATCACACTCTACACTTCTACTTCATACATACACCATCCTGCGTCGGTTGGAGTGACCAAGTTTAGGGCCTGCTTCCCCTGGAGCCTTTGCCTTCCCTAACTCAGGACTAGGGTGAGTTACCCATTTACAGCTGGGTAGACTGGGGGCATGCCTGATCTCAACAACACACCACTCTTCCTTACAGAGCATACAGACTGACACTTTACAGAGTGGAAAGAAGAAAAGAAACTTTACAAATATCTTCCCTTCCACATTGAGTAGTGAGATTGGCCTGAACTGACTGATGTCTGTGGAATTTTGTTCCTTCGGGATGTAGACTCCGTTTGCCTTTCTCCATTCCTTGCTTACGAGTTGGGTTTTTCACGCATTCTTCAGTAAACGGAGCAGTCGTTTGAGAACCTCAGGGCATCTTTTATACACCACATATGGAACACCATTAGGACCTGGAGCTGACTTGCACCGAGCTTTCTGGACAATGCTCTCTACCTCTTGCACTGTTGGGGGCTTAGTGTTAAATTCAGCTCCTGGCTTCCCCGGCCATTTAAGGCCTACCATGCTGCTGAGCGGCTCATCTTTGCGACCATCTGAATATGTCCTTCGAAGGTGTTCTTCCAGGTCTTCTTTCCTGATGTTTAGCGTACCCGACCGTGGCTGCTCAAACAGTTCTTTGGCAAACTTGAAGGGCTCCCTAAAGAACCTTTCCCTATCCCTTCGAGTCTTCCTTCTCTTCCTGCACAACCTTTCTGCTCTATAAAGGGCATTATGTTGGCCTTTCAGGTGCTTCCAAACTTGCCGTAACCCTTCCTTCTCTGTGGCAACTGCGTTCTTGAACAGTTTTTGGGCATGCTTCTTCTGTTTCCTGATTTCATCTATTTTAATTTGTCTTCTACTTTTCCGTGGTGGGTTACTTTCCCTTGCCTCCCTCACACCGAACTCTTTGCGACAGTGCAGATATACTATGTCGCCGAAGATTTCCAGCTTCTTCTCCAAAGTTAGCTGCTTCAGGTTGTTATCCAACTCTTTTGCCAAGGCTTCGTCCAGCTGCTCCCAAAGCCCCTTTGCACTGGCAGGTGGAAACTTTATTGCATCTCTTTTCCCGTCCAAGAAGTGTGTGAGATCATCATCTGGCAGATCAACTTGAATGTACTCAGCACTGTGGATTGACTCCTGGCTGCGTTCTTCTAACGTCTTATCCGTCGAGACAGAGCGCTGTTGATCTCCCCCTGATGACCTCCCACACCCCTTTTTTCGTTCTGTGGATTTTCATTCCTCTCTGAGTAGAGAATTCCCTACCACAGGCACATGGAAATTCCAGCCGTTGTTCAGAGCTCGAAGTCCATGTAACGGGTCTGGTCGATTCCATTGAGGCGCCTGTGGATTCATCATCCTCCCCCCCCCCCTTTCGGTGAATCCTGGGGGCATCTATCGTTTTTGGGTCCTGTAGCAATTGAATACAGCTTACGGGGTGCTAACCCGGTCAGCCGGTTTCTAGTCTTTCCCAGTGTCATCTGTCTTTCCAGAAGTCAATCGGTCTTTTCCCGATCGTCACTGGTTTGACCATGCAACTATGATAGGAAACTCTTTACAGAGCGATACAACAGGAAGCAATCTGATCATCAGAAGAAGTCCCCCATCCGACAAGTGTTTCGGCCCAATTACTCCTTTACACTCTAAGGGGGGCGGGCCCACTTGGGTCAAGACTCCCAAGCGTCTCAGCTTCCTGTTGTCTTGTATCGAAAATGAACCCATTTCACTTATGGTAGCAACTTTTAAATCCACAACGCCAGCCGCGGAGGCAATTGTGAAAGTAACAAAGAGAAGACAAATTATTCCGTTCGTTCCGTCGCCCTTCACAACTAAGGACACACACTGAGACATTAGCGCGCAGCCGACGAGCTGCGCGCCGCAAGCCACTGAAATTTACCTGACACTCTCCCTGTTTAAGAGAGAAGGTTTTTGTAGATATATTTTCAGATATAAGAGAAACATTAGTAACAATGTATTTATATATACTTCTTCTTCTTCTTCCGTCCTTAGCCACCGACCGTCAAAGCAGTCAGTGGCCATTACGCCTAGTGGCGTCTTAGGGCAACAGCAGATAGGTTTTCTTTGCCATTGTTTCCCATCACGCCTATTGGCGTCTTTAGGGCAACGGCAAATCAATCCATTTGCTGTTGTTTCCGTAATCGAAGTGACTGGCAAACGGGTGATCAGCCCGTTGGTATTTATATATACTAGCCGCCATTAAAAACGCATCGAAATCGTGACATGTTTTCACTGTTGAAATGTTTATGCAAGTGAGCGATTTTCAAACCCCGAAAGTGTGCAAGTGATGAAGTTCATGTATTCCCACTTTACTGTCGATGTGATGTTTACTTCAAATTTTGCGTGCACGTGCAAAACAAGGTTTTTGATAAATTCTGGCTGAATCACATTGAAATTTGGCACACGCATTAGTCAAGTTTCAGCGAGTAAAAAGCCATTATCTGTTTTCATCGAAAGAAAGTCTGTTAATGTTTTTGTCATGCCTCGACTGTCGTCACAAGAGCGATGGCAAGCTGTTGGTATTCTCAGCAGTGGAATGGCGACCAGAGAAGTTGCCAGACATTTCAATTGTGACCAGTCCACTATAGTGAGGCTGAACCAGCGATTTCGGGCGACAGGTACCACCAATGACCGTCCCAGGCTTGATCAACCTCGTGTAACAACACTAGCTCAAGATGACAGTGAGTGCGACTTTTGTTTTCACACCTAGGGTTGACAACTGCTTAGGAGCCGGTTCTGAATTGTCTCATGTTTAATAATACAGTAAATTTGGGTTAGTAAATGGATCAGAAATGTAAAATCAGTGGTTTCATGTATTTTAAATTTAGCACAACGAGTTGTGGTTCATAAACTAATGCGATGCGTTTTTAATGGCGGCAAGTATATATAAAGAACATTAGGACAGTGGTTCTCAAGATGTGGATTTTGAAGAAATTAGATAGTGTCACTCTGCGGATGCAGATCTATTATTATTTGAAGAGATGATACATGTGATGGTATATGAAATGGATTTTTGAGATATACTCGTCGATCACATAGAGTACGTTTTCACTCTGCGGATGCAGATAGTACTTATTCTGTTATGTGGATAGCAGAATTATGTTGTGCTGATACATATTACTTAATGAGTGATGAGAATTGCAGTTGAGTTATATGACGAGAAGATGCTGAGAAACGCTGTGGTATTTAAATTCACATAGAAAGAAACAGTGACATTTATAACAGATTGTTTTGAAGAGATTCTCAAGATGTTTACCTTGTTATAGGGAGTTTAGACAGTCATTCCTTAAATCACTCACTGTGCACAAGAAGGTACATGTCAGATATAGCTTAATGAACTGGGATCTAAATGTATATCTCCTGCGATAGACAGGTCTAACATATCAACCAGATAACCCAGAAGAATGTTTGATGCTGACTGTTTGAGAACCTTTGAAGAGAAGTTAACGTTGATACTAATTATTTGAGAACCTTTGAAGAGAACTTTGTTGTACAGCTGTATATAACATATTATGAACAGAAGGAGGAGAGTTTCATATATTCATTAACATGTCAACGTTTGATACTGATGTTCGTCTTTTTATTTAAATAAATAAATAACCTTGAAGGGTGTCATCAATTGTTAAGCACTGTTTTGATATCATAGAAATAGTCAGATTGTCTGTCCTTGTGGAAAATTCATTTACTTGAAAACAGTCATTCAGCAATGTTAGTAAGTAGTATTGTCTTTTAGACTTCAGGATCTTGAACAATATCCTCTTGTATAATAAAGTTAATGAATACTGGAATCACTATTATTATATCACTGGTCTCTTAGTCCTGTGACTTTACACATTACTATCATCATTTGACTGAATTCTACAATAATTTGAATACTTTTGCAGAAGGTTGTTTCTTTTCACAAATATTTGCTGTTGGTTCATATATAGTTTGTCAGTGTCTTAAATGACACTTATCTATCTTTGAAACTTGATACTGCTGACACTGAACTGTCACTTGTATTATCAGCATTGGCAGACCCAGCTATAGGGATACCAATGACCAGCTGTAGTTCACTCTTTGGGGTCCTGCATTTTTGTGGGATTGCCTCTGATGAACAACACAGGCTTCTGATACTTGACAGTCTGGTTTGAGTTATTACATGGAACCTGAAACATCATATCAGCCTTGGCTAGTATCTGGCTAGACTTGTAACTGACTAGCACAGATGTCAGACCAGTCAGTCATCAGATGTCACAGTTATACAATCATAGTAAGTAAGGATATCATTTCAGTGATACAGTAGAAGCATTAATATTTCAATTAATCGTAACTGACTAGCACAGATGTCAGACTAGTCAGTCATCAGATGTCAAAGTTGTAGTCATAGTAAGTGACATCATTTCAGTGATACAGTAGTATTAACATTTCAATTAATTGTAACTGACTAGCACATATGTCAGACTAGTCAGTCATCAGATGTCAAAGTTATACAGTCATAGTAAGTGACATCATTTCAATGATACAGGATTAGTATTTACATTATTAGTATTAACCATCATCTGGTTTGTTCCTCTCCTGTACATCCTTTAATTTTTTATAGCTTGATCTTTCCAAACCACATCAGGTACAAATTTAAATACTGATGCCATTCTTAGCATCTACACAAAATTAATACACATTATATATTAACCTGCAATAAAGAAATTATATACATGATAGTTATCATAATTTCAGCTTACCCTCAGACTTCAGACACTGGACTTGAAATTTCTGGAGATCCGCTCACAATTCAGATGGTAAAGATGTAGTGGCGAACTCTGCCTCCAGTCTGTCTCAAACTTACTTTCAGTGTGTCCTTTCAATTTAGCGCTCCGCTCTTTTATAAGGCTCTGGCGATCGGCAGAGGGGTACTGACGTCACAGTCTAAAACTCGAGCTGAAATTTCCTTCCCGACGAGCGATTCCATAAGATCTGTATGTTCCTTGAAACTTTCGCTTACTCATCCTCGGCTTATATACTATCCATCCCGTTCCACAATATCTTGTCTTATACATCCGATATATCTCTACCTTCCTATCCATGTAATTCCACAAACTGTTACCTCTTGAATTTTTTATTATCATTAGATGTGGGTTTACATGCTTTCAACTTCAACTGAAGACACCAGAAATACGCATTTATCAAGTAACTGATACACTCCTAACATCAGAATGAATAAGGCAAGAACAGCCTTCTTTAGCCTAAATAACATCTGGAAGTCCTCCCAATACAGCACAAGCACAAAATTAAGATTATACCAGAGTTGCGTGCTTTCTGTGCTTCTCTGTGGTGCGGAGTGCTGGAGAGTCACAGAGAGGGAGATGTCGAGATTGTCCTCTTTTCACACAACATGCCTAAGAAAAATTCACCGCATCTTTTGGCCGAATACCATCACCAACCAAGATCTGCTTACTCGTAGCAAGCAAGAGGACATGCGCGCCATCATGGCTGGCGGACGCTGGAGCTGGGTTGGTCATGTCCTCAGAAGAGACCCCGATGCCATCACAAGAACAGCTATGCTTTGGACCCCTGAAGGAAAGCGAAAGAGAGGCCGACCAAAAACAACTTGGCGGAGGACTGTGGAGGCTGAGATGCAAAGAATGAACCAGAGTTGGGGCACTGTACGAAGGATGGCCACCGATCGTGCAAAGTGGAATCAATTTGTTGTTGCCCTACAAGACGCCACTAGGCGTGATGGCCACTGACTGCTTTGACGGTCGGTGGTTAAGGATCGAAGAAGAAGAAGATGATACACTCCTACCGTTTGTCCCTTATATCAGTTTATTCATCAACCTCTCTTTGAATGAAAGATAAAATCCATTTCACAATAATTCCATTCTCCGGACTTATATTCCTTTCAGTTGAGGACCTGACATCGACAAACAAGCTATTTGTTTACATTCTCCATCTTGTATTCTAATGCATTCCGTTTGGGCCGGCTTGTGCCGGGGTTCGCGACAGCTGATTGGTCGGTAAAACTGCGCGAAGCGGCGTTTGCAATGTATTGGAACCACTTTTGCGACATTGCTTCCCCATATTTTAAGCTGGATGATATCTAGCTTAACTATTGGGTACAATACAGTTGCAAATCCATCATTCCGAGGTTAGTTTTCCTTCCTTCTATCCTGTTCTAGTTCTGTGGGATGGCGACTGAGAAAATCAGCACACACATTCTGTTTTCCAGGAATATATTTAATAGTGAAGGAATATGGCTGAATCAATAACGACCATCTTAGCAAACGATTATTTGCATGACGTGACGATGCCAGGAATGCCATCGGTTTATGATCACACTGGACAACAAATGGCTTGCCATACAAATAGGGTTGAAACTTATTGATGGTCCAAACCAATGCTAAACATTCCCTCTCTATAGTAGAGTAATTCCTTTCTGCAGAGTTCAACTTGCGGCTTGCATACGCAACAGGAAAAAGTTCCTCAGGCTGGTTCTGAGACTTTTGCAAAAGAGCTGCACCAATTCCTAGATTGCTTGCATCAGTCCGTACTATAAACTCATGCGTAATATCTGGTAACTTCAGAATAGGCATACTAGTGAGTTTATGCTTCAATTCTGAATATGCATGCTCACGCTCTGCTGTCCACTTTATTGTGTCAGGTTTTCCTTTCTTTGTCAGATCAGTCAAAGGTGCACATAAGGTGTTGAAGTCTTTGATGTATTTTTGATAGAATCCACCTAATGATACAAACGACCTCACATCCTTTTTTGTCTGTGGTCTAGGTGCATTCCGTAACTTTTCTATATTTTTGGGATCAGGAGACATGTTTCCCTGACAAATTGTATGTCCCAAAAATTCTAATTCCTGACATCCAATAATACACTTTGTTGGACGAGCAGTCAAACCTGCCTCTCTGAGTCTATCCAGTAACAGAGATAAGGAATGTAGATGATCCTCAAATGTTTCAGTGACAATGAGAATGGCATCCATAAAGTTGGTGATGGCCGAGCTTTTCAAGGGCTCCAGCAATTTCCTCATCATTCTTGAAAATACGCTTGGTGCGTTTTTCAACCCGAATGGTAGTGGATCACTTGGGTTTCAGTGATCAAATTCGTAGAATGGCTCCGCTTTGTTTTCTCAACAGTACAACAGGTGAACTGTAAGGCGATGCTTCATTTCAGTTGCGATGGCCAGAGTCATCATATGGGCTACCTCAGTTGATGTCCTGTCATAATATTTCTTTAACAGATTGACATGGTACACCTTTTCTTTGCCCTTCTTGTCAATTTTGTAATTAATCCTAGATAATTTCTCTAGCACTTTATATGGACCCTGCCAACCAATCTGCAGTTTGTTGTTACTGCTGGGCAAAAGAAGAAGCACTTTTTCTCCAACAGCAAGTTCCCTATCTTTTGCTTTCTTGTTATAGTATTCAGCATGCTTCCTTCTGGCTCTGCGAAGATTGTCATTAGCCAATTTCCAGCCAGTTTTCAGTCGAGATGTCAACTCATTTACATACTGAATTGATGAGGTAACACTTTCCTCTGCCTTCTCATCTGTCCAAGTCCGCAGCAATGCTTCCAGTGGACCTTTTATAGGCCGGCCAAACAACAATGTTGCCGGTGCCATTCCTGTGGAATTGTGTGGGACTTCCCGATAGGCAAATAATGCAGCGGGTAAGTATACATCCCAAGTTTCAGGTTTTTCACTTGCCATCTTTCTGAGAATAGAAATGAGCGTACCATTGAATCGCTCGACTTGACCATTCCCTTGTGCGTGATAAGGAGAGCAATGCTAATGTCTGGCTTGAAATATCCTGAACACTTCTTGGGTTAGCTTTCCCTTGAATTGAGAACTATTGTCAGTCAATATTTGATGTGGGAATCCTAACCTGCTGAATATTGTCAACAGTGCCTCTGCCACATGCTTAGAATCTATAGATGCCATGGCTACGGCCTCTCCCCACATAGAGCATGTATCAACCAGAGTTAGGATATAACTATTCCTTCTCTTAGTCCTAGTGAGGGGTCCAACAATATCCACTGCAACTCTCTCGAATGGAGTACCCATGATTGGCATCTCTCCTAGAGTTGCTGGTGCAGTCCTATGCTTGGGGGCTACACGTTGACACTCTGGACAAGATTTCACATATCTTTTGATATCTTCCGTAATCCCTGGCCAGTAATAGTGACAAGCTATCCGTTGACTTGTGGCACCAATTCCCATGTGTCCACTAAATGGAATAGCATGTGCCAGCTCCTTAACTTTCTCCCTGTATGATGTTGGCACTACCAGCTGTCCATGCCCTTGAGGTTCTGTACCAGCTTTTCTATACAGTAGTCCATTTTTCATATACAAGTCTCCTTTCTCTGGAGGGTTATAGGCCTTTGGCAATTTGCCAAAACAATGCTTCAATGTGTCATCTCCTGTTTGAGCCTTTTTCATCTGCTCTGGATGAGTATTGATAGGATTTTCTTCTTTTTTGGTGCTCGACCTGGTCTGGACTGCTGCCATGAAAACAGGTTTTATTGGGTCACCCAAAAATACATACCTACACCCCAATATCAGCGGGTATATAAGGTCATCTATCACTGCTGCTGTTATCACTCCTTCCACGTAGCGAGATTTCACATTGATCCTAGCTATTGGAAGTGTCATGGTTGCTGTTCCCTTAGTTGCCCCTTGTATTTCCACTGTCTCTTTGGTAAGTTGATCAGGGTGCACTAGGGTTGAACTCACAACTGAGTCAAAATCCAGACCTGTATCATATAAGCACATGACTCGAGTGCCGTTCACGGTTACGAGCTCACTCACAGGGGGATGACGGAGGCTATTCTGACTCCCTGTCAGTTCCATCATATCTGTCCTATTCCCTGTTGCTAAACATGCAGCGTGATGAGGAGGAGTTTTCCTTTTACATTCTACAGTGTTCTGGTTGCTCATTAAAAAAATTTTGCACCACTTATCTCCCTGTTTGTAGGGTTTCTTTTCCTGAGTCTGAGGGTTCTTGTCCTTATTATCAAATCTTTGCTTATTTTTGTACGGTTGGTCCCTTTGGTCAAACTTGGTATTTTGTGGTGGTGGCTTATATCCTTCTACTTGCTTTCTTTTTGTTCCTACCAGTTCAGCTTGAGCTGCTTGGTATCTCTCTGCACATTTCAAAATGTCTTCCAGCCTCTCTGCTCCTTGTTCCATAAGGAATTTCCTCATTTCTTGAGGAATGGAATCTTTCACTTGCTCTAACATAACCATTTCCTTCAGATCCTCATAGGTTTTCTGATACTTACCTAAACTACTCCATTTCACCAAATACGTTTCTAGTCTAGCTGAGAACTGGTTATAGGTTTCGCCAGGTAGAAGTTTAGAAGTTCTAAATTTCTTCCTATAAGCCTCTGAGTTTTTTTCATAACGAACAAGTAATGCTTGCTTTAGGATTTCATAGTTTTCCTGATCTTCTTTGGGGAGTTTCAGAAACACATCATATGAAATACCTCTCAATCCGTGAGATAACTTTAAACTCCATTTTTTCTTTTCCAGTCCATATGTAGAGGCCAGCCTTTCATATCTATCCAGATAAGACTCAATGGCGTCCTCCTTTTCAATAAATGGATCCAGGTGGAAACTCATGACTCCATTTGCCATGTTCTGATTAGAGCTATTCTCAGAGTGAGGTGAGCTATTACCATGGGTGCTAGTACCAGCCTGAAGTTCAAGTTCAAGTTGTCTCATTTTCAGCTCATGGTATCTCTCTGCTTGTAGCCTCCTTTCATCTCTCTCAGCTTCTATCTCTTTTGCTTGAACTTCAGCTTCCAACATTAATATCTTTTCTTCCCTCTCTGCTTCAAATTTCTTGGCTTCTCTCTCTGCTTCAAATTTCTGGGCTTCTCTCTCTGCTTCAAATTTCTTGGCTTCTCTCTCTGCTTCACATTTCTTTTCTTCTCTGTCCATATACTTATCACACTCAGTCGTGACATACTGGATCAGAGCATCACCACTCATGCCAAATTCCTTTCCCACCTGCAGTGTAGCAGACCTAAACTTGACCACGTCAGCCATGATGTATCTGTAGCCTAGTAGGGTAAGCTGTCTTACTCAAACTAAATTACTACAATATAATTAACTTAATTAAAATTAAAGTTAATTAAACTGACATCACCATATATGAAACAGCTTTTTGGATCTGTACTCAATGGTACTCCTAAAAAATTTTATTTCCTACTTTGTTAACTCTTTCCAAAAAATTTATACAAATAATTATTTTCTACACAGTGTGATAAACGAGCGCAAAGGCCTTATTGCTCTATCTTTTCCTACATCTTTCGTATTGTATTTTCTCCGACATTTGCTCTTTCATGCAACCTTTGCGATCCACATTTGTTATTTCATCGTTGTGATTACTCGAGACCAGTATCTAGAGAACCACATTTGTTCTTTCATCGGGGGAAATAAAATCCTTTGATTGAGTCCACATGCCCGACATTATCGTTTGAAGCCCACATTGCATCGTGATAAATCTGGTAAAAACACATATGGTCATCCGAATCAAACATTGGCCAGGGGAAAACGTCTCATGCTGTAATGGTGTTATCTTTAGTCGGCCGCGATCCAGACAAGCGTTGGTTTACCACATTGGACGCCCATCTTGGTCATGTGAACAATAAACAATCAGAGGTCAAACTACACCCACGTTTGAACTGACAGGGGACAAGAGCGATCCTGTGAATGAGTGACCAGAGGGGCCATTAAGGATTGTTTGATATGGGCGGAGCTAGATGTCGGATCCAGAAACCCATATTGGACTAGCAGAAATATATAATACCGCATAATCTACTAGAGTGAGGCAGTCAAGTTTTTTACCTTGTGAGGAAGAGATTAAACCCAAAACGCATAGCCTAATACATGTGTTTATTCAGAGTGGATGATAATTCAGTTCTGTGATTAATTGTGTTCTTAAAGGATTTTGCGAAGGGAAAAGAAGGTTAGTAGATCTTATACTTATAAATACATTTTCTTATTTTTGTTTATTTTAACGTCACAGCTAAAATGTGCGAAAGATAAAGTTTCAAATAATTCTTGGCATAACTGATTAACAAAATCAGAAGATTTTCCTAGAAGATGATAGGATGATAGGAGGTAATTAATAGTTCATATTTCACCTTTATCATCATCACAGTCTCCCATGCGCACACACTCTCATGCACAAGATATTTAACATCATTAGAATTGAACTCAGAGAGAGAGATGAATAATGAGCAGTAGTTTAAATGCAAGTCAACCAGTTAAATGTGAAAACTTACGAAGACTTTTGTTTGTCTTCAGTTCATCAGAAGTCTGAGTCTACACGCAACGTGTCTGACGTCTAACCAGAAATAAGTTATTAAAAACGGACATTTGGCTAGCAGAATTCGCCATAGGACATCTTTCATTCCTCAATTAAAAGGAATATTGTCTCACCCACAAGTCAGAAGGTGGACGCAGCATTTTTCGTCACCATATACTGCTTGCTCACAAGTTCAATACATTGTTATCACAAGTTCAATACAGAGTTATCACAAGTTCAATACAGAGTCATCATAAATTCAAATCACTCGAAAGATCATTATTATCTGAAGTCAAGCAAAAGAGCTCAAAAGAGGAATCGCATATTTATACCACGTGCAACACACTCTTAAGCGCATTTTATGAAGCAGACTCGAAAGTATATGAATCACGACTACATACGCAAGATTATGAGTCTACATATCACTAGCATTTCGTGAAGATATCCAGTCTGACCAGTACCGTCGGGAGATTAGACAACAGACCTTTTGTTCATATGACAGCTATTAACTGTTGATCAACACTACAGCGATATACTCAAACAGTGAAGGAATATACATATATATCTCGTCAGCGTTCTCCGTACGACAACAGTATTCATCAGAACGTCCTCAGCTTAGAGATACCCCACTCGACATAACGTATAACAACTTGGGACATTTTATGCATACATGTGAATCCTCATATCTAGGAGAAGCATTTAGAGACACATAGACTGTGTAGAGTACTCACCTTTTTGGTAACACGTATCATATCACATCATCATTTCACTTTACACCAGTTCATTCTTAATTAACTATTACTTAATTAACTGTAATATTATTATCTCATCTGTGTGTTTTGTGTGAATCGTCTTTCACCATCATCACGTTCTAACCATTACTAACCCTATATGTGTGGATATTTCATTAATAAACCCAACCATCGGTTGATCATTATCAAGAGTTTGTTAATGTATCACTCGTGCTGTCGGTGTTACATATTCACCTATAGGAACCTTTCTCTACTCAGATGAGGTTGGGGGCTTTTTCTTTACGGGATCTAAGGGCAGAAGCTAAGGTCGTGGGGAAACAGAACTCTTTCCATAATTAATTAGAAAACACTGTCTAGTGGAAAGCATTCGCATTCCTGTCTTCTTGTCCCTATCTCGAATAGGTCTTTATTCTTTCTTAACGAGCCAATTTCTAGAGACCTTATATCTATATCTCATAGACTATTCCTGGCAAAAACTACTGTAGTAGTTGCCCCAGTGACTCACCACACGACACACAGTAGAAATAGAAAGTTGGCTCTGGAATGTCAAAGATATCCCGCGAACGAGACCCCAATGTAGCGGGAGGTTTTATTAAGTTATGTTATTATGTAAGTATATTGATAGCAGATGGATATCCAGGTGTATCATATGATATCAGGATAGTATGCCAGTAAAGAGTTCTGGTCTTACAAGTAATACACCAGTCTTAGAGATAAGCACTGGTGTATGGATATCATAGAAATAGTCAGACTGTGAAAATCCTGGACCAGAGGGTAAGAAGTAGTACCAGGATTTAAGGTGTCTCCTCCCTGTGACTATCTTATGATTCATTAATTTCTAGGGGATAAATAAAATGAACATATACTTTAAACACAAGTGTAAAAAGTGAATAAGTCCTCAGGTACAATTATAATCTTTTAATATTTACATTAATCTTCTATTTTTGCTATTTGGAAATGAGCATGAAAATATACACAAAATATTCACACAATTAATATTATTTCTTAACTAATGTTTTGGTAGGATTGTCTGTCCTTGTGGAAACTTTATTTACTTGAAAACAGTCATTCAGCAATGTTAATAAATAGTATTGTCTTTTAGACTAACAAGAAGAGACATGGTCCGCAACCAGACGATCCGTCAAGGCCTAAAATCCCATCCGCTGCAGACCCAAATAGAACAGTCCCAACTAAGATGGTTTGGCCATGTCTGCAGAATGGGAGAAGATCGGCTACCACGACAAGCATGGGAAACAAAGAGCCAGGGATCCAGACCTCCAGGACGACCCAGAGTCCGCTGGGAGGACAACATTAGACAATCTTTGAAGGACCGAGGACAAGAATGGAACCAGGCCAGGAAGAAGACAGCTGATAGAATGGTCTGGCGCTCTCTCTTCCAAACCTCTACACCTCACGGTAGAAGGGGAACGACTAAGTAAGTAAGTAAGTAGTAAGTCTTTTAGACTTCAGGATCTTGAACAATATCCTCTTGTATAATAAAGTTAATGAATACTGGAATCACTATTATTATATCACTGGTCTCTTAGTCCTGTGACTTTAAACATTACTGTCATCATTTGACTGAATTCTACATTAATTTGAATACTTTTGCAGAAGGTTGTTTCTTTTCACAAAAATTTGCTGTTGGTTCATATATAGTTTGTCAGTGTCTTAAATGACACTTATCTATCTTTGAAACTTGATACTGCTGACACTGAACTGTCACTTGTATTATCAGCATTGGCAGACCCAGCTATAGGGATACCAATGACCAGCTGTAGTTCACTCTTTGGGGTCCTGCACTTTTGTGGGATTGCCTCTGATGAACAACACAGGCTTCTGATACTTGACAGTCTGATTTGAGTTATTACATGGAACCTGAAACATCATATCAGCCTTGGCTAGTATCTGGCTAGACTTGTAACTGACTAGCACAGATGTCAGACACGTCAGTCATCAGAAGACACAGTTATACAATCATAGTAAGTAATGATATCATTTCAGTGATACAGTAGAAGCATTAATATTTCAATTAATCGTAACTGACTAGCACAGATGTCAGACTAGTCAGTCATCAGATGTCAAAGTTGTAGTCATAGTAAGTGACATCATTTCAGTGATACAGTAGTATTAACATTTCAATTAATTGTAACTGACTAGCACATATGTCAGACTAGTCAGTCATCAGATGTCAAAGTTATACAGTCATAGTAAGTGACATCATTTCAATGATACAGGATTAGTATTTACATTATTAGTATTAACCATCATCTGGTTTGTTCCTCTCCTGTACATCCTTTAATTTTTTATAGCTTGATCTTTCCAAACCACATCAGGTACAAATTTAAATACTGATGCCATTCTTAGCATCTACACAAAATTAATACACATTATATATTAACCTGCAATAAAGAAATTATATACATGATAGTTATCATAATTTCAGCTTACCCTCAGACTTCAGACACTGGACTTGAAATTTCTGGAGATCCGCTCACAATTCAGATGGTAAAGATGTAGTGGCGAACTCTGCCTGCAGTCTGTCTCAAACTTACTTTCAGTGTGTCCTTTCAATTTAGCGCTCCGCTCTTTTATAAGGCTCTGGCGATCGGCAGAGGGGTACTGACGTCACAGTCTAAAACTCGAGCTGAAATTTTCTTCCCGACAAGCGATTCTATAAGACCTGTGTGTTCCTTGAAACTTTCGCTTACTCATCCTCGGCTTATATACTATCCATCCCGTTCCACAATATCTTGTTTTATACAGCCGATATATCTCTACCTTCCTATCCATGTAATTCCACAAACTGTTACTTCTTGAATTTTTTATTATCATTAGACGTGGGTTTACATGCTTTCAACTTCAACTGAAGACACCAGAAATACGCATTTATCAAGTAACTGATACACTCCTACCGTTTGTCCCTTATATCAGTTTATTCATCAACCTCTCTTGGAATGAAAGATAAAATCCATTTCACAATAATTCCATTCTCCGGACTTATATTCCTTTCAGTTGAGGACCTGATATCGACAAACAAGCTATTTGTTTACATTCTCCATCTTGTATTCTAATGCATTTCGTTTGGGCCGGCTTGTGCCGGGGTTCGCGACAGCTGATTGGTCGGTAAAACTGCGCGAAGCGGCGTTTGCAATGTATTGGAACCACTTTTGCGACAATCTGTATGAACGTAAAGGTAATCGCCAAGCCTGTAATAACCATCGAGGCATCTCTCTACTATCAATCGCAGGGAAGATATTCACCAGAATCGTTCTGAATCGCCTTATGGCTCATCTTGACGAAGGTCTTCTACCTAAATGTCAGTGTGGATTCAGGAAGGAACGTTGAACCACCGATATGGTGTTCGCTGCAAGACAGCTACAAGAAAAATGCCAAGAACAACACTGTGACATGTACACAGCTTTCATCGACTTGACAAAGGCGTTCGACACGGTCAGTAAATAGGGTCTATGGAAGATCATGACAAAATACGGCTACCCAAAGAAATTGATCACAGTAGGGGACCAGAAGACGCAGCAATAGAGACCACAGTCAGCGACTCATAGCTTGACTGCCTGCGTCAGGACCAGCGAACCAGAGCTGGTCAAGACCGTGCTCCACTTCCACGTGGTGGTCCTGGAAACAGTCTGCAGCAGTGCAAGCTGGCTGAGCGAGCACGGATCGCAATGGGAAGGCAAACCCGGTCCTAAAAAATGCCATGCAGAAGTCGGATGTGTCGACCGAAAGGTGCAGATATCACAGCTACGTTGTAAACAGACACAATGCAACCACCGTCCTTTTCAGGGCGAACGAGGAAGAAGAAGAAGAAGATCACAGTAGTGCAGCAGCCTCTCCTGCCCAAGTCTACCTCACCTACTCGTGGTGGACCCCGTTATACCCAGTAATCTTGCCGAAGGTTGGGTATCAACCCCAGCGGGAGGCAAGATGGGACAGCAAACGAGGTAAAGGCAAAATCAAATCCCCCAGCCAGAGGGGGAGGCATGAGCACACTCTGCCTTAAGAAACAGGTGCTGAAGTCAGATGTACCAGGCCAGGAGGCGCACCAGCAACCATGGTACCATGCAACCCGCTTTGGTTTAATATGTCTACACAACAGATGTCAAAAAATTATCGTTATGGTGCTCGCCCTGTGAAGTCCCTCCAGGCAGGAGCAGTGCCGGATTCTGAGCCTCGACAGAATCCACCCTCAGCTACTGGAGGTCTCCTTAGTCCGCCAAATGGAGCCAGGAGGCGGAAGGAGAAAGTAACTGGCCAACCAGATAAGACGACGGCCCCTCTGAATGTCATGCATTGGAATGCAGAGGGAGTCAACAACAAAAAGACTGAACTAGAGAATACCCTATTTCGGAAAGAAATTAGCATATGCTGCATACAAGAAACCCACCTACAGGAAGGAAAACATTTTAAGATACGGGGCTATCAATGCTTCAGAGTTGACAGAAAAGATCGGAAGAAGGGTGGCATACTAACACTGATAAGGAATAACCTCAACGCTATAGAATCCAAGACATATAAAGAAGGTGCAGAATACCAAGTAATCCATCTAAAACATAACACTCTGGAACTGGATCTCCTAAACTTCTACTGCCCCAATGACATACCACTGAACATGACTAGCATAGATGTCCCCATTGGCAACTTCATAGCGGTGGGAGACTTCAACAGCCATTCCCAAAGCTGGGGATACAACCAGCTAGATAGAAGGGGCGAAGAGATAGAAAACTGGCAAGACGACAATAACCTAACCCTTCTAAACAACCCTAATGATCCTCCAACCTTTTACTCCAGAAGATGGCATAGCACCTCTACTCCAGACCTGGCATTCTGCACACCTGATTTGGCTGGGATAGTGGAAAGGGAAATAGGAGAACAACTCGGTGGAAGTGATCATCGTCCTGTATTCATCAAAATTAATAGAACAATTAATACAAGTCCAAGTCAGCCAAGATGGAATTATAAAAAAGCAAATTGGTCCATTTATCAACACAGAGCAAATCTGCTTACAAAAGATATTAAGGTACTAGACAGAGACATTAACAGAGTCATCTGGGATTTTAATAATGGAGTACTCAAGGCAGCAAAGGAGACAATACCGAGAGGAGCGAGGAAGAACTATGTACCATATTGGTCCAACACACTACAAAACCTACATGAAGATATGAATGAAGCAAGGCACACTGCAGAGGTACAACCATCCCAACAGAACCATATCATGCTACAAAAGGCAAAAGCAAAATTCATTAAAGGAAAGCTAGAAGCCCAGAGGAGAAGCTGGAGGGAAAAAACATATAAACTAAACCTTGAAAAGGAAGGGAGAAAGTTGTGGAAACTCACTAAACAATTGAATGACGATAACAATTCTCAACGACAAACCATTACACTAGACGATGCAGGGAAACTATATACCGGCAAACAAGCAGCAGACATGTTTGCGGAATCCTACAGAAATGAAAGTAACATCTCCGTCAATTTACGCAGACAACGAGACATTCGTCAAGAAATAATCCACACTAGAACTAATGGAAACAGTCCGGACGTTATGTCCAAACCTTTCAATATGGACGAGTTAAAAACAGCCGTGTGGAAACTTAAAGACAGGAAATCACCAGGCCCGGATGGTATAACCAACGAAATGCTAAAACACCTAGGATATACAGCAATGAGCAAACTGTTGCAAATATACAACTACAGTTGGATGACAGGCAGTGTGCCACAGATATGGAGAGAGGCGCTCATGTGTCCCATCATAAAGAAAGGAAAAGACAACAGGAAGGCCACCAGCTACAGACCAATAAGCCTAACAAGCTGTGTATGTAAGACAATGGAGAGGATGATCAACAGAAGATTGAAATGGTACTTGGAATCCGAGAAAATTTTTAGTGCCAGAACAAGCAGGGTTTAGAGAGTGCAGCAGCACAGAAGACCAAATCACATACCTGTCACAGATCGTTGAAGATGCCTTCCAAGAAAAGAGAAAAGTCTTTACCCTATGGATAGATCTCCAAAAAGCGTTTGACAAAGTATGGAAAGACGGGTTAATAGTAAAACTGCAAAGGAACGGAATCAAGGGTAATATGAGAAAATGGATCCAGTCGTTCCTACACAATCGGAAAGCAAGAGTCACTATGGAAGGTCACAACAGCAAGAAAATCCTCCTAAAACATGGAGTTCCTCAAGGCTCAGTATTGTCTCCCACCCTGTTCCTTGTATTCATCAATGACCTCATCCACGATCTGCCACAAGGTGTGAGAGCTGCCCTATACGCTGACGACTTGGTGGTGTGGTGTGTAGAAGAACATCTAACTATCGCTAATAAGCGAATACAAAGGGCAGCAGACAACATAGCAGCATGGGCAGAGAAATGGATGGTGCAGATCAACGCTGAAAAATCATCAACAACACTTTTCACGCTCTCCAACAAAGACAAAGCAGGAGAGATACGACTTGGAAATATACATGTCCAAACAGATGAGGAACCGGTGTACTTGGGCATTACATTAGATAAGAGAATGACATGGAGGCACCACATCGAGAGAACAGAGGCTAAAGCGAGAAGAAAACTTTCCATACTGAGGAAAATAGCTGGATCAAGTTGGGGAGCTAACGAAACAACACTAAAGAAAGTGTATACAGGTGCAATAAGACCTATATTAGAGTACGGATCAGCAGCATGGTCTACAGCAGCCAAATCACACCTACAAGCCTTAGATAAAGTACAAAATCAAGCGCTTAGGTTGATCACGGGTGCCATGAAGACCACACCAATAAATGAAATGGAAAAAATCACAGGCATTCCACCTTTATTATACAGACGAGACACTAAGACCCTGATCCAAGCAGAAAAGTACAAGAACATGCCCGCACATCCAATGAAAACTAGATTTGGAGATTTAGCCAGTGGGAGGTTGAAGAGAAGCAGTTTTGTGCATCGGTCCAAAAAACTAATTAGAACATACAAGGATGAACTACCAGACATCACTAAGGAAATAACTCCCACACTCCTCCCAACCCCATGGGAACAACATCAAAATTTCAGTATTAAGACCTCCATAACTACCACCTGCCCCATGGGAGAGCTAAATACTCTCCAAAGGAAAATAGCAGCATGTGACATGATTGAAGAACTATACCCCAGAGAAGCATGGATCCAAGTATATACTGATGGATCTGCAACCAGAGCAGTGAAGAACGGAGGCGCAGGAGTTTATGTGGTCTATCCAGACAAAGAAAATGAATCCACCTGTTCACCTACTGGAATATTCTGTTCAAACTATGCTGCTGAAGTACAGGCCATAAGCATTGCTGCAGGAATAATAAATAACACAATAAGCCAATGTCAGCAGGTTGTATTCCTTACCGATGCAATGTCAGTTCTGCAAGCCCTCAACAGTGATAAACTGCCAGAATTAAACAAAGTCCTATGCGAAGTAAATATCAAAAGAAGGGTAGTGCTACAGTGGATACCATCACACTGTGGCATACCAGGAAATGAGAGAGCAGATATGTTAGCAAAAGAGGGAGTAACACAGGAACAAAAAGAACAAACAATCACATTCCGGAAAAGAAGACCCTTATCAAGGCCATCAGGAAAATTGATCAACAAAGAGACAACTATCAATATCTTGATCGAGCAAAACAGGTGATCCTGTTCCGTATGAGAACAGGACACAACAGACTGAACAGTCACTTATACAGACTGAGATTGGTCCCATCACCCCTATGTACGTGTGGACAGGCAGCACAGACAGCCGAACACATCCTGCAAGACTGCCACATGCTTAGTCAATTGCGAACTGAACATTGGCCCACAGAGACGCACATCCACACAAAGCTGTTTGGGAGTCTTGAAGAACTTTCAACCACAGCAACATACATCCAGAAAACCGGACTTCTTGTGTAGACATTTCTAAACAACAGCGAACGAGAAGAAGAAGAAGAAGGAGTAGTGCAGCAACTGCATGATGAAATGCAGGCTAGAGTTCAGAACAACGGTGAGCTATCGGAGCCCTTCCCCGTCTCAAATGGAGTTAAACAAGGGTGTGTATTTGCACCGACTCTGTTCAGTATCATGTTCTCTGCTATGCTGACTGATGCTTTCAGAGACGGGGACATAGGAATGGACATCAGATATAGTATTGATGGAAAATTGTTTAACCTTAGGTGGCTTCAAGCAAAAACCAAGGTCAAATCACACACCATCAGAGATCTTCTGTCTGCTGACGATTGTGTCCTCAATGCTGTCTCAGAGGCTGATCTGCAGAATAGCGTGGACAGATTCTCCGAAGCTTGTTCCAACTTTGAGCTTACCATGAACACGGAGAAAACAGAAATCATGTACCAACCAGCTCCCTGCAAAATCTATACTGAGCCAATCATCAAGGTAAATGGTGAGAAACTGAAAGTTGTGAACAGATTCACATACCTTGGTAGCACTTTATCCCAGAACGTCGCCATTGATGATGAGATGAACACCAGGATCTCCAAAGCCAGCAGCACATTTGGCAGAATATACACCAACGTTTGGCATCGAAGTGGCATTAGTCTACAGACAAAGCTGAAGGTGTACAGATCTGCGGTGCTTCCAGTGCTGCTGTATGCATGTGAAACATGGACTGTACACAGACCACGTAAAGAAGCTTAACCACTTCCACACAGTCTGTCTCAGAAAGGTGATGAACATCAAATGGCAAGACAAGATCCCGGATACCGTCGTTCTTGACAGAGCTAGTATCCCTAGCATCGATACTATTCTGATGCAGTCACAGATTTGTTGGGCAGGTCACGTAGTCCGCATGCCAGACCATCGGCTGCCAAAAATACTCTTTTATGGTAGTTGCAAAAGGGTAAACGCTCCCATTGTGGTCAAAAGAAGCGCTTCAAAGACACGGTCAAGACTTCATTAAAAACCTTTGGCATAAACCCTGACACTTGGAAAGCTGCTGCGCAAAACCGAACCGCTTGGCGCACATCTCTTCGTAAAGATGCAGCGGCATGCGAATCATCCAGAAGAGCAGCAGCGGAACAGCGGAGACAAGCTAGAAAAGCCCGTGAAGTAAAACCTTCACCTGAAGCGAACACTCCCTGCCCATAATGTCCAAGATCTTTCCAGGCCCGCATCGGGCTCATCAGTCATCTTCGTACCCACAGACAAACCTAACATATATTCCTAATAATTGGATGAACAGAGTGGTCTTCATCACGCGGGATGGACGAACAACAACAACAAAATAGTACTACATCTACTTCATTACGGTCCCCAACAACATCATACTTGCAGTGAATAAATAAGTAAGTAAATAAATAAAGGTAATTAACAGATACTCGTTGGACATAAAGGATGGCACTAAACAACAGAAAAGAAAAAATAAGTGACAGGCTTACCAGGAATCGAACCTAGTGTCGCACGGTAGGTTAATTGGTTTATTGGGCCCAGTCTAGGTAAAGAGTAAAGGTTGACTGATACACGAGAATGTATAGAAAATAGGTTTCACAGGTGGTAGGTTGAGGGAAATGTCACAGGGTTAACCGGAAGGTTAACCAAAGAGAGTTCTCGTTGTGATGCCGGCGTTGTCAATGGCTCAGATTTGCCTGGCAACCGGTCGAAGGTAGGCAGCAGGAGTGGGAGAAGGTGAATTTAAGACTTGGGGATAAGTTCCCAGCAGATAGTCTCAGTGATTCTGGATCTCGTGACCCTGTCACTCCTACCACTCTATCCCCCCTCTCTATTATAAGGCTCGCGAGCCTCCACCTCCCCTATTACACTGAGTGAACAGAAGAGGAAGAAAGGAAGAACTGTATGTCTCTCTCGCACACTTTCTTTCATTCTCTATATATGTAATTAACGTGTGTTGGTAATGCAAACACAACTACAACATTTATTGAATTACTTAAAGGTAACACAACATCCAATTACAATAATACAAATGCACTAAGAACTAACATTAACTATACCTGGAAAAGATGATAATAGTTAATGCAAAAAATACACAAACTAATCTTAAGTCTATACTACGTGATGATGATGATGAATTTAATCTAATCCTAACTACTAAAAAAGGATATCTTGTTTCTTGGTCTTTGACTGACTGTCAATCAAACTCTGGGTGCTTGTACGCCGTGGACATGTCTTTGTCTGCATTCAATAACATTGTCCGGCTCACTGACTTTTCTTCAGGTGTCGATGGCCAGATCTTTTGTTCTTCACAATGCGAGTGTTGACAATGCAATGAGCGGCTGAGGTGGCGTGTTCACATGTTGTGTTGGACGCACTATTAGGCGGTAGAGACTTCGTCTGGTCAGCAGATGTCCACGTGTTGTGATGACTTTTGCTCATGTGGTGATGATGGTGGAAATGTTATATATATTTGTATAGGTTGGCGCATCAGATTTACTTGGAGAAGCTGTCCCTTACTGTAGGTAACATAAGATCTCAATAATTTTCGTAGGCACTTGTTGTAAAAGATCGTCCGTATACTCATGCAACTTCTGATCAATAATTCACGTAGACAGCTCTTAGTAATGCATCCATTATTATAGATAATTTCTGATTACTTTTCTGTGTGGGTGGTTGATCGTAGAAAGTATCCTTTGCCGCCTGGAAAATTCCTTCCTAACCTCCCCGTTGCTTGTAGGTAGGTTTGTTGCCGTCAAATATCTGTGAGATACGTGTCGTCGCAGTATATCTGGTTGGCCCTACGTATTAGCTTATCCCGTGATCTGCGCCAGCCAGGGTAGTGAGACATAGGCTGAGTTATCTCAAAGAGTCCTTGTCGCTACCACTGCGATGGATGAAATGATAAAGCCTCATTAAGTACCCCGTAAATTTATGTTACGCATGTGGTTTGTTCTTGTAAGTGAAATCTTATCACTATCGTGAATGACTGCGCGGTGTTTACTGCACTGTTTACTGGGTAATGTAAGAAGTAAAAGAAAAGTGTTTTGTATTTACTTCGTTATAGTTACTGGAAACTGGGCAATCTTATAAATATAATAATTCTCTGCACGATGTTTATTGTAACCTGTACTTACTAATGTACAATATATTATTATGGTAAAAAGTGACTGGTATTTACAGTGCTATGTTTATGGAAAATATGTATATAGATATCTGGAATTAAAATGGCTGTATATTAATGATGTACAAACTATAGTACACTAACCTTGGTTTCCATATAAAGAAATCACTGACTTCATGTCCTGATTCTTCCTCGTGAAATATAGAAACAAGTTGGGTCTGGCGGAATGCTTTCTCTTAGCAGTACTGAGAGACGAATTTCACTGGGTTTTATCGTGACCGAATGGCCGCTGGCTATTTCCGTGTTCTCTTCTGATGTCATGTGAAGTTCCATTCGTCATTACTTCAGACAGACAACCCGTCCCCATTACTCTGTAAAGTTTCTGTAATAATTTGCTATGATTGCATTCGTGTTTTGCTTCGCCCAGACAATCCGTCTCCTGTCCGTCTGATGTTTGTGCAGCGTTTAATCATCATGTGACGTATTCTTTCCAGAACGTTGTCTCCATTACAGCTGCTCTGAACGCATCACGATTCTGGGCAAGTCGACCTGCATCAGCCAAAGACAAGTTCAGACTCTCTGTGATGTCCTGGGTCCACCGTCGTCTAGGTCGACCCCTTCCCCTTTTTCCAGGGACCATGCCTTCAATCACTGTTTTTTCCAGACTATTATGTCTTTTTATATGACCGAAAAATTTCAGCTTCCTTATTGCGATGGTATTTAGGAGCCAATGTTCCTGTACGTTTAGTGAGTGCAGTACTTCTCTGTTGGCCTTTTTTCTGTCCAGGGTATTTTCAACATCCTTCTGTAGCATTTCATTTCGAATGATGTAATCTTTTTTGCAACTGTTTTATTGAGTGTCCAAGTCTCGCAGCCGTATGTTGCTACTGGGAATATACATGCTCTAATCAGTTGTAACTTTGTTTCTTTGCTTGTGCCTTGCCATAGGTTTTTCATCTGTATTAGTTTATGTGAAGCAATTGCAAGTCTTCTTTTAATTTCTACTGCACAGTCGCCAGAGCTGTTGATGATTGATCCTAAGTATTCGAATTCATTTACACTTTCCAGTTCTTCGTTATCAATTTCAATTTCTGGTTTGGTCTTTACTTTGACTGTTGTCAATACTTTGGTCTTCTTGGTGTTTAGGTATAGATTCTGGGCCTCGCTGTGTTTTTTGATGGACATAATTAATTGTTCAAGTCCTTCTGGGTTGGTCGATAGGAGGACTGTGTCATCAGCATATCTGATTTCCGGGATCTGGTACCCGCCGATGTTAAATGAGTCAAACTCTGGGTGTTCTTGGTCATCTTTTACGTTTCTCGTGATATTCTTGGCATACATGTTAAACAGGTAAGGGGAAAGGGTACAGCCTTGTCTTACTCCTTTCTGTACTTCAAACCATTCTGATGTTTCCCCCTCTATTCTTACGGCTGCCTGTTGTTCTTGGTACAGCAGTGCGATGAGTTGTATAAGGTGGTTTGGAAATCCCATATTTTTCATAATAGCCCATAACTGCTGATGTTGTACACAATCGAAAGCTTTGGTGTAATCAATGAAACAAGTATGTAGGTCAACGTTGAATTCTCTACACTTTTCTATGATGATCCTCATGTTGAATATATGATCTCTAGTGCCTCTACGTGGTCTAAAACCCGCCTGTACTTCGTTTATTGCTGTTTCTAGCTTTTGTTGCATCCTTTTCATTATGATTTGTAATAGTATTTTGCTGGCATGGCTTATAAGAGCTATAGTTCTGTAGTTTGTGCAGAGTTTCAGGTTGCCCTTTTTTGGCAAGGGTATGTAAATTGATCTTTTCCATTCCTTGGGCCAAATTCCGCTTTGCCAGATCTTGCAGCATAATGCATGGTATATACGAGCGCTGCCTTCTTCTCCTGCCTGTATCATTTCAGCTGTTATTTCATCACAACCAGGAGATTTTCCACTTTTTAAGTGTTTGATTGCGTTCCGGACTTCCTCTATGGTAGGTTCTGGTTCACGTTCCGCTTCATTCATGACGTTGTTATCTGCCGCTTTGTTTATTTCCGTATACATTTCTTGACAGTACTCCTTCCATCTGTTCAGAATATCTTTACGTTCTGTTAGAGTGTCGTCTTTCTTGTCGTTTATTGCACGAGGTGATGATTTAAAGTTGCTGTTCTTCAATGTTCTTACTTCAGAAAACATATTCTTACTCAATCCCTGTTCGCGCATTTCCTCTATTTTCCTGCAGGTGTCGTTTATGTATTGTTGTTTGTCTTGTCTGACTCGTTTTTTAATCTGCTTTGTGTATTCCTTGTACAACTCCTGATTTTCTGTATCTTTTTTGGACTTCATTTTTCTTCTCTCTACCACCAATTTCAGTGTTTCGTCTGAGATGTATTCTCGTCTCTTTATACTTCTTTTAGGAATTAACCTCTGTGCATTTGTAATATAAACATCTCTGATGTTATTGGCAAGTTCATCTGGTGTCATTTCCTCCTGTACTGCCATAAGAATGTCAAATTTGTTCTGAATATCGACACTGTACTCTTCTGGTATGGCGCTTGTGTCATAACGTATTACTTTGTCGCTTGTAACGACTTTTTTTCAATTTGATCTTGAAGTTTGCAGCAAGAAGTTCATGGTCGGAGTCACAGTCTGCTCCTGGGAGCGTCTTGATGGATGAGATACAAGATCGCCACCTTTGTTGTATTAAGATGTAATCTATTTGGTTCTTGCTTTTTCCGTCCGGTGACGTCCATGTATATAGTCTTCTGGGGTGTTGCATGAAAAGAGTATTTGTGATGACTAGGCAGCGTTTAATAGTCTTTCTATAATGACGTATTCTTTACTCCTTTCATGTTGATCTTCGCTCGGACTTTGGGTCTCCGTTAATCCAATATTACTTTGTCTGTTCCATGAGAATCGACTGAACACAATACTCATTGTACAGTTTCCTCGCTGATCTGTCTCCGGTCGTCCATTATGCTCTGTTACTAGCCAAAATAATACTTGTGTATTACTGCCTTTGTGTAAACACAACCGAGTCGTATTGGCGACTACCTGGCTAGCTAATGTCTCAATGTTGTGTAAACATTCCCTGCAAATTGTGTGGCTTTCCCAGGGCTTACGAAGAACGATGTCTGGTGTGGACAATGGGTTTTCACCATTGAATGCTTTCTCATGCCTTGTAACATTTATCGGCAAAATATCGGCAATAGGTTTTAAGAATTTAAATGCAGAATTACTCGCCTCTCGCGATAAGGAAAGATATGTCTCTGGAATGAGTAGGTTTCTCTCATCCAGTACAACTATGCTTTGTTACAAGATAGTCTTTGCCTCCCTATCTAAAATAAGAACAGTTTGCTCTACACACACAACAATATGTGACCACAAGACACAAACTTGAAAAACTAGGGATAAATGGGTATGGGTCTGACCAACACACAAAGTTAAGTTTTCTTGTTGTTTATTATCACTAAACAGTTTACAACATCAAGTTACCCAAAGATACCAAGAAAATCATTTACATAAAGAGGAAATAAAGAAGAATGGTGCGCCTTCACCGTATAAAGGAAAATAACCCAAAGAAAATATTTACCCAAAGGCTGAAGGTTAGCACTACCGTTGCAGAATAACAATATTGGTACAATATATGACCAAGTAAAGTAAACTAAATCAAAGCACAAAAATTAATAGATAATTTCCAGCAACCATAAAATCAACACTCGCTCTCTCATTCATGTGGCCACCTCTCACACTCTTACCTATTTTGTATTCTTTTCTTGCGTCTGTGGTATCCCTTGGTAAATTTATTCCACGAACATAATTCCTACTGGTACTGTTGACTAATGTATCACTCCAGCTGTCGAAGGTACAAATTGGCCCCAGTTCATCCAAAAAAAACTAATGAGGTGAACGCCGAATAAGTTTACTTCCACGATGAATCATGGTGACGATATAAGTCCTAAAGGGGTGTCTTCACTGTTCTAAAAAAACTAGCACTGTTCCTCCGATGGGTGCACAGGGGAATGTGAGTATAGACACAGGAACTACAACTGAATATTTCCGTTGCCACAACTCTTGCAGTGTTGAGGGCGGGCGGGGAAAAATAGTCTGGTTTCCCGCTCGGTCTGGATCTACTATCTGGACATATATATAGGGTTATTACAAATATTGAATAGTGTGAGAATGCTTGGGGTTTACCGTTTTTAAGAGAGGGGAACACTTCTAGAAAATCTGGAGAAATCTGGTTGCTACAAATGTTAAAAATGATGATGTTGGATTTTCTATCGGCCGACTCTTTGCCATAGGGCCACTCCTGCACAATGAATAGATTTGTACTCCACTGGGATTACAACTGTCAGGTGTTGGGGAAAATAATAATAATGTGTCCAGGCATACACCACTTGTGGGCTGTTAAAATAATATTTCTGGATTTAGCAAGTCCAGTAGTTAAATTACAGTCACACCGTATAATCGTCTAGTATACTCTTCTAGCATGAAATGGAATAAGGAAACGAAAAAGACCGCTGGTCGTCTACTTGAGGATCAGGTCTGCGAAAAAATACAAGAAACATTTGTGGGAAAATGCTACCACTATATGTAAATATAAATATGTATAGACGGGGACACGGCAGTGATAAAGGTTGATAACGTTGGATTTTTATTCCCGTTAATGATATCCACCAAAAGATAGATATAAGTGGATGGAAGCAGTACATCATCATCATCATCAGTTGATAAGATCTCTATGGTGTTGTTTGCTCCACTGTAGTGTATGGAATGTCAACTTGACCTACGCAGTGGTGTGTAGACATGGATTGAGTGTATAATGTGCGAATGATGATAAAGGTTCGTGGTGTTGACAAAAAATGTTCTTTTCTCACACTCATGTATGGCTGGAAGTCATCGACACCAACGACTGTGTACCTTTTCTAAAGTTTAATTGGACGTACACACTCGACAGCACAGATAGTGACAAATCACAGGTTGCCATAATACATCATAGTACAGTGGATAAATGGTCTTGCAATGTTACATGGGCACTCATGTAGAATAAGTGTATAATGGACTGTCAGTAGCCAAGCACTCAGTATCGCCCATACATATATCATCTGACTTCACTGACTGAGCACGTCAGCTTATAAACAATATTTCAGATGGCTTCTAAACCTAATCTCGTCTAGCGACGATTCTTCAACATAATGTTCAGCACATATTTTTCCATATAATAATATTGAACCGCTAGCAATGGGTTCTCATGTGTAGCAGTGATCTCTGGACTGATCAAGCGATAATACGGGCATCCCTTTTCTCTTCTTGAAAGTCACTACATGTTTTGGTTCCAAGATGGCTTCACTCGTGAGCTGTCACTCACGTTTGGATACAGATAATGAATCTGTCCTAAAGTTAGTCATTCATAAAACATTTCATTGCTCTGTAGATTTGATCATGAACAATTGACTGCAATCTACAGGATATAGTGCTGCTAGGAATCGAAGTCGTTTTCATCGAGTCAAATATATTCTCTTAGACATTCAAATCGTAACTATCGAAAATGGTGGCTTCGATCGAGAGTTCATAAGAGTATCTTTGATTACCTTGGTATAGGAAATATGAAACTGCCATTCCTTGGCAATACGACTAAACACTGGGGTAAAGCATACACGATAGGTTTAGACGACTATCACCTTCCCCACAAATACTGAGATCACTTTTTCCCCGGCGACAGGCCGATATGGAAAAACACAGTCCCTATCAGGACGAAGCCAAATCACACCACACTCTAGCGACACATCCGCCGAATAGCCTTCGACCTCTCTAGAGACAACAGAACATATAGTTCGACTTAGATATGTAAAGATATACAGATATAAGACAGACTCGTCCTACTCAGACAAACAATACACATAAATTCAGGCCATAGATATTCTGAAGCAAGAACAATCTATTATTACCCAAACAACGAATAAATCGCAGTAAAATGGATTTATCCGCGGAGTTTGATCGAAAGAGCCGACACAACTTTCAAGGGAAGTAACTCAATAATGACTTTCCCTTAAGCACTATTTTGCTTTCACAATATTTGCGAAGATAACAAGAATACCAATGTATAATATTGTAAGATATCAAAGACTGCACGTAACAGTCTTACCACACCTCCCGGGAAAAAAAAAATGGAACATTTTTTTTTCTTTTTGAAATACATCTAGGAGCAACGTACAATAGGCTCACAACGCATGAATAATGCGCAGATGAAAATATCAGGAATACCTATAACGCCTAATATGAGGCTAAGTCGACTTATGGAGCGACTGGTGAGAATGTGTCTCATAAACTGAGAGAAATTATTTCTCTACAAGTATATTTTTCCAGGAAGGTGTCATCAAAGTATAATACAATTCTGGCAATTACACAATGCCTAAAAAAATCATATCATCATTTCGTATTAGATATCTTAAATTTATGATTTATGAAGAAAAAATCATCAAAGCACAGCGGTGAATAAACATCAATGAACCGCTATGTAGTGATACAATCATTATATTATTAAATTACAAATGTGTATCTATCATGATATAGAAAAGGAACTACTATAGAACTAGACATATCAAGAAGTCTAAGCCCTAATAGTTATGTGGAATCATGTGGGCATCTTGACAGAATGTCTGCCATCACATTATCTGATCCACGAATAGCTCGCACAGAGAAATGAAAAGGTTGAAGAGCAATTGCATATCGAGTAGACCTCGAGCTCTTCAAATTCTTACTCTGTATAGCAGTAAGAGCTTTTTGGTCGGTTTCTACTATGAAATGTGCGCCTAGAAGGAATCTCTGTAGTTTGAGGATCGACCAAACCATAGCTAATAGCTCACGGTCTAAAACCGAATAATTCCTTTCTGCCGCATTAAGTTTTCTGGAAATATACATTACAGGATGCAGAGTTCCAGAGTACTCTTGCATTAGTGCCGCTCCAATCCCAGTGGATGAAGCGTCACTACGAAGAACGAATGTCTTATCTTTAGTAGGTAGCACTAAAATAGGTGGTGTTGAAAACAATGTTTTAATCTTATCCAGAGAGCATTGGCATTCCTGAGACCAGTGGACCACATTAGGCGAACCTTTCTTTAGAAGTGTTGAGAGAGGTGCCATGATAGAGGATAGATTCTGAATGAATCTGCCATAAAATTGAATAAGACCTAACAGACTTCTCACCTGTTTTTTAGTCTTAGGGATTGAGATGTTAAGTATCTTACTAGTATTATGGTCCTCTGTCTTTAGGAAACCATGACCAACTCGGTGGCCTAGGAAAGAAATTTCGCTAAAACCAATATAGGCTTTAGAGGGTTTCGCTGTCAGGTTGTGCTCACGCAAAGTAGACAGCAATTCATCTAACCCTGAATAGTGATCTTCCCAAGTATCGCTGAAAAGACAGATGTCGTCTAGATATGCAATGACATCTGACCGATAAGATAGGATTCGGCGCATCATGCGTACGAACGTAGCTGGTGCGTTCATAAGACCGAAAGGCATAAAATTCCATTGGAACAAACCTCTAGGTGTTGAAAAAGCCGTGAGAGGTTTGGCGCGTTCAGATAAAGGAACTTGCCAATATCCTTTAGACAAATCAAGTTTAGTGAAAAAATGAGATTTGGAGAGTCGAGTAAGTAGCTCTTCCAGTAAAGGCATAGGTTCGGCATCGAACTTAGTTACTTGATTCAATTTTCGATAGTCAACGCAAAGACGTATGTTATTGTCTTTTTTACGCACAATAACCATCGGCGAAGAATATGCAGAGGTGGATGGTTCGATTATTTTCAAATCTATCATCTCATCCAACTCTTTCTCGACCTGTGCTTGAAAATGTATAGGTATAGGATAAGGTCTAACCCTAATAGGAGTATGGTCAGTTAGAACAATGTCATGTTGAATGACATTCGTTTGTCCAGGGATGTCAGTGAGTACATCCTGAAATGTTTGCAACATAGTTGAAACTTGTCGCTGTTCTCCTAGAGACAAATCAGGAGAGACAGTAACGTTCTTCCATGATTCACTGGAATGAAGTGGGATCATTGGAAGAGGAAGATTTACATCTGAAAAACTTGTTTCCTCATCCTGTATCACGGACAGTGATGAGTAATGACCATGTTGTACTGGAGAATTGTCCGTTGCTTGGAAAAATGGGTTGCAAATAATCCGGACGTTCATGGAATTCAGTAAGCATATTGATGTGGAAGGTTTTATGCTTCCCATCAATATCGACAATATAGTCGACATCGGAAATTTTCGATATTATATCGTACGGACCTTTCCAAGAAATAAGTAATCTGTTTTCCCTACAAGGTAGTAATACAAAATGCTTTGTCACCAGGACAAAGTTGTCGTAAGCATCTCTTCTTATTGGCAAATTGCCTTGCCTTCTGTTTCGCAAATTCAGAAGAAGAAGTTGCTAATTTGCATGCTTCGATAATTTTTTGTCTCAACGCGATGACATATTCGTAGGATGACTTTGTGTCATCGTCAATATGTCAGATGTTATGAGATCGTGAAGCAACGACATAGGGCCACGCGGACGCGCGCCAAAGACGAGTTCAAAGGGAGAAGATCCCGTATGTTCATTGGGTACCTCTCTGTAAGCGAAGAGGGCCGCAGGTAAAACTCTGTCCCAGTCTTGAGGATGATCCTCAGTTATCTTCCCCAGTAAGTTTTTAAGTGTTCTATTAAGGCGTTCGACCATACCATTAGACATTGGATGGTAGATACTACTTAAAGATCTATCTATCTGCAGAGTAGACATTACTTGAGACATGGTATCTGATATTAGTTGGGTGCCATGGTCTGACAATATCTCTCCGGGGAACCCCAGACGAGAAAATATAAGCCAAAGAGCATCTGCAATATCAGCAGTAGTAATGCTCTTCAGAGGAATAGCCTCTGGCCAACGTGTGCACATATCAACACACGTCAAGATAAACTGATGTCCTCTGGCAGACTTGATCTTAAATGGACCAATAATGTCTATGGCCATTTTTTGAAACGGCCGAATAGGAATGTCCGCCGCCTGAATGGGTGCAGCATGCCGTGGACCTTTGGATTTAACTTCCTGACATACTTTACAAGATCGACAATAAATACGTATGTCCTTGTTTACCAATGGCCAAAAGAAAGCCGCAAGGACTCTTGACTTAGTACGGGAAAAACCCATGTGTCCAGCACACTGAGAGTCGTGAGCGTGCTGCAAAATTTTAACTCTCAAATTCTTGGGAACCAGGATTTGAGAATGACTTTACGTAATGGAGTCTTGAACCATACGTACAAGTACGCCATTCTTCTTTGTAATCCACGATTTACGACTTGTGTCTTTATTCGGATCACCTTTAGTTGCAAGAATGAAGAATTTCTTCAGAGTGGGATCATCTTCTTGCTGTTTTATAAACGAGTCACGAGAAATTACCAAGGGATTATCTTGGTTATGCACTTCATTATCTTCAATAGATGAAGTTTGAGGCATATTAAGAGCCTGAGCTCTAGTGACTACAGCGTTAGCAATCTGCATGTTTTGCCTTTCCCACGTGGAAATTTGTTGCGGAGTGCATTCCTTGACTCCATGAATGCGACCGATGATGAGGTCAGCGATCGGATTCGGAAGAAGACATGCGTGTACATCTCCTGTAAAGAAAGGAGTAGCAATCCTAATGATAGCAGTAGAGTATTTCTCTAATGTGCCGCCAAATGTTACACATTTGACTACTTGTCCAGTGGCACGGGAAGGATCTACGAGTGACTGCCTAACACCAATTGTGGTGCATCCAGAATCAAATAGCACAGAGACTGGATTGTTATTCACTAAACCCTTATGTAAGACAAGAGAACCTCTTCCATCATGCGCGACTGATGCTGGAAGAGCAGGAAGAGGATGGCCACAGCTTAAAGTAGACACTGTGGTTGGCTCAAATAACGTTTTGCATTGGGGGCACTGAGATGCTCTCCCAAAATCAAAAGCGGCACATGCCATATTACTAGCATCATTATTATCTTTACTCTGTTTATAGGCTTCATGGGACTCTTGTTGTGCAGAGTTTGCCTGAAAATGTGGTTTATGTCTTTTGTTTTGAGATCTACCTCGGTTATTATCACCTCTGTAGTTATTGTTACCTCTATTGTAACCCCTATTTGGGTTTGAGTCATAGTTCCCTTGGTTACCATTATCATATTCATTATAATGAGTATCTCTGTAATTATGATCTTGTTGACTCCAAGACGGATAACCCTGATAGTTTCTATAATTACTTCCTCTACGGAAATTCCTATAATTATGACCACCCCTGTGTCGAGAGCTATCAGGTCGTCTCCAGTTCTTTGAAGAAGAACCCTGAAATGATTGGTTACCTTGGTTTTGATAACTATTATGGTTACCTTTTTTATCAAATCTGTTTTGGGTCCCTGAAATCTGTGTGAATAATTGGGATTGTATGGTGTTGCTGAAGCAACTGGCATACTCTCCTTAATCTTAGTGTTGCCAAAAGTCACGTCGGGGTGTGCAGTGACATATTGGGAACAATATTCTTCCATTTCTTTTAGAGATTTGGGTTTACGCTCATGTATAAATTCAAGGAAAGGTTTGTTCACACATGACATAATCTTATCTCTGAGCAACAAATCCATAAGTCCTTTCATACGTTTTTTTCTGTTTTGGAAAGCTCAATCCAACGATCAACTGTGAGACGTGCCTTTGCAGTGAATTCTGAGAATTCTACACCCGTCTCAGGTACCATCGTCTTAAATAAAAGGCGATAGCCTTCCTCACTTGATTAAAACATACTTACTCATACTTGTCCAATTCTTAATTTCTCCAACCTCAAATCTCAAACTCCCAAATTCTGCTTAAAGACATAATTACTTATTGCTATTTTTTTTTGTCCATTTTTTTCTTCCAAGATGAGCTGTCTAACTGTCCACTTTTTTGTTGTTTTTCCCATGTCCCTTTATTTCTTTTGTTTCTGCTTTGTTTCAAGAAAGGAAAACCTTTCCCTGTCTTAATCTATTTCCATCTTTTTTTGTAAAATCTTTTTTTGAGTTCTTTTCAAGCATTTCTGTCTGTTTTTAACTTTTTTTGTTGCTTAGATTCCTTCGAATACTTAGCTTTTCTCTTTCCAATTTTGTTTTTTTTCATTGCTAAGCTTCTACATGTCTAATCTTTTTTGTTCAGATTCACGGCCAGTTCATTTACGACCTTTTTGTAATTTTTCTTTTGTATTACAGGCTTTCCTTTCTCTTTTTCTTTTTCCAATTTTTTTTTTGTTCAGCTTCAAATCTCCTCTTCCAATCTCTAATCTCTTATTTTTTTGGTTAAGCTCTGTCTACATATGTCACACTTATAATCTTTTGTTCAGTCATTCCTGTTCTATGTCTTGAGGGTTACATCTCTCGAGTTCAGCGTTCACTACGAACTCGTGCTAAATTTTTTGCTTGATCTCAGGATAATCACACACGACCTAGCACCCCATCAAGATACCCGGCAGTTTTACCCTATGCTCTTCGAAAACTACTCCTAGTCAATCGTCTCCACTTATGCTTTCCCTCAGCTCTAACCATGATGCACTTTGTTCTAGAGCTTTTTTGTTTCAGGCCGCGCTTCCAGTTGGTTTCCAATTTTTTTTTTGTTCAGTCTTTATCAAATCTCCTTTCCCCTACTGGGGTGTGTAATCTGCAATTTAAAGTAATTGCATTGCAGCAGCCTCAGCTTCTGAATGGGTCTAATCTTTTCCTCTTCCGCCATAGCTTTTCTTTCTTCTGCATGCTGAATCCTTTTCTCTTCTGCCATAAGCTTCGTCTCTCTGACTTCTGCACTTAATGCTTTGTCTTATTGAGCCGCAACTGCCATCTGTTCTAAATTGTCTGACCAGCTCCTTTTTAAATCAAGGTCTTTCCTTGATATAATGAGTTATCCTAATGTAAGCCATGAAATTCTACAATAATACTAATTCAACCTGAAATCAAATAATAAATAACTCACAAGTTAGCAATGACTTGAATTAATCAGTATACTAGGGACAATATCTGTGGGTCACAAGCCCTTTAGATAAGGCCTTGTAAATAAATATGGATTACCTATATCAAGTAGAACAGGATTATGTATCACCATAATCAGAAACTAAGCAGTGCACATGACAAGAATTGTGAATTATGAAATATACCTTATATAAAACAGTATGGGCAGACCCATTCGCAGAAATACATAAAGTACAAATATGGACTGGACATACAAGAACGTTTTGCAGAAATCAAAATAAATCAATAGGGAATCACCTGAAAATAAATGCACTGAATGCTGCAAAGGAAGTAACTGAACACACAATTGGTGGGGAGCGTCACAGCAATATATTGAATATTAAATTTGTGAATAGAACTGATAAGAGATAGTGAAATAGATAAGAGGTGGGTATAGAACCAACAAATTACTCAAAGCAAATCTCAAAAACAAAAAGAACATAATGAACAAAAGAAATATTACAAGAAAAATATACAATAATTACAGGACTATCCATAGACTTAATATCAGACAAATGTAGCAAACGCAGTTCTTGTCGAAGGCTCAAATTTTTCAAATTTTATACTCAAGGAAAATTTTATGGCAAGAGCTCACTATAGAGAAACGCCCACGAACGGAGACCCTCTATGAACGTTGGAGATATTTGGTTGTTGTGAGGACCGCCGCCCAACCTTAAAAACACAAACTCGCTGGCTTTAGAAATACTATACATTACTATATCAATAAAATTCAAAATAACCATGTAAAAGAGTTAAAATATTATACTAATATTAATGTGTGTTTGTATAGTTATGTGTTGCAGAAATAGGCGACAGCCTTTTAAGCTAGTACAATGGCCAAAGTTATTTTTTTTGATGAAACAAAGAGACAAACCTGCCTACTTTTTGAGATTCGCTGAATCTTAAGACCAGCAATCTCTGGCTTCGTTAATTATTGTAAGAGAAGTTCATATACAGAAAGACAAGGAAGATTCATCGAATGCTGAATAATAGGTACTTGCTGTCGCTTCACTTCATTACAGTCCCTGTCGTTCACGTGTTAACATTGACGCAAGATTTTGCGAATTCCAAAACTGTTTCTGTGAAACTCTCTATAATGTGTCTATTTGCATTTTAAAAAATGTCTACAACTGTCGTGACCTACGATACTCTTGCAAGTTCATCTGGTCCAGGTCAGTGGGACGAAGTGTTGGGACAGACAGAGCAATGTGAATTACTGCAGTGTTGCTGTCGTTATACAGCCACTGGAAAACGGTTGATGGTATCGGTAATCTGTTTGACTTGAATGAACTTTATGCGAGCGTTCTCCAAAACCCAGAAAGCTGGTCAACCAGTGTGTCGATATGAAGGTTTGTACGGGATTAACGTTGGATTTTTATTCCGGTTAATTGATATCCAAGACGACAAATGATATGAGTATAAGTGGATGGAAGCAGTGTAAAGTCATCTTGCTTCTTCAGTGATATAGATCTCTATGGTGTGTTTGTCCAGACTGTAGTGTATGGGAGATGTCAAATTGACATTAGCGCAGTGGTGTGGTAGACATGGAGGTTGAGGTGTAGATTGTGCCGATGGATGTGATATAAAGGTTTCGTGGTTCTGATTTGTTGACTCAAAAGTAAGTGTTCGTTTTTCTCACAGAGGACTCGATGTTATGGCTGGAAGTCGATCTGACACCAAACGACTGGGGTCTGTACAATTTATCGCATAGAAAGTTTACATTGGAGTGACTCACTCGATCAAGCACAGATAGTGACACAAATCACAAGTCTGCCTCATAATACAGTAATTAGCTACATGTGGAGATAAATGGTCTTGCAATGGCATTACATGGGCGCAGAGAATCGAATGGCTAGAAATAGGGGGGTGTATATTGGACTGTGTCAGTAGCCTAAGAACATGGCACTCAGTGATGCGCGCCCATACGATGAGATCAATCGACTTTCGACTGGGGACTGAGGCACGTCTGACCTTATAAATCATACAAGATTTCTCAGATGGTGCTTCTAAGAAGAAACGCTTTACTTGTTTAATATCTAGGGTTCTAGCGGGGTACGGATTAGTCAACATAATGATTGCGACGAGGCACATATTTTCCATATAAATCAATAAGTTATGAATACTGTCTAGTTTGGTGTTCCGCATTGTGTAATGCAGTGATTAATCTGGTGGATGATCAAGCGATAATAGCGGGCATTCCCTTTTCTACTTCTTGAACAGTCACGCTTACAGATGTTTTGGTTCCAAGATAGGCTTCACTCGGAGCTGTCACTCACGTTTGGAATATCAGATAATGAGATCATGTCCTAAAGGTTATGTCTCATTACACATAAAACGCAATTTGTCAATTGCATTCTGTTAGATTTGATGTCATGGAACCTATATTTGACATGCTCAATATCTACTCAGGATGTTCTAGGTGCTAGCTAGGAGAAGTCGCTAAGGTCAGTATTGCACATTCGGAAGGTCATAAAGTATATGCTTACACGATAGGTTTAGACGACTATCACCTTCCCCACAAATACTGAGATCACTTTTTCCCCGGCGACAGGCCGACATGGAAAAACACAGTCCCTATCAGGACGAAGCCAAATCACACCACACTCTAGCGACACATCCGCCGAATAGCCTTCGACCTCTCTAGAGACAACAGAACATATAGTTCGACTTAGATATGTAAAGATATACAGATATAAGACAGACTCGTCCTACTCAGACAAACAATACACATAAATTCAGGCCATAGATATTCTGAAGCAAGAACAATCTATTATTACCCAAACAACGAATAAATCGCAGTAAAATGGATTTATCCGCGGAGTTTGATCGAAAGAGCCGACACAACTTTCAAGGGGAGTAACTCAATAATGACTTTCCCTTAAGCACTATTTTGCTTTCACAATATTTGCGAAGATAACAAGAATACCAATGTATAATATTGTAAGATATCAAAGACTGCACGTAACAGGCAGTCTCTCCTCCGCTCTGTCAAATCCTGACGAATTTAAAAGATACACGGTGTTCGTTCTAAGCCTACACACACAGACATCGCTGGCCGCGGATTTGGGTCGGACTGAGCCGATAAAGACTCTCCCGCCCCTTCTCGCGGCTGGCAAGTCTATCACAGTGTGTTATTTATTATTTACTCCTCATAATGTGCCACGTACAACTTATCACCTACACTTTAGTGCTATTAGATTGTCGGTGTCTGTTAATTTGTCGTTTGGCATTTAAAAAAATAACAATAGACACTATAATAGAAATAATTATAAAATGAAATATAAACAACCTCTACACCTCACCGTAGAAGGAGAACGACTAAGTAAGTAAGTAAATATAAACAGTATTTATTCCCTCCCACTATCAGTCGTTTAGCCTCTGTCCGGTCTGGTTAACCGTCTTGTTTATCTCTCTCTGTCCTGGAGAATTTAAGTGTTTGCGTCCGTCTACACTGTAAACACAAATTACCGTCTCGTCTCAGCTTATGTAGCGTCGGTGATGTGGTCTAACATTTTAATTGAATATCTGGTTATGAAACTCGCTACGCGTTATTTTATTTTATTCGCATTACTAGCAAAGAAAAAGATCTAAGTGAAGTATTTAACTGTATGTTTAAAGTATTTAAGTGTTTAACTTTAAATGCTATCAATGTAAAATACTTCTAACACATAGAACTATTTACCAGAAAATCCAGAATGAAAATCTCCACGAATCACTTTTTAACCAATAATCCAAAAGAGATGGTTATGTCTATGCGCTAGACTTTCTTCTCAAATTCTGACTGACACTGATGGTTGGGTTAAAGAAAACAGCAATATATATATATATATATATAATTGGATTTCTTTCATCTCTAATGGCGTAATTTCGCACTACTGTGAGGGACAAAAATTCAGAAGCAGAGATGCAAGATAAGGCTTACGTTTCGGTCTTCCAGAGGTTCTCGCCTGGAGTGGTGACCGACATCAAAAGACTTTCTGCTCTCCTAGCGGTTTTACCTGTAGAATGCTCATGTTCCGAGATCAAAGGATATTAAGGATTTTTATATTTCCCCTGAGCAAACGTCAAAGGTTCAGTTCCGCCTTTCTCACGTGCTGTCTGTCTGTCAAGTATTATATGATTGACAGATGAGCTCGCGCGAGTGGAAAGGAGTAAAACAAAGCGTGATTTGTTTACTGTTATGACTGACAGGTCAACGAAGATTGTAAACACTGCGTTAGCCCTTGTTTACAGGAAAGAGGGCGGGGACAAAAGGGTGAGCTGTCGAAATAGACAGTTGGTATAATGCATGTTTAGCTAGCAAATCAGGTTACAATACAGCTATAAGGTTACAATAAGCTGTCAGATTACTGTAGACTCTTTTCCAGTACACGTCACACCTAGGACCAACCAGACGGCGCCATCGCCTTGCTGTGACAGTACTTCGTGAATGGATGCTGAGCCAATTTTGCACCCCCCAAAAAAGTGCATTATTGGCTGAGGTCATTCTCATGACACTCACATAACTATGGTATAGGACCCGTGGACGACCCAGACAGTTTTTTAAAGACGCAATTACTAATATAACTTTCCTATTGGCAACTTTAGACCAAATAAAGGCCGAGATACTTGTGTCCAGTAATGTGTAGTGGAAGACAAATAACAATGAATAGACGGGTAGGTTGAAGTCACGGATGGGTGAACTCTTAAATAAATAATGAAGGAAACCTGAGTCCTGTGGATAGTAAATAAATATATAAATAAAGGTAATAACTTTTATTTATTTATTTATTTACATACTTGTAGTGGCATTGCTTTCTGGTCTACAAAACCTGAGTTGAACATATATACGCAAAACAACCCCGTCTGTCACACTTGATATTTGTTTTTCTTTTTCCTCGCATCACCTGTGTTGTTTATTGTTTTCATCTGTCTGTATCGCTCATCTTATCTATGTTTCTCACCCTGTTTGGAGTATCTATAGTATTTTTCTTTTGACCTGTCTATATTTATTGTCCTTGTCGCCTATTTGTGACTGTGGCTGACAAAGTGTGAACCCCGAAACGTTCCGTGTTTCCTGTGTACCGTTAACAGATTCCATACCATTGTCTTTCATCATTTATATAACCATTTATTTGTCCGATTGGCAGAGTAGTTAGAACGCTGGTCTATCGCGGCAAAGATGCCGGGTTAGATTCACAGTATCGACACGGTTCAGTCTACCCAGCTGTAAATGGGTACCTGACTCTGCTCTTTGAGTTAGGGAAGGAAAAGGCAGCGAGAAAGGGAACTGGTCACCCCACTTCTCGATGCTGTACCTAGTATGGTGAAGTCTCTAACACTTCACTCCCCTACAGCAGTATATGCTATGGGGACTACCTTTAGCTTTTTTTAAACCCATTTACAGTTGGGTAGACTGGAATATATCGCTAGCAGGTTTTGATCCCGCAACCCTGCAGCTTTGCTGCGAGAGGAAAGCGTTTTAACAAATTAGCTAGACTAGTCAAACTGTCCAATGAGTGCCTGTTAATTACCTGTATTTATTTAATTTACTATTCACAGGACACTTTTTTTCCTTCGTTATTTATTTAAGAGTTCACCCGTACGTGACTACCCTACCCGACTATTCCATGCACGTCTTCCATTACACATTAATGGACACAAATATTTCGGTCTTTATTTGGTCTATACTTGCTGATTGGAAAGTTATATTCGTGAATGCGTCTTTAAACTGTCTGGGTCGTTCACAGGTCCTATATATCGTAGTTGTGTAGGTGTCGTGAGAATGACCTCAGCCAATGAGCACTTTTTTTTAGGTGCGGAGGGTGGGGGTGGGGGGTTGCTAAATTGGCTTTCACGATTTACTTTTACAGCAAGGCGATAGCGCCGTTTGGATGGCCCTCGGTTTGATTCCTGGTAAGTCTTTAACTTGTATTTCGTATCAGTTGTCCTCCGTTCTTTCCAACGAGTGCCTGTTAATTAGCTATATTTATTTATTTATTATCCAAAACGAGGGTGGGGGTCAAAACAAGTTAAAAAATAATAATAATGATAATAACATTTGCAGCTTAATCTCAAACTCGCTAAGATAAACATTTAGCAATATTTGACCTTGTCAGCAAGAATGAAAACTTTGATTGTTCCTGGAAATCTAATAACGTCTAGTCGCGATAAAACAACAAAGGACCTGCTACCCACAAATCCTGGTCTATGATGTTTCACATTAACCTCTTGCCATAAATAACGATTTATCTGGATGCTGAACTATTTGCACAAAGATAGCAGAACAGGTTGCCGTAACTGCTGTTGTATTTTCAATAGTTTGGAAGCACGGTGATTAGAAAACAACCACAAAACAAAACATAAGGGGCTAATGAAAGATTCTGTTATTAGACAATGGAACATTAATGAAGAATAATCCCAATAACTCATCGATAATTATGCCAGATACTGTCGTAGGAGAGTGAAGTTTACTGGACTTAATATCCCAGGTCTAGCTTTATGTCGGCCTAATGGATATGAACGCAGTTTCATAATCCAGATATACCAGGTTCGAAACCTGCTGCAGGCGGTTTGGTAGCAGATCGCTTTTTGTGGATTTTTAACAATGGTATAAGCGCCGTACCGTTCAGAAAGCAATGGCAAACTACTGAATGAAAAAATTTGCCTAGAAAAATCACAAACAGCCAATAAAAGCTGGGGTTGATTGCCACGTCCTGTAAAGTAACTAACTAGCTTTATGAATTAGAGTGATAAGTTACCTCCTTAAAAGCCAGATCCAAACCTCAGAAATGGGGTATCTGAGGAAAGTGGTTGAAGTAACAAGAAGAGACATGGTCCGCAACCAGACGATCCGTCAAGGCCTAAAATCCCATCCGCTGCAGATCCAAATAGAACAGTCCCAACTAAGATGGTCTGGCCATGTCTGCAGAATGGGAGAAGATCGGCTACCACGACAAGCATGGGAAACAAAGAGCCAAGGATCCAGACCTCCAGGACGACCCAGAGTCCGCTGGGAGGACAACATTAGACAATCTTTGAAGGACCGAGGACTAGAATGGAACCAGGCCAGGAAGAAGACAGCTGATAGAATGGTCTGGCGCTCTCTCTTCCAAACCTCTACACCTCACGGTAGAAGGGGAACGACTAAATAAGTAAGTAAGTAAGTTCCCTCCTTGCCACATTTTGCCTTCCTTAACTCAAGAGTTCCCCTTCTCGCTGCCTCTGCCCTCCCTAATTCAAAAGCAGAGTCAGATATCCATTAGCAACTAGGTAGACTGAGTCGTGACGCTACCAACTTTTGAAACCGGAATGCGGTAACTTTACCACGTGGTGTCAACGGGAAGCTCTCCATCGATAATTTAAAAACAAAAGTTTAAAAATACATACAAAGAAATGATCGACAGCACAGTGGTAAACGATAGTAGAAGGAAAAATCGAAGACAAACAAGAAAAGTGGGATACACAGTTTTACGTGGGAAGATAACATCAACAGCAAAATACGAAATAGAATATAAGAGAATGTCTCTTAAATGCAAGAGACCAAAAAAAAAAAAAAGAAAAAAAAAAGCGTTGAGTATGTTTATCACTACGACCTTTAATTGCGGAGACGGCTCATTGTCTAATCCAATATTTGTGACTTGGTCCAAAGCGAAGACAGATAATCAGTTGAAAAGTTAATTTTAACCAGAACAAATTTGCTTCTGAGTGGGAGAAAGAGCAAGTATGGTCAACAAAAAAAAAAAAAAGGTCTTCGTGCAAGGGCCGCATAAAACTTGAAATACAGCCTTTTGTACAAGCGAAATAAATGGTAGGGGCCTACAATTTCTACACCCCATTTCTGCAATAGCTGGTAAATCCTTTCGTAATGACTTCCTGCAAAGGGGCCATCAGGATTGGTGGATCTACCCGCTATAACAGTATTTCTGAACCTTTTAAAGGTCCCTCACCCCTTGATAGCATCTTAAGAAGCCTCGCACCCCTTGATAGCATCTTAAGAAGCCTCGCACCCCTTGATAGCCTCTCAAGAAACCTCGCACCTCTTTATAGCCTCTTAAGACGCCTCGCTTCCCTTTATCTTCTTTCTCGTAAAACATATTAGAAATGCTTAAAAGATATACAATTTAATTTGAGAATATGTTATTAACCAAATGTGACTAAGATTCCGTATTGAATTCACGCTGTCAATGTTCTTCTTCTTCGTACATTCTCAGACGTCCACTTGAATGTTTTCAAAGAAAGCAGTAGTCATTTTGAGGCTATATGAATCTCATTAGAGCTTTTCCCCGAATGGTACTGGTGTCGGCCATATGCGCTTTCTCTGTTCCGCATATGTTGGGCAACTTTGAAGCAGATGTTCAGCAGTCATTTTATCAGTGCCACAGTTACACTGATCGGTAGTTCCTATCTTTAGCTTGTTGAATAGATGGTATCTCAATCTGTTGTGGCCAGTGTGGAGTCTGAAGATTACCACTTGTTCTCTTCTGTTGAGCTGGTAGTATGCATCATTTTGTGTATGACCTGGATGCTCTACATCCCATTTGTTTCTGTATCTGATTCTGATGAAACTCTTCGCCTCCTCAAAAGTTACGCTTGCATCAGGCTGAGATAGATTTCCACCTTCCTTTGCCAGTCTGTCAGCCTCTTCATTGCTGGTGATGTTACAATGAGATGGGGTCCATTGGATCACAACACTTATATAGTTTGTGGAGTATTATTCTGAGGTCATTCAGGTCTGTATTATTTTGGCTTTTCAACGCTGCAATTACTGACTGTGCATCGGTAAAGAAAGCAACTTGTCTCTGTGCTTTCTTTTGTCAATATAACCTCTGCTGCAGTTTTAAGGCCTCTGCCTCTGCTCTGAAGTTACTTGAGAATTTTCCTGTTGCCACTGACAGCTTTTTTTGTGCACCAGTGTTTTAGGTCAGAAAGACACCTCCAAATCCATTTTATGTTGCATTTGTTACTGACACATCTGTGTATGCAGGTGTTGCGTGGGTAATGTTTCTCTATGTATTTTGTCGCTATGGATTTTCAATCTGTTGCAGACTGGCTCTTTCTTCTTTCAATTCCAGGAATGTTTTCTATCATTTCAGGGAAACGATGTTGTTTCCAAACTGGAAGCTTGTGTGCAGTGTAGATGGGTTTAATAATTGATATTGCATTTATGGAAACTGCTCTCATATGTGGTTTGGTTGATTCTACACAGTTGCTTCGTTTGAGTCTTTGCCTTCTAAGAGCATTCATGCTGTTCTATTTGGTACAAATACATTTGAGTTCTGTGTGGTATATATTGTTTATGATGATTCGTGTTCTAAAATATCTGGCATATCTCGCACCCCCCCCCCTCCCCCCTTTCCGGAAGGTTAGTCTCGTACCCCAAGGGGGGTGTATGCATCCCTGTTAAGAAGCTCTGCTCTATAACATGGGTCGGCAACCCAGGAGCTTTTGGGATGTGCTTTAGTAACACTAAGCCATCTAAAGATCTATCATATGTATACATATGATATATATGTATATATGTGTGTATGTAAGGTGGGATGATGAACCTTACAACAACAAATAATCCCGTTCCCATCTCTTGCAGTTCGCAAATATATTTTATAGTTGCCAGCTCGAGAGTTTTAATTGGGAATGCGGAAAAAGTATCTTTGATCCTGGTGACACCTCGATTTTACAAGCTGTCGGGAGAGGTCTGGTCTGAAATTTCCGTAGTTTTTTTTTTTTTTTTTTTCCTTTTAAGCCTGCAGTCGCCTAAATATCTACCAAAACATCCACTGGGATTACCGGTGGATTGTTCTATAAGACGCGAAAAGGGAAGTACCGATAACTGTTGTATGGCCAGAAAGCTACGGAAACGATTTTCAATCTTTTCATATCAGAGATGCAAGCGGGTCTTCGAAATGCGGAATAGGAATCAGACATCCAACCAGCGTGAACGAAGGGCGTTCATGGTACAGCCGCATTTAGCCAATGACAGTTGGCGAGAACTGCCGACGCGATCTGGCGAATCGTTTTCCGCTTTGTTACACGGCAATGCCAGGGAACAGGAATTAACAGCGGCAGGTCGTTAAATCACTGCTGGATCTGCCAGTTCGTGGATATCTATCCAAAACGGAAATCCCGACAGCATATACCCGAAAGGGTGTTGTAACCAAACAGATATAGAGCCAACAACTGTGGTATCTTCGTGTTATTCGTGTTTAGATACATTCAGTGCAATATTCGTGGAATTAGTTCATTTTGTTGATCACATTAATTTAAATATAAAAAGTGAATTCATAGGAGAAAAAAAAGGGGGGAGACCCTTGATGCTACATATGTGATCAAAGTCTGTTGTTTATTTATATTTCTAGTCAAGCAGTGAAGGGATTAAACCACCGTGTGATGACCTTTATAATTAATAAGTATAATATAAATATTACATTCGATATTGTAGCCGAGTGTTCAATTTGCAGAGTGGTTAGAGCTATTGCCTCTCGCAGCAACCTTAACGAAACATGGCAGCAGAGGCGGACAAGGCGGTCGGTCAATCGAGCAGATCCCAAGATCCCAAGGGTCCACAGCAGCAGGGGGGCCCATCCAGGCTGTACTTTGAGTATTTGGCACTCATGCCGGAATCTACTTTTGGCCCCCCCCCCCCCCCCCCACAAAGAAACACTTGCAAGTATATTTTTAACAGTAAGAGCTGTTATAATAGTGTCTGATGGCACCCCCCGCCCCCCTTCCAACTTTCTGACTGTCACCCACAGCAAACCGCTCCCTTGGACCCCCTTCCCCCCTTATTACGCCACTGGGGCCTCCATCTAGCTTAATCAACTGCCCAGATCACTGTCAGTCCGCCCCTGTCTGGAAGCGTCACGCTCCAGCCTACCCTTCAGGACATAGGTACATGACTCTTCTCTTGAGTTAAGGACGGCCAAGGCATCGAAGAAGCGGATTGATCACCCCACCTCATAGTGGAATGACCACTTTTATTCCTGGCTATATTTGCCTTTCCTAACTCAAGAACAGAATGAGGTGCCCATTTACAGGTTGTTTAGACTGGAGCGTTACGCTACCAAGTTCTGACCCTCGCCAACAGCTTACGTGAAATATATGTAGATTTGGTTTCCTGCTTTTTATGTCATGTAGAATGTGTACCTGATCTTCTTTACTCATTTGAGCAGATAGATAGATAGATAGATAGATAGATAGATAGATAGATAGATGGATAGATAGATAGATAGATAGATAGATAGATAGGTGGATAGATAGATAGATAGATAGATAGATAGATAGATAGATAGATAGATAGATAGATAGATAGATAGAACGAACGAACGAACGAACGAACTTTATTTTCAAAGGGTTGAGAATTGGGCACGCAGGCCCGTCTGACATTCTGCCCTTCCTTTCTCTCACCTTTCATACTGAATTCATTTATTCCCATATGCATTTTACATATCAATGTCAAGGAATTCAACGTTGCAAAGTAAAATAAAATAGCACACTCATATTAACATTAACTACTTATAAACATGACATAAAATATGTAGAAAAGTACAAACATCGTCATTAGAACCTACAATTGATATTATAAGAAAAGATAATCTGATTAGGGGGGCATGTAATCAAAACTAATAAAGTATTCGAAAAGTCTACGATTGTATGAATAGGGACTGAAAGAAAGCGAACGAACTTTATTTTCAAAGTGTTGAGGGAAAGGAACTTAGGCCCGTCTAAGAGAGAGAGAGAAAGAGAGAGAGAGAAAGCGAGAGAGAGAGAGAGAGAGAGAGCCAGCGAGAGAGCGAACGAACTTTGTTTTCAAAGTGTTGAGAAATAGGAACATAGGTTCGTCTAAGAGAGAACGAACGAACGAACTTTATTTTCAAAGGGTTGAGAATTGGGCTCACAGGCCCGTCTGACATTCTGCCCTTCCTTTCTCTCGTCTTTTATACTGATTTCATTTATTCTCACATATATTTTACCCATCAATTCAAGGAATTCAACGTTGTAAAGGTAAAATAATAGCATACTCACATTCACAGTATCTAATTATAAACATGAAATAAAATATGTTGAAAAGTACAAACTAAGTATTACCATGAAACAAAATATGTTGAAAAGCACTAACATCATCATTAAACCTACACTCGATATTATACCATTTGTTCGGAAAAATAATCACATTAGGGGGGCAGATAATCAGAACTCATAAAGTATTCGAAAAGTTTACGATTGTATGAATAGGGACTGAGGTTGTTATGTTTTAGATAATGTGGAAGATAGTTCCAAAGATGAGCAGCAGAGTAAGCTAAGCTTTTCTTGAATAAGTCAAGCCTAGGCTTGGGCACTTGTATTTTGTTAAGGCGTTGACTGCGTCTTTCATTGTATTTGAACATTGGCCACAGATATGTTGGAGCATTCTGTGACAGGATTTTGTGAACAAATTTAGCGTTGTTGAACAGAAAGCGCTTTCTTAGAAGCAGTATTTTGAGATCTTTATATAGATCTACACACTGTGTTTGGCAGTTGTCAGAAACTAGACGCATTGCATGCTTTTGTAGTGAATGGAGTCTTTTTGTGTTGGACATAGAACAACCATCCCAGATTGTGGAGCAATAGTCAAGGTTTGTTTGTATGTGAGATATATAGAACAATTTTCGTGCATCTTCATCTAGGAAATGTTTGATTTTAGCTAACTGGTAAACTTTCTGAGCCGTTTGCTTGGTCAGTGCATGAACATGTGAGTTCCAATTTAGATGCTGGTCAACGACTATTCCTAGAGTTTTATGTTCATTAACGTTTTCAATTGGTGAGGTACCAATATAGATCTGAAGTGTTGTTTTCTCAGAATTTTGTAATTTTTGTCTAGTTGATATAGATAACATAGCACTTTGTTTTAATTATATTAATTAGCATAAAAAGCGATTTCCGATGCTCCACTTAATCAGATTGTCTGTATCTTTTTGTAACGATAGTTCGAGTGTGTTGCAACTTGTATCACTTGTATAGATAGTACAGTCATCAGCAAATAGGTCACAGGATGCGTGCTCGACGTGTAGTGGAAGGTCATTAATGTATATGGCAAAAAGTAGAGGCCCAAGAATAGAGCCCTGAGGAACGCCGGTATTTATTACGGTTGGGTTTGAGCAAGAGTTATTGTAAGAAACTACATAGATAGGTGGATAGATAGATAGATAGATAGATAGATAGATAGATAGATAGATAGATAGATAGATAGATAGATAGATAGATAGATAGTTAGATAGATAGATAGATAGATAGATAGATAGATAGATAGATAGATAGATAGATAGATAGATAGATAGATAGATAGATAGATAGGTAGGTAGATAGATAGATAGATAGATAGATAGATAGGTGGATAGATAGATAGATAGATAGATAGATAGATAGATAGATAGATAGATAGATAGATAGATAGATAGATAGATAGATAGATTTTCCATGAAAAGCATATCCAATGTACAGCACTAAATTCAACGGTCAGTATTTTCATATTTTAAAATAGTAACCATAATATTTGTGTTATGTTCATGACATCGTCAATTGTCCAATGCCCAAAGATATTTTCTACGGACAACTGGCAGATGGCAAAAGAACAGTCTGGTGACTGTAGGTGAGGTTCAGAGATGTGTGCAAGAGAGATATAAAGGCACTGGACATAAATCCAGCTACCTGGAAGGATGAAATTGCCCATTGCACCAAGTGGCGATGCTCTCTATAGCACCACCTCAAATTTGACAAAAAGAAGCTCTTGCAAAGAGCAGAAAAGAAAAGAACAAGTCAATAGGAACACCAGGCAAAAAAAAAAAAAAAAAACCCAAGCAGCGGTAGGATATTATCTAATAACCCGAAACGTCCCGTGTTTCCTGTGTACCGTTAACTTGTAAAACTGATTTCATGCCATTCTATTTTTAAAAAAAAATTTATATATATGATATTATCTCAAGGGTGCATCATTTCCAATGTCAGTTATGATTGAAGGAGGCTATTATTATTATTGCCAGTGTTGTATAGTGTCGACGAGGCTACAGAGACGTTGTTTTACAGATGTAGTGGATTTGATGGTACTGTATGGTTGTGATATTACCTAGTGTGATGCATGAGGTCAGCTGTGAAGGCTCCTGAGATAAATGTAGCTGTGAATTTACAGAAGGCCCTTCTTGCTACCACTTACGACCTCACACATATCTTTTTTACTAATGAATGTGGCTACGTTAAAAATCTAGGGTACTGATATGTAATGTGTTGTGGTAGATTACATACACACACACACAGATATTTAATAAGTCTAATAATATTAATAAAGATTTATAGCACACTGAAGTAACTGAAGCTGTGTAAAATTTTGATATTAAATTTTCTTTAAGTTTATTTGTTCTGAACCAAGGTTTTATTTTGGTCAGAACATATGAAAGGTTTTGAAATTATGAATGAAATGCATGAATATATGGCATAATAAATGAAAGGTGTGTACATATGTATTTTACAAGACTAGTTAATATTACTACTGTTTATATTTGTAATTTATCTGGGAGAACGATTAATGGATGTGCTGTTGGGGTGGCTTCATCACTCCCAGTCTATGGCTACCAAACATTGTCCATTTACTGATGGGAGGGATACAAGTTTATTTCCCAACATGGTATGTTCTAGTTGATGGGAATATAGTTGGGTGTTAATTATTAAATAAGTTGGTGAATGTCCAGCAGGCCAGACGCTCACGTATCTTGACTGAGTAGTTCTGGTGCTGGAATCTGGTGGCCCCACCTCTCCGTGCTTGGGGGCAATCTAAGGCTGCTCTGCCAAAATACTCGACTGCACGGGTCCACACTTGTATTTTACAACACAGCATTTGACACCACTTTGGTGCCAAATAAAAAAACTCACAGTTCTGAAATAAAAGTATTGGGTCATGTGTCAGAACTCTACCTCCTGAGCCACTTCTACACACAACACTACACAACAACACCACATAGACGGGGTCAGATCTCTCTGACCCTACAGCACATCTTACCAAATAGGTTTTATAAGTTTCCCCAAGAAGGATAGCGTGTCAGCATATGTCTGAAAATATTGGTTCATTTAGCTTTTTGCCTTGCCATTGAATAGGAGATAGGTGTGATGTGTTCCAACTTGATACTCTCAACCACTTTGATCCGCCCTCTTTCAATAATCCTTGCAGGCGTTTATTTGTATTTGTGTTTGTTCTCTATAGACCTCTATTGAACTGGGGGGGCTGTGGGATTCTCGTTTAGACCGCGAATTCCTTACTACTCTGTTGTAAGGGATCGATTCTTGGAAGGTTTAGTGGGCAGAGTTCACTCCGGATAACCTCATCTAAGTTTTTCGCACTCGACTGCGATAAACAATGTTAATAACAATATTTAAATTACTGTACACAAACGAAATACTTTGCAGTGGCCTTACACTCGCGGTGTGAGAGAATTATGAGACTAGGGAAACCGATTTTGTTATCTATATAGCTAGAGCAAAAACTCAGCTGACGGCTGCTCTGAGGTCTACTATGGTAGTTATGGCGTAAAACTTCCTAGAGAAAGTTATTTGCACTTAGGCTTTCGTGGGGAATTACCACCACAGAAAGGATATTTGACTGTGTGTTCTTACGTACTGGCACAATTTATGGATGTAAAATGGCAAGATGAAATGGCGCGTCTTAGAATTAAATGAGCACGACTCTGGAGTCTTTAATATGTTTATTCTGTGCGACCAATCACCGCCGCTATCCCCCTTTTGCAAATTATCGCAAAACGACTCCTACCAAAAATGTCTAAATCAGTCATTACCTCACGTCAAGTATTGGTAATATTGTTCTATTGGTACTGTTGTCATGTCTCTACTTGCGTTTTTTACAAAGAACAACTCACTGATTGTTTATGAACATTTTGCTACATTTCCTTACAGCGGATAGAATCTGCTCCTCGCTAGGAGTTGAGATTTTTAGCGCCTAACAAACTGGTCCATCCACTAATTCCCCCTCTCCTTCATTTCATCTAGATGTATGTAGCGATACTTTTGCTAGTCTCGCATATATGGCTCTGTCAGCACAATTTTTTTGTAAAAATTAGTGGAGCTAATTTTTTGTGTCTTCAATATGCTGTCGCGTCTTCGATGATATTGAATTGAACATGTCTTATTGGTCCTCGTATATGCTCTCTGTCGCGCGTAATATTGATCTATATAATCGTTCTGTATTAATCGACAAGGCATATTAGTTCTAGACTAAGGAACATTGCTCTCAAGATGGGCCATATCGGCTCCATAAGCTACGGTTTTTTATATTCCTAACATGTATTATTAAGAAAAAAAGATTAGACTTTTCCAAGGTTAGTTGTTTTTTTTGGAAATAAATTGTCTTTACGAGCATTGGTTTCTGTCATGTAATGCGTTATGGACGCTGTTGAATTCAAAATAAAGGGACTAAGTATGCCGTAAAAGCGTCCCAACAGAAACTTCATGATCTGGTTGCGGCAGATAGTTAATAAGCTTCATATGGTCCCTATTGTTGTCTACAATTTTGCAATTTGAATCGCATTAAAGTTGTGTCAAATCTTTGGATGAGAAAATACGGGAATGGATAAAAATTTTTTTGTCAAAAATATTTTCATCCCCAGATCTCAATATGTGCCGGTCCACTTTCCTCCCTCCGCCAACCTCCCCCTGACCCTCAGATGTTCTCAAGCACGTGTTCAGTCTCTATTGTATTTTTCTTTTGATCTCCGTTTCTCATGCGCTCCGTTATCTACAAGGGGGTATTACGTTTGTTGGCCTTTGCGTCGATTGTATGTGTAAAAAAGTTTAATTTTCATGGTAGGGGAGTAGTGAACCCCGCTTGCACTTTGGCGATCATGTCTTTCTGTTAAGTAGCTGTACTTAGCGCGATTATCTTTTTATTAATCCCGATACCACATTTTATTCTTTGGAGATATTGAGTTAAACGGTTGAGTGTAATCACGAGATTATCATTGTTATGTTTTCACAATACAGTACATAATGTTATTTGGCTATTAATGTGGAGGCACATTTTGGAAATTAGCGATGTCATTGTAAGGTAATACATACAACGCAACGACTCAACATTGCGTTTCGTCTGTTGTAATGATTGTCAAAGTTGTGTTAGTTTCTCTAGTCGTTTATAGACTCATCGTAGTACGGATTGTGAGAGTTGCGAAGATATAATAAGAACAAAAATCATTGGACGTAACAAGCCTGACAATACTGCATTCAGGACGCATACAAAATTGTGCGATTAGAAAAAACTCTTATGGAACATCAGTTTGGAAAAGGAATTCAAGGACTAATCGAGACAACTAAGAGAAGACTCTAGGCAGAAATATGTCTCCCAATACTATATAAAGGCAAAAGGACGATGGGTCAATTATATCACGGTTCATGTTCCTACGAATTGCAAAACAAACCAGATTTACCATTGCAGGCGACTCAATTAGGGTTCTTGAGGGTAAGAGGAAAAAAGGTAAGGACCAAAAGAAACACTCGCTCACGTAGAGTACTCTATTTAATAAGGAGAAGGTAAGAACGTTGGGATGTTATAAATAAATGTGCAAGAGCTAAGAAGGAGTGGCGGTCACAAAACGTTAACAACCGTGTGAGAGAAACACATGCGTTTTCTGCCTTATGCGCCGTGTTTGTGTCGCTGTAATAGAATTTTATTGATCTTATTTTATATAATTATGGAGGCAATGATAGTGTTGAGATTAACTCTTGTATTATGGACCAGACTTACAGCATAATTGCAACTAGATGCTTAAAGCAATTATGCAGATGTGTGGAAAATGAACCTCTTATCTGTGAAGGCTAATTACACTCTCACACTGACTCTTGAAAATCATCCACCACTAATTCCAGGGATTCCACCTCGGTGTGGGGATGAAAAAAAATCACATGTTTGAGATACCCAGCGCAATTGCGCCACTAAGATAGATTGCAGAAGTCACTTTGAAGCCCATCCAGACGTGGGGGATTTCTTCTTTTTTTTCCTTTGGCATTGACCGTGGTTGTTGGACTTTGCATTGCAGCTTAGGAGTCTCACTATGGAGGCCGTGAGTGAGAGGCAGTGGTGAGCTGAGAAGTAATGGACGCTGTGGCAGGGGCAAGTGGGGACTCAATTCCTCTGGGAAGAGCCCTAGAAAACCAAAGAGCACAGTTATTTTTAGCTCTGTAATGTTAGATTTGGGGAGAGGCCCCCTGTTCATTGGATGGGAGGCTGGAATGACAATAGCTATGCCACGAGCTTGCGCTACACGCCTAGCTTTGGGACGATCTTTCTAAATGGGGCTAGACATCACAAATCTGGAGAAACTGGAGCTCATATGGATTGGTTTTGGTTTTTAAGGACTATCATTCTTTTGACTGCACACGGACAAACTCCAAATCCCCAGTGCTCGTCAATCCATCATCCTCTACTTAGATTCAGAACTGAGGAGGGATTCTTGTAAATAGATAGCTCAATGTGCAGCTACTGAAAAACTCCGTTCTAAAGCACTCAAGCATGAGAGACATCCCAGTGTGTGCAATGCATATTAGGTAAATCATCACATCTTCTATAAATATTTTTGATTGTTGGGATTAGGTATGTTTCTAATATTTTAAATTTTTGCCAGGGCAGTGCACTGGATGTGAGGCGACTCCTGACTTTGGTGACTATTGTCACTCTCCAAGACTGGCCGTGGTGAGAGAAGTTGTTTAAGCGGTGCGCAAACTTGCACCAAGGAGACCTCCTATTTTTATTGATGCTTGTCATCTGTAGATAAGGACTATTGCAGATTCCGATGACATCTCACTACCCAGGGCAGGGCCGGGGGGGTGGGAGGGGGCGATGACAGGGTAGGGCGAGTATTCGACATTCATTGTAGGGCTACCACTAGTTCTGAAACAAATTTCCCAGATTAACGTTAGACATTCTCGTTCTCAGAACTAGGAATTTCGAAACCCATGGGTACTTTTCTGGGAACCTCCGAGGCGAACGGGCGTCGCCGCGCAGTTACTCATGTGTGGTCTTAGAACACGTCGACTCTTCCGACCCCATGGAAAGGCTGTCTCTTAAGTCTGGGAGCTCATCGATCTTTCCAGGGACAACAGACGTTTCGGACATGGTTATAAAAAAGCCCTACATAGTAGAAAAGCTTAGATTCTTGGTGGTGAAAAACAGTGGATGAATATCATAGATCTGTTTATATAATTGTATTTGTATAGGGGGGATCTTAGATGTGACTAGGACTGAGATTCTCAAGCTTGATGAAGGGTATCTGTGTATATATCTAGTTGAAGAGTTAGAGTGCTTGTTATGTAATAGATAGCGGATACCCTTACTTGCTGACCACATAATCTTATATATTCTCATGTCTAGAATTATGTTCAGAAATAGCGTGTGATGTTCTAACGTTATGTGTCTCAGGAGTTTTGTGTGATTGATGAAGCTGTAAGTCACAACACAACAGACAGTTGATAAAACAATTTAATTCTAATCCACTATCTTTGACAACCACTGTGTGACAACTCACATACATATAACACTCTATGAGAATATCTTAAGGAGTCACTGATAACTTTTCAAATAACAATATGTATCCATTGTTGTTATAAAGGTATATGTGTCCTGATTCAAATACAAAAGTGAACCAGCCTGATCACAATCAATTTTAATTTACAAGTATACTGTACCAAAGGGTGACTTTTCTTCATATATGAATATTGTAGTGACATATATTATTAAAGAATATCGCATATGAGTGTGTCATGTCTGTGTAAGACTAGTAATATGGATGGTAATACTGGTTTTGTTTATCAATCATGCTCTGTCTGGTAAGCTATTGTCATCATGACTTCAATAGTTTGTCTTTTGGGACTAGTATTGGAGATGTTCTCAGTCTCCTGATATGTAAGGGACAATAAAATTCCCTCTGAATGTTAGATTTATGTATCAAAGTCATATCAAGATGACATGGACATTAATGTTGAGTCAGCGGGCCAAATCAGCTTTATCTTGCGTGCATCGCGGCAGGAAAGGACTCCTCTGCTCGAATTTCCCCTGGGCCTCTGGAGACACCTCACTGATAGCACTAAAAGAACCAAGGAAGTATGCTTGTCCGACTCTGGGATTCAGCAAAACGCTCTCTGACAGGTGTGCTGCTCAATACCATCAAGGACCACGGCCCTGTCAACAATTTAGGCATGTTCCTTTCTACTTCATAACTACCGCTCTTACTATCTTTTTTACCACTGATCACAATACATCACAAACATTGAGACGAGAGCGTTAGGCCAACTGTCAGCTTCATCTGAAATACTATATACCAGATGAGGGGACCTCCTTATGGTTACCCACGCTCTGAAATGCAGCTTCAGGCAGCCATTATTTCTTTCTAGTCAATTCATCTAGGTGTCAGCTGTTACTATTTTGCCATTTCGGATGCCGGTTTATTTTACATTTCTCCTCCGACACCCCTCTGTTCAGGGCTGGAGCATTATAGGCCTTTATATCTGTAGCCACCCCAGAGACTACACATATACTAGTTGACAGGCATACTTTGACAATTCACATTCTGGAATTTTCATTAAATAGGATACTGAATGGTCTCACTTGCTTACACATTCATAGAGATATAGACACAGACTACGTTTGATTAGCAATGGAATTCTGGCCACATTTACTGGGCACAACTTCCCCATCTAGTTATGTTTCAGAGCTTTTATTTAGTCATGTGCAAAATATGAGCTGGCTTCAACGCACTGTTAACTTCTATTTCAAGGCTTATTTAAAACTAGTGTTTCGACCTAACGTCTTCCTAAGTGATCGTATCAGCGAGTTTTGGCCAATTCGAAGCCATTAGTTTCGACAAGTTGTCTACTTGAAAAAATGTTACTTCCTTTACTCTCCCTATAACTAGATAGTATTTATAGCTCCGACCAATGTGGTTAGTCTTTCATTTGTTGCGCTCAAATTCAATTTGGAGTTTACATTGGTAGCGTATTTTCTGTACGTAAGGTTTTTTTCAAAACTTACGTATTATAAAAATAATTGTGCAGTGAGCAGTAAGATTCAAGTTGTCAGGCATCCCTCCACTATTTTATTTTTGGTTATCCACGCACAAGCCTATCATGCAATATCCTGGACTATTTGCGTATCGTTTTACATATTCTATCGCACCTAGGTGTCAAGCCTAAGGAGACCCAATATGGCAAATTATTACTCAGAGCTCCACGTGGGCTGCGTTCAAAATATGCAATTTCCTTCGATACCTCCTGCTCCTTCTGAAAGAAGTGCTGTCTGGGTACACTGTAGCTGTTTATCAAAAACGTTAAACCTCATCATAATGTTATCTTCCTAAATACGGTTTTTTGTGATTTGTAAAAAACCTAATCACTCTGAAGGGTATTGAATATATCACTGATCAAGTCTGATATATACAAGTTTTAGTGCATGTAGTCAATTACACGAGTGATGGCAATTTTCATTTGTGTATCCGCGCGACGCGTAGTATAGTGTTCAAGCTTCTGCCTCAATCCCATTTCGCTATAAACCTTTCGAGTCATCGTTCTTTTGAGCAATGGAAAACATAGTGTAGAAAAGCCATGAATGGAATTTACAAATTCCAGGTCAACTATGCATATGTTCTCAAGAGCTTTATTCTTTAGAAAGGTCAAGCAAATTTTGATTGCTGTGCTTTGGAACGCCACGCTGTTGCTATGTTCTATGCTCAGAAAGGTCCTTATAATATCATACTATGAAGCGTTTACAATTTGCCCGAGACGAAGTAGACGCTCTCACTAAGAAGGGGGATTTTATCGGGCGGCGGAAAAGGACTTGGGGGAATTTTTTTCTACTGATTCTTTTTCGAGTAACGTGTTTTTGAGAGAGACGATTGGGTATTGGATTAATTTTCATTCCTTCGTGTCTTCCTCCTAAGGGACCTCTGGGATCGATATACCGCGGATTTTGGGATTTATTTGGGACGATTTTTGATTTTGTCGTGGTTAGAACGTAGGGGATTGATTTGGATGATGGAAGATTTGGTCCAATCAGGATTTCTGGAGAATTACATGGTTTAGAAAAGAGGGGGATTTTCTGTAGGGTTAGGGGGGGGATTTCTCACGAAGACACGTAGAGAAAAGAAAAAGAAGGGGGTATGATATGGATGCAGGAATGATAGAATTTTTTTTTGTTGTCATATGGCATATTTCTTGACTGATTTTATTTTGGTGAACGGGATGGGATGGGATATTTCGAGTTATAGTAGAGAGAGTAACAGAGTACCCAAGTTGTATTAGTATGAATGGGGAAGGATATATGGGGAGGCGAGGGAATATAAGATCCTCTATAGGATTTTTCCTCGAGAGAGTTTGGGGAATGATGATTTAGAAAGTAGAAAAAGAGAAGAAAAAAGAAGACAGTTTTAGATAGAAGGGGGGATGAATTTCGAGATGCGAGAGGATCCTATTATTAGGGAAATGGATAGGGGGGAATTTGGGGGGATTAGATTTTGGGAATGTCTGAGGGATGACTGGGAAATGGGGATTTTAGAAACGAAAGTACACTATACTTTAGGCAAAAGATAGGGCGGGATTTAGTAGTTATCAGTACGGGGATCCTGTTGGATAAGCAGATTGAGAAGGGGGGGATTTTTTACAGAGTAGAGAGAGGGTAACGAGGGCGGAAGGGGGATTTGAATTTTAGATATAATTAGGGATTTCATTTTTTGGGGAAAAAATAAAATGGTATCTGGGGGGATGGGAGGGATGCTGGGGATTACAATTGCGAATGGGTCGATGGGAAAATAAGGATTGATTGAAAACATTTTTGCCCGAGTGATTTCGACAGGATAACTGATTGCGCGATGGGGGAGGGGAATGGGGGAGATAGATATGAGATTTTCTGAGGGAGGGATGGGGGGATTTCTTGGGCTATTGATTTACTTTGGAGTCCATATGTCTTTTTGTTATTTGAGTAATCTTAGTGTTAGTAAATGACAAGTGTCAATGGGAGTTTTATATTGTTTAGGTTCAGCATGGATCAGCATTTAATTTACCAGGTTTCTATTCTTTAGATAAAATGGAAGGCAGCATCATTATTAGACGGATGTGTATTATTTGGGAGATACGTGGGGGGGGGTTTTATGTTGGGCGCAGAAGGGGCATGTTTGGATTGGTTGATAATAATTAGATTTGAGGGAATATTTCCACGTGAAGTCCCCAAGATTCCTTACCCCTTGGATGTTTTGCGTTGGTATTGGTTGCAATGAAGGCGAGATAGATCGTGGGAGTGAAAGTATGATAGTTTCAACAGACAAGTTTCTTAGTAGTTTTTTTTTCAACAGTCCTAGTTAAACATCAACAACAGAAGAATGGTAAAGAACATCGTGGACAGCTAACAACGATTAGTGACAATGTTCTAAAGGAAGCCAAGGCACAAAGGGAGTTTACTGGACACATCAGAAGTAAGCACTCTCCGTTTGTTGGGCATGCTGTAATAACAGTAGAATTAGAATTCATTGTGACAGCGGGTAAATTTGACTTGATAAGAGGCAGAAGTCTGCATAGAGAGAAGATACTGGATAGGACGATATCATGACATGGAAAAATAGTCAACAACAGAACTGATAAACGGCATTACAGACCGGCAGCTGTGGAGAGACATGATCGGCTACTCCAGTTGACTCGGCACTTGAAAACGAAGTAGAAAAAGCAGAATAAAGAATCTGTTTCATTTATTCTTTCATTCACATTTTCCCCCAAGGAGGCCTTCAATGAATTAAATCAAGTCCTCCTGTGATGTGCCATCCACTTAAGGTCTTTCACTGTCTTCTTCTATCTCTGCTTTTCCAATACTTTATGAGTTCTGATTATCTGCCCCCCTGATGTGATTATTTTTCCGAACAAATGATATAATATCGAATGTAGGTTTAATGATGATGTTAGTGCTTTTCAACATATTTTATTTCCTGGTAATAGTTAGTTTGTACTTTTCAACATATTTTATTTCATGTTTATAATTAGATACTGTGAATGTGAGTATGCTATTATTTTACCTTTACAACGTTGAATTCATTGCCATTGATGGGTAAAATATATGTGAGAATAAATGAAATCAGTATAAAAGACGAGAGAAAGGAAGGGCAGAATGTCAGACGGGCCTGCGTGCCCAATTCTCAACCCTTTGAAAATAAAGTTCGTTCGTTCGTTCTGTTACCCTGGGGTTCAAGAAGAAGGACTGCATTGTAATGCTATTGACAGGTTTCCTCACTGTGTGTCCTTATCCATCGCCAGCGCCTACGTCTCAGTTGGAGGCATCCTGCTGAAATCTGCTGGACTAGTGTGCTGAATTCTCTAACACTTCACTGCCCTACGGCATTATCAGCTACGGGACTACCTTTACCTTGTTTTACCTGAACAGAACATTTATTTTCTAGCATGCTGAAGCCCTGAAGAGAAATAGTCATGAAAAGGACTACAGCTAACTACGTCTAGCTCCCCTTTGAAAACCTTTCGAAAATAAAGTTCGTTCGTTCGTTCATTCGCTTCCCTCGGTCGCCCTCTGTTATATGATGTTGTGTATTCATAAAAATATCCTCGTACTCTTCGATGATCTATAAATACATCTCCTACATTGACTGGTCAAGAAAAAGTAATGTTACGCTTTTAGTTGGTTCCAATTAGACTGGTCAATAAATTCACATAATTTCATTGGTCTAAACATTTTCAAATTTGATTGGCCTGTAAATGTCTCCTATCTTCTTTGACTTTATTCACACATTTTCCCAACATCTTTCGTTGATTGATGAACTCGATTATGGTTACAGTTTTTAAAAATAAATCAGTTAATACATTTAGCCCCCCAACGAGCATAGGTAAAGAAAACCAAATCCTCCTGTCACGTGACATTAGTTCAAGTTTTTAAAATGTCTTGCTCGTCATTTACTTTTCTGCCTCCAGCTCTCTTCTCCATGTGTTTTGTTGTTGTTGTTGTTGTTGTCTACATCTCGTTAGCGTTAATGTTAGGGTTAAGTTAAGTGGTAGTGTAGTCAATTATGAGTGATATCAATAGTGTTTTATTGCTGTTATTATTGTCTTCTTGTATTATTAACAGGACCACTGGCGGACAAGATGTGGAAATCTGGGGACACACGTTTTCCTGGTAGGTATTTCTGTCCTTGACATTTGCTTATAAATAATATATAACAAGTACAAGTAAAAAGTAACCCCGTAGCAGATACTGTCGTAAGGAAGTGAAGTGTTAGAGACTTTAGTATATTAGGTCCAGCATCGAGAGGTGGGGTGACCAGTTGCCTTCCTCCGTGCCTTTTCCTTCCCTAACTCACGTGCAAAGTCAGGTACCCATTTACAGCTGGGTAGACTGAAGCGTGTCGATACCGTGAACCGAACCTGGCACCTTTGCTGTAAGAGACCAGCGCTCTAACCACTGTGTGAACCGGACGCTAATGTACAACTACATTATTTTTAAAATAATTAAATGTATATACTAGGTCAGCGGTTTTCAACCTTTTTGGGTCCATGGCTTTCCTGACCAACTACATTCTTTCTGCGGCTCCCCATGTGGGATAACTGGTAAAAACTCTAGCGATATTTCAACATATATCCTAACTTTTTTTTTTTTGAGCAGGAGAGCGTTGGAAAGGCTTTTAAACAATGTAATTTTTTATGTAATTTAAAAAAAAATGCAATTGGACAATCTGTGAAACAATTACACGTACAAGAAAAAATATACACAAAGTGCACTTTGAAAACCTTTACTATAAAAAAAGAAAACAGCACAGATAAAGTAGTTTCTTTCTAAAATTTTTAAAAATTTGTTGTCTGAAAATCATTTCATGATATTCTGCACTCATCATTCATCTCCATAACAAAAAAAATAAAAAAAAAACGTGTACAGTAAAACTAAAAAAACAATATGATGAATAAAGTACCAGTCACCTCAGTCTGAAACTTGAACTTGCTTGTTGTTACACAGCTTGTCAAATCTTGGCACCAATTGAGATACAGCTACCCTCATTTCCATCTCCACTTCAAGTCTTGATCTGAACTTGGTTTTTATGACCAGGCACTGCTGAAAACCCAGCCTCGCAGAGATAGGAGGTTGCAAAAGGAATTAATATCTTCAGTGCTCTCTTGCTCAAGCTTGGGAACTCCTGTTTCACTGAATACCAAAATTTTGGCAATGCCATGGTTGGAAACTTCGCTTGTAGGGAAGAGTCTGATGAAAGTTCTATCAGTTCTTCCTCTTCTGCAGTACTGAAGTGCGAAGGAGCATCAGTACTGAAGGGATTTTGAACCCATTGAAACCTGTCACAGCTTTCAGGAAAGTATTTTTCAAAATGAACACTGAGTTGAGATAAGTGTCCTTGAATTATAGAATCAATATCTGCACTAAAATATATTTCATTGTCTGATTTTTGTTCTTTCATTTGACTCCGCTTTCTAGAGAAATATTCTCCTGGTTTGCCCACGTCATTCTTATGAACACTTTCTTAATGGCGCTTCAATTTGCTAGGCAGCATACATTTGACAGAGAGTACTTTGAAACACAAAACATACGTGGATGCTCTTCCCTGTTCACAAGAGTGCACGTGAAACCAAAATCTAAGTAACCTTCGTCCTATTTTCGATACTTACGTTTCCTTTCCTCATTACCACTTTCCTTGTCATCCTCAACAAGTTCTCGCTTTTTACTAACACTTGCCAAAATAAAAAATATGTCCATAGTTTATATCAAACTCACAACACAATCAAAAACGTTTGAAAACAGAAAATCACTGTGTTACCTACTATGGTCGCGCGAAGAGAATGCGCGGAAAGTTGATAGGCGGGTCGGGGGAGCGGGACTTCAAAGGCTGGCCAACATCAAAATTGAAATTTCTCCGGGGTCACGCAGGATGACAAACACCAAAAATGAAATTTCCCACAACTCTGTGTTTTCTTTACAGCTAAATACGAAAAAGATCCACGTCCACCCACGGCGCCCCTGACCATCAGTCAGGGCGCCGCGGCGCACAGGTTGAAAACCGCTGCGCTAGGTGTAATATTATAATTTATTCATTAATGACCTTTGATCTCCGCAAAGAGTTCAGGCCTTCAGCAAACTCATGCCAAGTCCTTCTGTCACGTGACATCAGCTCAAGGTCTTTCCATGTTCTCCTCGCTATTTTTACTGTCTGTCTCCAGCTTTCTTCTCCATGTGTTTTTTCGGTTTCCCTCCCTTTACCTGGGGATTCTAGAACAAGGACTGCCTTTTAATACTATCAGTAGGATTCCTCAATGTGTGTCCTATCTATCGCTAGCGTCTTCTTCTCTCATCTCTTGTTCCACTGGCCCTTGTGTGGTTCTTGTCCTCTCTTGTTCCACTGGCCCTTGTGTGGTTCGTGTCATCTCTTGTTCCACTGGCTCTTGTGTGGTTCGTGTCATCTCTTGTTCCACTGGCCCTTGTGTGGTTCGTGTCATCTCTTGTTCCACTGACCCTTGTGTGGTTCCTGTCATCTTTTGTTACACTGGCCCTTGTGTGGGTCGTGTCATCTCTTGTTCCACTGGCCCTTGTGTGGTTCGTGCCATCTCTTGTTCCACTGGCCCTTGCGTGGTTCGTGCCATCTCTTGTTCCACTGGCCCTTGCGTGGTTCGTGTCATCTCTTGTTCCACTGGCCCTTGTGTGGTTCGTGTCATCTCTTGTTCCACTGGCCCTTGTGTGGTTCGTGTCATCTCTTGTTCCACTGTTCCTTGTGTGGTTCGTGTCATCTCGTGTTCCACTGGCCCTTGTGTGGTTCGTGTCATCTCTTGTTCCACTGGCCCTTGTGTGGTTCGTGTCATCTCTTGTTCCACTGGCCCTTGTGTGGTTCGTGTCATCTCTTGTTCCACTGACCCTTGTGTGGTTCGTGTCATCTCTTGTTCCACTGTTCCTTGTGTGGTTCGTGTCATCTCGTGTTCCACTGGCCCTTGTGTGGTTCGTGTCATCTCTTGTTCCACTGGCCCTTGTGTGGTTCGTGTCATCTCTTGTTCCACTGTCCCTTGTGTGGTTCGTGTCATCTTTTGTTACACTGGCCCTTGTGTGGTTCGTGTCATCTCTTGTTACACTGGCCCTTGTGTGGTTCGTGTCATCTCTTGTTCCACTGGCCCTTGTGTGGTTCGTGTCATCTCTTGTTCCACTGGCCCTTGTGTGGTTCGTGTCATCTCTTGTTCCACTGGCCCTTGTGTGGTTCGTGTCATCTCTTGTTCCACTGGCCCTTGTGTGGTTCGTGTCATCTCGTGTTCCACTGGTCCTTGTGTGGTTCGTGTCATCTCTTGTTCCACTGGCCCTTGTGTGATTCGTGTCATCTCTTGTTCCACTGGCCCTTGTGTGGTTCGTGTCATCTCTTGTTCCACTGGCCCTTGTGTGGTTCGTGTCATCTCGTGTTCCACTGGTCCTTGTGTGGTTCGTGTCATCTCTTGTTCCACTGGCCCTTGTGTGATTCGTGTCATCTCTTGTTCCACTGTCCCTTGTGTGGTTCGTGTCATCTTTTGTTACACTGGCCCTTGTGTGGTTCGTGTCATCTCTTGTTACACTGGCCCTTGTGTGGTTCGTGTCATCTCTTGTTCCACTGGCCCTTGTGTGGTTCGTGTCATCTGTTGTTCCTCTGGCCCTTGTGTGGTTCGTGTCATCTCTTGTTCCACTGGCCCTTGTGTGGTTCGTGTCATCTCTTGTTCCACTGGCCCTTGTGTGGTTCGTGTCATCTCTTGTTCCACTGGCCCTTGTGTGGTTCGTGTCATCTCTTGTTCCACTGTCCCTTGTGTGGTTCGTGTCATCTCTTGTTCCACTGGCCCTTGTGTGGTTCGTGTCATCTCTTGTTCCACTGGCCCTTGTGTGGTTCGTGTCATCTCTTGTTCCACTGGCCCTTGTGTGGTTCGTGTCATCTCTTGTTCCACTGGCCCTTGTGGGGTTCGTGTCATCTCTTGTTCCACTGGCCCTTGTGTGGTTCGTGTCATCTCTTGTTCCACTGGCCCTTGTGTGGTTCGTGTCATCTCTTGTTCCACTGGCCCTTGTGTGGTTCGTGTCATCTCTTGTTCCATTGGCCCTTGTGTGGTTCGTGTCATCTCTTGTTCCATTGGCCCTTGTGTGGTTCGTGTCATCTCTTGTTCCATTGGCCCTTGTGTGGTTCGTGTCATCTCTTGTTCCATTGGCCCTTGTGTGGTTCGTGTCATCTCTTGTTCCATTGGCCCTTGTGTGGTTCGTGTCATCTCTTGTTCCATTGGCCCTTGTGTGGTTCGTGTCATCTCTTGTTCCACTGACATTTGTGTGGTTTGTGTCATCTCTTGTTCCACTGGCCCTTGTGTGGTTCGTGTCATCTCTTGTTCCACTGTCCCTTGTGTGGTTCGTGTCATCTCTTGTTCCACTGGCCCTTGTGTGGTTCGTGTCATCTCTTGTTCCACTGGCCCTTGTGTGGTTCGTGTCATCTCTTGTTCCACTGTCCCTTGTGTGGTTCGTGTCATCTCTTGTTCCACTGGCCCTTGTGTGGTTCGTGTCATCTCTTGTTCCACTGGCCCTTGTGTGGTTTGTGTCATCTCTTGTTCCACTGTTCCTTGTGTGGTTCGTGTCATCTCTTGTTCCACTGTCCCTTGTGTGGTTCGTGTTATCTCTTGTTCCACTGTCCCTTGTGTGGTTCGTGTCATCTCTTGTTCCACTGTCCCTTGTGTGGTTCGTGTCATCAGTTCCACAAAGGTGACCTTGTCTTACCATTTCAATCCTTGTTGTACGTACGTGTTTGTGTATGTATGTGTGTGGTAACAGCCCTCATTAACGCTGTATGAATTTATGTAAATTTACTTTATGTAAATTCTAATGATTCTCCTATATGTCATGTTGTATTCTAT